>CM077148.1:20755778-21111330 GCA_039583875.1 Platanthera guangdongensis | reverse complement strand
GCTAGTAAAAGTCCGCTTCTAACACCTTTCTAGCGGTCAGATTTTGCTTTATAATGTCCACCTGTTGATCCTTTGTGGCAGTGCCGCAAAATTTGGACGCCTTCATCGCCCCGATTACACACCTGTCTTACCACTTGATCTCGCAGACATAAAATAAAAATGAGTCTTCCCAAAAGTAATTTTTCAAGTCTGAAAAGAATTTCTTATTTTATTGACTTGAATAATTCTTTGGGAGGACCCGTGCCACTGAGTAATTGGTAAGATCCGTGTACCAAGAGGTGGAGGAAGTCGTTACCTGATCAGCGGCGAGGAGGTGCTTTTCAGGGAATTTGTCGTTAATATCGGCCTCTGCTAGCGCTACTGCAGCCGGATTCTCCAATCTTGAGAGGTGGTCGGCCGTCAAGTTCTCCGTTCCCTTTTTTTCTGGAATTTCCAAGTCCAATTCCTAAAGGAGGAGAACCCATCTCAAAAGTCGGGGCTTGGCATCCCCTTTGTTCAATAAGTACCGGAGCGCGGAATGATCTGAAAAGATAATAACTTTTGAAAGCGTCAAATAAGAACGAAATTTATGAAATGCAAAAACAATCGCCAAAAGTTCTTTCACCGTCATTGTATAATTAGCTTGGGCGGACGTGAGTGTTTTGCTTGCATAATAAATCGGGTGAAAATATTTATTCACCCGTTTGCCTAAAACAGCCCATACAACAAAATCACTTGCATCACACATTATTTCAAACGGTAAAGACCAATTTGGCGTAATCAAAATCAGTGAGTTTATTAGTTCTTTTTTTATTTTTTCAAAAACTTTCAGACATTCATCGTCAAAAATAAACGTGGATTCGTTTTCTAAGAGATGAGTTAAAGGTTTTATAATTTTAGAAAAATCTCGAATGAATCGCCTATAGAATCCTGCGTGCCCTAGAAAACTCCTAATAGATTTGATATTTGTGGGCGGAGGAAGTTTTTTTTATGACTTCGATCTTGGCCTGATCGACCTCAATCCCCTTACTAGATATTTTATGTCCGAGGATCAATCCCTCTCGGACCATAAAGTTGCACTTCTCCCAGTTGAGTGCCAAATTTGTGTCTTCGCAGCGTTGAACAACACGATCAAGATTATTAAAACAATTTTCAAATGAATCGCCGAAAACAGAAAAATTCTCCATAAAAAACGTCCATGATTTCCTCTACTAACTCTGCGAAAATAGCCAACATACATCTTTGAAATGTAGCTGACACATTACAAACACCAAAAGGCATCCTCCGATAGGCGAAGGTGCCGAACGGGCAAGTGAACGTGGTTTTCTCTTTGGTCTTCGGGCGCAATTGGGATTTGAAAGTATCCCGAAAGACCATCAAGAAAACAATAGTGTGAGTGACCGGATATACGTTCTAAGATTTGGTCAATGAAGGGTAACGGGAAGTGATCCGTAGGGGTGGCATCATTTAATTTTCTATAAACGATGCATACCCGCCAACCCGTAATGGTACGGGTTGGGATTAACTCATTATTTTCATTGAAAACTACCCTTATCCCGCCCTTCTTAGGCACGACTTGCACCGGGCTAACCCAAGTGCTATCCGAAATAGAATAAACAATTCTCGCGTCTAATAATTTTATTATTTTGGCCTTAACAACATCCTTCATATTTGGGTTGAGGCATCGTTGAGGCTGAACGGTGCCGCAAGAATTATTTTCTAATGTGATTTTGAGCGTGCAAAATGAGGGGCTAATCCGCAAAATAAATAAGAAAACTTCAAAGACATATTCACCCCCTCTAGGTTATTAGCTAACCTTCAGTTAAGAAACTTTCAGCGACCCGCTCCGTTGACAGCGAGAGGGAATGATCCCCTTCCCCTCCACCGCCTCCATCCTCATGAGGCGGCACCTGCAGAAAGAGAAGTCAGAAGCAAAGCGAGAAATTAGGCGGGAGGTGCGCATACCTCATGGGCAACCCAGGTGCAAGCCGCTGAGCTGGAGCCCGGGTGGTCGTTTGCCGGAGACCGCCTGACGATTTTCACTTTTACCGGCCTGAAGAGGGGGCCTGGCGATCCGCACGCCAACCACGGGGCGGCCTCAAGAGCATCTTCCCTAGCATTTTCCCTTGCGGCCGCAAGCCGAGCTCGCATCTCCTTAGTCGCCGGCATCGTGTAGCTGCAGCTCACCGAGAGGGCTAAAAGAAGGCGGGATTTTTCTAGAGGGTCTGATGGTATATTTATAGCATGAGGGTGAGACCCACCAAAAGATTCATTCCAGCTCAGCAAAGCACTCACCGAACACGTGGGTTGTATGATTCTTTCCGAACTTGGTCAAGCTCAAAAAGACCGGGGATTGTGTACAACCCCGTGTTCGCTGAGTGGGCCCACCAGGCAAGACGAGCGGACCAAGGCAACCTACCCGCGCCAGAACATCATATCAGAGAGCTCAAAATGGTTATCCCGCTCCCGCCAAAGCTAGACGCACGAGCTGGCTGACCCGTCCCGCGTCCTCCTAGAGTTTGTCGAGCTGAGGCGGGGCTTCGCCAAACTGAGCTCAGGTGGAGATCGACGTTCGTCGAACAGATCTTGGCGTTCCTCGAACAGAGCTCAACGTTCTTCGAGTTGACCCCGGGAGTTAGAATCCTGGATTCATCGAACTGACCTTGGCGAGCTCCTCTAGAACTGTAGTGATAATCTCATCTCAGCCAGCCCGCTCACCTATAGGCGACCTGGTCGCCAGCCCGCCTTAGAGCGAGGATTAGAGGGCTGCGGCGGCCTGGCTCGCGCTCACCCAAGAAGAGAAGGCGAATAGCTTAATAGAACAACAGAGTTACGCTGTTGGCAGACCCAGTTAGGATGTGCATAGATGTTCAAAACAACAGAGGTTGTATATCTGCAGGCCGTTTTCAGAAATGTATAAATTGGATCCAAGGGGCACCTCAGAAGGCACGCTTATCAGTATTCATATCTTCTTGCGCTTTCTGAGGTAGCCTTAGCTCGGCCTTTGGCTAAGGAGGGGAAGCGCTCTAAGATCTTCCGGGTGTATGGTGGGACCTCCACACCGAGCCTTTGGGTCAGTTTCCATATCTTTTGGTTGTTTGGTTTGCGGGAGAGAAGTAGGTGCTTGATCACCCCTTCCCCAAGGTTGAACTCCGCAAGAGGCCGAGTTTTCGATTTCAACAATGACCACTTGCCGGAGTTGCCGCCTCGAAGCCCAGAATCAGGCATGCTTCTTCTCCTCTCCCCTTGTGCTAGCTTCCTAGATCAATAAGGAATGAAATCGGGCTCAAAGGAGCCGATTTCCATTTTTAAATCCATGGAAAAACCAAGCTTTGGGTTCCACTCGGGATTGCCGGAAAACACCCCTCCGGCGGCCGTGCCGCCAGCCGACGATAGCCACCACCTCAATGGAGATGGTGGGGGTGGTGGCCGGCTGAGGAGGGCACCAGATCGTTGGCAAAATCCTCTGAAATCTGCTCTAGAGCGGGCAAATCTCGGCTCTTGGCTGATTGGAGAAGATGAACGGATGTCATTCAAAACATTGAATTATTACTATATATTAAAGTGTATTATTTATTCCTTTGAATTAGATTTTTTAGAACAAAAATTGATGCCTTATGTGCTGCGAAATGGAAAGTACCCAACATGAAAAAGGTAGCCCTTTGAGCTTACTTGAAATAGAAATTAAAATCAGGTCATTTGGAGCACTGTAGCACCTTGTAGGGCAATCCTTGTGGGACTGGTCCTTAGGGTAGGACAATCACTATGTCCTTAATAACTTTTAATTGGCTAAAGGTATTGACTTGAAATTTAGGTCATGTCAGCGTATACCTTAGATACACCTACAGTCCCAAAATGGAAATTTGTGGACAATATTTTTCTATAGTTTTAGGTAAAATGTAATTTTTCATAAAACTCAAATATTTTGGTAAAAAATAATTATTTTAACCACAAATTTTGGTGAGAGGTTCATTAGGGTATTATAAAGTCCTAGTAAATGTTTCCAGTCCTTTGGACTCCTGTAGGTTGGTGAATCCCACTTGCAAGTTGTCATGATGTAAGTGAAGTGGTGTGCATTTAGCCAAAAATATGTATCTTGTGAATTTAGCAGCATTGGCTTGGTTAAATATAGTAAAATTTTGTACATGCAATTATTTAGTAAATGTACACTTTCTCATGAAGTTTTAGAATATTTGGAATTGATTTGCTTAACAAATGAATTAATTAGTATTTTTGTTACGTAAGGTCATTAGTAAACTTAGGAATACTAAAATAACTGCAAAAATTATAAAACCTTACCAATAGTAATGATTTAGTATTATAAATATTGGATGAATTAGTTGGAAGTTTTGAAAGTCAAAATCTTAGGCTTGTTGTTATAATTACCATTTTTGCCCCTTCTATATTATTGAGATAATTGTGCCCAAATTGACTTATAAGATTATATATTTTAAAATAAATAATTATTTACCATTTTTAATCTTCTCTAATTTTTTTGGAATTATTTGATGAATATTTATAGTACTTCATGTGTAACTTGACCTAGTGGATCAGATTTTGGCAATTAAAAATTAAATATCAAATATTATTGGAATATTATGAAATTTGGTCCAGAGCCATCATTACTTAAGTTGATATTAGGATAATTTTATCTTGTTGGTTTGATAACATAAAGTGGCACTTCATGTTTAAAATTACATGTAGCAATAATTTGGGAAAATTATAATAATTGCTGATTATTTTAGGAAAAGTATAAATCTCTCGAATTATGTCTAAGATGTCATGATAGGTCTCAAGAAATAATCTTGGGTCCTAGGATCAAGAATTTGGAGGATTCCTATTCATACACACATAGAAGATCTTATGGTCCGCATTTAGCATTTTTGTAAAATTTGTATTTTCAGCAGTTGTTGTTTTGCAGAGGTCACACACTTAGTAACCTTAGTAGTGAGTTTGGTTAATGGTAGCATAACATTACTAAGTGTCTTGAGAAAGGGAATGATGGGCTTCAGCCCATCATAGTTCCTAGTACCGATGCGAGCCCTTCACACGGTAGACCTCGGGAAGTCCAAGGTTAACCATAAATCGCTAAATAATCCGGAAGTTGGACAAGAGTAGTCTGATAGAATTAAGGAATGTTGTAGCCATTTCACCCATGTGTGGGTTAGAGTGATATAGGGTTTGTTGGTCTTACGAGCTACAAGCTTGGGTGGTTGGTTGATATCAGGACAGGTTAGTCCTGCGAGCTAGGGGCTCTGAAGGGTATTTGAAATTTATTTAGCTTAAGGTTAGCTAGTCACCTAGAGGGGGGGGGGGGGAGGGGTGAAAAGGTCTTTGAAATTTTATCAATCTTTGTGCTGTTTTCTAATAAGGTGATCTAGAGCTTGTCCTTAGCACCTGCAATATTAGAATAAAACAAACAACACAGCCAAGCACACAATTATTTATAGTGGTTACCCAGTTGGGTACATCCACTTTCCCTCCGACCTATCCAACTATTTTGATGGACTAGGCACAAACTCCACCAATATGCTAATTAGAGCTTACACCTCAGACCCTCATCCTTACACTCAGGTTCTCTTCAGAACCCTACCTCAGAACCACACAGGTTCCTTCCTTAAAGTCATGCAGTGCTCCTACAGCTTAGTGGTCCACTGACCACCTACCTCAGCCTTATTTCTAAGGCTTATAGCTCAGGCTTTTCATCCCTATCACTTCAGGCACAAAGCCCTACTCTCAAAGTGCTGCAGTACTCCGACAACTCAGTACCCATCCAAGTACCTACCTCAGTGCCCTTCTAGGAACCTACAACTCAGCCTCCTCCAAGGACTACAAATCAGTGACACACTTGTCACCTACAGCTCAGTGACTCACCTGTCACCCACCTCAACTTTATTTCTAAGACCTACCACTCATGCTGGGAGGACATCCATACTCTCAGATCCACACTTAGATCCTACCTCAGTACCCCAGCAGGGCACCTACCTCAGTGACTAATTAGTCACCTACAGCTCAGGCCAAACGGCCCTATAGCTCAAATTCAGATAAATTGAATCCTATAGGAGTTTATACAAGATGAAATAAGTTTAAAACAACTGACTCAGAGATTAAAATCTGAGTCTACCTTGTTGGACTAAGAAGATATCAGTCTAGCCCACTTATTATAGAAGGGATGAGTCTACTTCTACAGCCAACTTCTTCTGTGCTGCACTCGAGAATAACGATCTGCTGTTGAAGGCTAACAACCATTCACACAGCTAACTTCTTGATGAATAGATGAATCAACTGCCTTGTTCTGGAGAGAACAATCTTACTGATATTGAAAGAGCTTCAGCTTTCTTTCTTTGCCTTCTGGCTAACTTTGCTGGACTTTAGCTTTCAAGCTTGTCGAAGAAGATGAAGTCCAGCCTCCCCTAATTTTTGTATATTCTTTTTGTGTTCTGCGGTTGTTCTCCGTAACCCTAATCCCCTTTTATTTCTTCTTTTTATATTTATTCATTCGAATCAACGACACAACTGAGTGTGGGCTCAGCCAAGTATGGTGAGCACCACCTCCATCAGAAAAGGACAAATAAGCTTTTGGCACTACTACATCTTTCCCGCAATGGATTCTTGTATTTTGACTTTGTTGAATTTTTGGTGACGTCAGCAGTGGTCATCCTGTGCTGCTGTAGCTTATCGCAATGACATGAAGTTCTTTGATATGTTGACTTTTGATGATGTCAGTAGTGGTCATCACCTTCTGGACTTAGACAAAATTCCAGATCCTCATTAAGCATTGAGTGATGTTAAGTCACTCAACGCCATCTGTCTTGGCTCTTCATTAGAAGCGTTGAGTGAACCTGCCTCACTCAATGCTTCTGGACTTAGAGAAATTCTGCTGGCTTTATCTCAGTGATTCCTTCTCAACTATCTCAGCGGTTTCTTCTTCACAGCTGAGACTATCTCCTGTCTCAGCGGTTTCTTCTCAGCAATCTCAATGCTTTCTTCTTCTCAGCTGAGATTATCTCCTGTCTCAGCTGTTTCTTCTCAGCGGTCTCAACGCTTTCTTATTCATTAGAAGTGTTGAGTGAACCTACTTCACTCGACGCTTCTGGACTTAGATAAATCCAGCTTGCTTTTTCTCAGCGGTTATGCTGAGACAACTTCTCAGCTGTCTCAGCTATCTTAGCGGTTTTACCTTAGTCAAATTTTCTGGAAAATGTTGAACTGCGTTCGACGAATGTTGAACTGTGTTCGACGATCGGTGGGCTGAGCTCGATGAATTGTGAATCCCATGCTTCTGAATTTAGCTCGATGAATGTTGAGCTCAACTCGATGAAAGGTGAGCTGAGCTCGACGATCTTTGAATCCCAAGCTTATGAATTTAGCTCGACGAACGGTGAGCTCAGCTCGATGAAAGGTGAGCTGAGCTCGATGATTTCTGAATCCCAAGCTGCTGAATTTAGCTCAAGGAATGGTGAGCTCAGCTCGACGAAAGGTGAGCTGAGCTCGATGATTTCTAAATCTTCCAGCATACTCTTTAATTTCACTTGTCAAATCATAGACAACCTGCATGGCTGAACTTAAGCACACATCAAATACATTATGTGTGTATGTCATTGAATAGTTTGATTTCTTACAAATCTAGGATATTGAGATCAATAGACCCAACAATATTGTTATACCTTATTTGTGCTTATGTGGTGGGTCACTCAATATTGGTTCAGTCGGCACACCGATGGAAGTACGATGACTCTGGTGCGGAGTTTAGACCTTTGGGGAGACAGACAGTATGTTTATATCAAGGCCTGGAAGACTATATCCCCTAAGAGCACACCCGACTATGGAAGACTGGTAGTTGCCAACAAGAGTACGTAGGGGCTCTGCTATTGTGTTCTTAGCGTTAAGCCGTACGAGAGGTCTAGGCCCGGTAGTGTGCCTGCTCACTTAGGAGTGGAGACACCCATTCCACTACCACCGCGAGCCATGATGGTTGGTACCTGAGAGTTTGTCCACCTCCATAAAGTGTGGATGCGTGAAAGGTCTGTGCACAGAGTCATGTGTGTGAGTTACATAATTATTGTATTACATAACATGACATAACATGCGCACTTGCAGATCCTTATCATATAAATTAGTATGAGACCTTTTATATGATGAGTTACTATTTTAGAAACCTTAACTTATATGTTTGTATGAGCATTCTGTTGGAACCCCTATTTTGATTTGGGCTAGATTCACTTCTTAGGTTGTGTTGACCAATGATGTATAGTTAGGGTCACAAGTTTTTCTTTCTAAGTTTTAGGCCAGTCTCCCAAGTGTCAAACTTCTTGGACCTTCCTGATATGGTCTTCAGATTCAAGACTTAGAAGATTTTCAGTTGTCTGGAAATTATTTCGACGTTCGTCGAACTCAGCCAGACGAACTTAGAGCTCGGGTCGATGATATTCATCAGAAGGATATATTCTGTGGTCGACGTTTTCTCCGAAATTGGTTCTCAGCTCGACTAATTCTGTTTGTTCAAGTTCTGTGGTCGACGAACCTTGAGTGTAGAACAGATTCTCAGGTCGACATTCTTGGAGTGCAGAATCAGTTGTTTATATTCAGTGTTTGCTTCGCAGAGCTCAGGTCAACGAACAGGACTTCTCAGGTCGATGTTCTCTGAGTGCAGGTTGACGAAATCTGTTCTCTCGTCAATGAATTCTGTAAGCTGTCTGTTCTTTTTTCTTTCCTTATCTATTCCCTCTCTATTATTATTTTAAGTCATAAATTCCCTGAGTAATCAATGCTTATATTCCCTATGAATGTAGCTGTTCCCGGCAACATTGATTATATTGTTCATTTGAGGATTTATTTGACATATTTCTCGGGACAGTTAGGGAAACGAATAATGACAAATATGCTTGCCGTTTTCCTTACCAGTTTTCCAGCAAGGCATTAATTACAGTTATTCAAATTTCGAAGGAAGATTGGTTGTCAAAGAGAATATAGAGAGATAATATTTCAAAAAGAAAACAAAGAGATAGACAACAACAACATAATTCTTTCAGAGCAGAAAAATTGCAGAGAGATATTCTTAGCAAGAGTAGAAACTTCACATCAGCTCTAAACCCACATCTCTCACTTTGCTCTCAAGAAGATAGAAGAAGAATAATACAAACTGATCAAGAGTCTTCTTCTTCTTCTCCTCCCAGGAATTTGCTGAGATAATATAGATCCATCTGTCTAAAGTTCCTGGATCTGTTTTACACAAGTTGAAGACCTACACACTCCTGAACAAAGCTTCTCAATCCCGAACAACTCAACATCTCAGGGGGTGCTTTAACAAGATCTGGAATCAACACAAAGTCTTCTCAAAGTGTTTTTGAGAAAAGAGAAGACTAACATTACTTTCTTTCTCATCCCACTGTATAGGATTTGAACTCCCTTCAAAAGTTAACTTGGCTCACAAGTCACCTTCCAAAAGACTTGAGTTTGGTTTTTGGGCACCTCATCAAAATCTCAAAGGGTTGCAATATCTCCCTTCAAATAGATATTGTGGTGGCAGTCACCTGATCAAAACATGTAGTGGATTCCTACCAGGGTGGTAGAAGAGTGGATGTACACAGTTGGGGAACCACTATAAAATTCTTGTGTTGTCTGTGTGTTTGTTGTTTTCCTTCTGTCTTGTGTTGTGGTAGCTTAGTGTTGTTTTTCTTTGCTTTTGTTAATTTTTCTTAGCTATTATTATATCACCTATTTTATCACTTAACTTTATAATTGTAATAATTTGCAAAGTAATTTTTAATTAAGTCTATTCACCCCCCCCCCCCCCTGTAGAGTTAACCAGAGATTACTCTCCCTTTTCTTTCAATTGGTACCAGAGCCAGGTTAGTCAATTTAATTTTAACAAGCTAACACCTGGACTAACCAAGATCCTAAGATAATATCTGATTAAATCTTGTTCCTTTCACACTTTATATCGTGGCACAAAATAAGGATTATGCTAGCACCAGACCTCCAGTTTGCAACTTAACCAAGTTTGCCATCTGAAAGGCAAGAGTAAAACTTTATATGAACTCTATTGATGAATACATATTCAATTCAATTTTGACAGGACAACCAACTCCAGTGGCTTCCACCCCATCCACTTCAACAAATCTGAGTGTTGTTCTACCTCCAGATTGGACAGATGCACAGAGGAAATCTAAGATTGCAGATTCCAAAGCCATGAACATTATAGCTCAGACTATGTCTGATGATATATTTCAAAAGGTGGATGAGTGCACTTCAGCCAAAGCCATCTAGGATTCTATAAATCAGATGGTGGTTGGATCTGCTAATGAGAGAAAGGATAGGAGATCCAATCTCATCTCACAATATAAGAACTTCAAGAAGGATGAAGCTGAGTCAGTGAGTGATATGTACAGAGGCTTAGCTCAATCATCAATGAGCTAAAGACCTTGGACAAGGACATAACTTTGACAGAAGTCAATGATAAAATCCTTATATGCTTCCCTAGAACATGGGATTCAATAATCTGGCCAATCAGAGAACCCAGAAGCATGACAGAAATCTCTACTGAATCACTTCTTAGAAAGCTAAAATCCTATGAGCAATTAATGAAGACCAGAGAAGCAACAACTAAACAAAAGACTATAACACCTATCAGGTAGGAGCACAACATTGCATTCAAGGTTGCTGAAGAGTCTGAAGGGACTCCAGTCAATGAAGAGCTGATGAGCCTCTTTTCCAAAAGATTCTTCAAGATGATAAAGAAGGACTTCAGAAGAAAGTCATCAAGGCAAGATGATAAGCGAAGCTATGACAAGACTCCATCTAAGGAAATTGTCTATTTTGGATGCAGGAAGCCTAGACACTTCATCTCAGAATGTCCAGAAACTCAAAAGAAAGACAGAAAAAGAGAAAAGTATTCCAGAAGAACACATCATAGCAAGCCCTCCTCCAACAAACACAAGAAGAAGGAGAAAGGGTTTGTTGCAGAAACCTGGAGTGATACTAAGGAAAAGTCATCATCCTCCAGCTCCAGTGATGATGAAGAAGAATAGAAGACAAAGGAAGTTTGCCTAATGGCAATAGATAATTCCAATAATCAGTCAGAGGTTGAAGCTTCAGAAGATGAAAGATCTCTATCTATAGAGGATCAGGTAATAATGTCCTATGATTTTTGATTCAGAAGAATTTAAAACTTAATTTAAAAATCTGTGCTTAGATCTAATAGGCTCTGAGAAAGAAGTCAAACTTTTCAGAGAAAGATTAACTGAACAAGATAAGTATATTGCTGAAAATGCTAAACTAACAGATGAACTTACCTCAACAAATGAACAAATTGCTTTCTTAAAAACTGAATTAAGCAAAGCCAAGAAATTAGAAGAATCACTAAATGGTAGAAGTTTAAAACTGTTATACATAACTAGTACTCTAAATGTTAGGGCAAATAACAGTAAACTAGGACTAAGTACATCATCTAGTGAACCACCAATGATCCAGAAGAATCATTTATCTAAACCTGTAAATTTCTTTTCAGATAATGGTAAGAAGAATACTTAACAAGTGGACAAAGTAAATGAAGTCTTAAAACAAATGGAACTCAAACAAAAATCTAAGAACAAGAAGAAAAAATAACAACAACAATGTTCAACAGATTTCGTCGAACTCAGATCGATGAAATATGTACAGTTCGTCGACCTCAGAACGACGAACTCCGAACGCCAACTATAATTATAGTTATTCTTCGATCCACGGTCGACGAAACCAGTCTGGTTCATCGACCAGAGATCGACGATATTGGTGCCCTGAGAATGAATACTTTCATTCTTCGAGCAGAGATCGAAGATCTCTGCTCGACGGACGTACCAGAGTTCGTCGATCCCAGATCAATCTTACAGAAACTTCAACTCCAACAGAAAGTATAATAATCACCTTAATCAACCTAAGGAGAATATCAACCCATTCACCCAATGGATAATTCCTCCCAGAAGATTTCACCCCTTAGGGTATAAAAGCCAACCTGAATGTTCTTACATTTCCAGTTTTTCTTATGAAAAGAAAAAAGGACCCAAGGTGACCTGGGTTAAGAACATCTAAATTATTTCCTTGTAGTTGAAGAACTATCCTATAACTCAAAATAAGTGGTATCTGGATAGTGGGTGCTCAAGGCACATGACTGGATACAAGGATAGCCTAATCAATTTTAAGGCAAAGCTGGGTCCAAGAGTGATCTTTGGAGATTCCAGCTTTGGACAAACTGAAGGCTATGGAGACTTCAATAGTGGAGCTGTCACTTTTAGAAAAGTGGCATATGTAAATGGTCTCAAACATAACCTAATATCCATAAGTCAGTTATGTGATGCAGGTTATCAGGTTTGCTTTACTAATTCCAAATGTATTATTTCTTCAAATAACCAAACTGTTTTTAACAAGTTGTAGACAAGGGAATATATACCTAGTAAACTTTAACTCTGCTAGTTCAGAACTATGTTTATTCAATCAAGTTAGTAATAACAATATTCTTTGGCATAAGAGACTAGGTCATGTTAACCTTAAGAACATCTCTAAGCTATCTAGGAACAAACTTGTCAGAGGATTGCCTTCTAGCCCCTACAAGAAGGAAAGTCTATGCAAGGCTTGTCAAGAAGGCAAGCAAACTAATAATAACTTTAATTCAATTAATAAGAGTGACTCACCTAAGATTCTGTACTTGCAACATATGGATCTTTTTGGACCCATTACTGTACAAAGCTTAGGAGTGAAGTCTTATACTCTAGTTATTGTAGATGACTTCTCTAGATTCTCTTGGGTGTTCTTCTTGAGAAACAAGTCAGATAACTTTAAAGTCCTTATAGAATTTCTTAAGAGCATAAGGATTGAGTATTCTACTCCAATTGCATTGATCAGAAGTGATCATAGTACTGAGTTTGAATCTCTTCCCATACAAAGATTCTGTGAGGAGGAAGGTATCAGGCATTGTTTCTCTGCTCCTAGAACTCCTCAACAAAATGGGGTAGCAGAAAGGAAAAACAGAACCCTCATTGAATCTGCAGGAACATTGCTTGCAGATGCACACATGCCCCTATCCTTTTGGGCAGAGGCTGTGAGCACAACAAACTATGTGTTGAATAGAAGTTTGATACACAAACTTAAGGGTAAGACCCCCTATGAATTACTTAAAGGGAAGAAACCTAAAATTGATTAATTTAGAATTTTTGGGTGTAGATGTTTCATTCATAACAATAATAAGAAACACATTAAAAAATTTGAAGCTAAAACTACAGAGAGAATTTTTCTTGGATATTCCCAAGTTAGCAAGTCTTATAGTGTTTTCAATAAATCATCCTTAAAATGGAAGAATCTGTACATATTTCATTTGATGAAGCTAACATGTATTATGAGGAGATGGATTCTTCTACCTTAGATTTATTGCAGGTACCTCACTTATATAAGAAACTGGGTGTGTTAAACCTTACACAAAAGGTCATATCACATCCTCCTCCACAAGTTGATGAAGATAGTGAAGAAGAATTTTTGGAAGTGGTTGAACCTCCTTCAACAGCAGACATAACTCCACAAGAGAAATTAACTCCAAATACTGTTGCTGAACTAACTCCACCCACTGACCATGTCACACTAAGAGATCACCCTAGATCTCAAGTGATTGGAGACATGTCAGTAGGTGTACATACAAGGCATCAACTCAACCAAGATGTGATGCATGCCTGTTTCCTTTCTAAAGTTGAGCCTCAATCCATAAATGATGCAGAGCAAGATATCCACTGGATTATTGCAATGCAAGAGGAGCTCAATCAATTTGAGAGATGCAAAGTTTGGAACTTGGTTCTAAGGCCCAAAGGCTATCCAGTAATTGGAACCAAGTGGGTATTCAGAAACAATCTTGATGCCCAAGGTATAATAGTGAGAAACAAGGCTAGGCTTGTTGCTCAAGGCTATAGGCAAGAGGAAGGCAATGACTATGATCAAACCTTTGCTCCTGTTGCAAGGCTAGAAGCTATCAGGAGTTTTCTTGCTTATGCTACTTTAAAGAAGTTTAAAGTCTACCAGATGGATGTCAAGAGTGCTTTCTTGAATGGAGACTAAAGGAAGAGGTTTATGTCGAACAACCCCCATGTTTTATCTCTTCTACTCATCCCTCACATGTTTTTAAATAGCATAAAGCACTCTATGGTCTAAAGCAAGCTCCAAGAGCTTGGTATGAAGCCTTAGCTAGTTTTCTTTTAGAACACAAGTTCTCTAGAGACAATAGTAGATAGGACCCTATTTACTATGATGCATCATGATAAAATTTTGGTAGTACAAATATATGTAGATGACATCATTTTTGGCTTTACAGATCCCAAACTATGCAAGAGATTCTCTGATCTAATGCATTCAAAGTTTAAGATGAGTAGCATGGGAGAGCTATCATACTTCCTTGGCCTACAAGTGAAGCAATCCCCTGATGGCATATTCATATCCCAATCTAAATATGCAAATGAGCTTATTAAGAAATTTGGGATGGCTGATGCCGCCTCTATGAAAACTCCTATGGCTACTAATGTCATGATTGACTCTGATGAACATGGAAAACCAGTTAATCAGACAAAGTATAGTGTTGAAACCGAAATCTCGATCTTTTGTGGAGTTCACCCTTGGGGAAGGGGTGATCGCGCGCCTACTTCGCTCCTGTAAGCAAAATAACAAAAGAGACAAAGGAAGAACCGACCCAAGGGCTCGGCGGAGAGGACCAACCACACACCCAGAAGATCTGAGAGCGCTTCCCCTCCTTAGCCAAAGGCCGAGCTAAGGTACCCACATAAAGCACTTGAAAACAGGAGCAAGAGAGCACAGGAAGCCTGCATTCTAGGGTACCCCTTGGGTCATATTTATAGTTTTCATAATCTTAACTGCCAATAAACAAACTGAACTGACCTGAAATTACCAAAAAGCCCTGGGTTGGGTCTGCCAATAGGCAAACTCCGCTATTTTGAAGGGCTATGGGCAGACCAGCGGGGCTAAACAGTAAAAGGTACCTCATATATCTCGGCGAGCTGGGGAGTCTGGCCACCTCGGCAGATCCTGCTCGCCTGCCGTTGCCGAGCTCCATTGCGCGAGTGCGAGTTGGGACGACGAGCTCATCTATCAATCGGCCTCCGTTAGTCGACCTCAACTCGACGATTCATGGCTTAACTCGACGAATGCTGAGCTCGCGGTCGACGAATGCCGAACTTGGGCTCGGGTTTCTCCACCGAGCTCGCCTGGGGCCTTGGTAATATGAGCTGGCCAGCCTGGTTCTGGGTTCACCCCGCTCAGCGGATACGGGATTGTACACAATCCCACTCTTTTTGAGATTGGCAAAGTTCGGAAAGAAACATCCAACCCTAAGTGTTCGGCGAGTGCGGGGTGGACTGGAGGGAATCTTCGGGTGGGGTCCACCTGTGGCTATATATATTCACCTGCATACCTGCCTGACTCCTGCCATTCCCTTTGCTCTAATCCTGCCAAGATGCTGATCCCCAACGAGATTCAAGAGCGACTTATGCACGCCCGCCAGACCTCATCTGCTCGCGTAGCCGCCCTGACAGCGGTCCCAGCTGCTGTGCCGCAGGGTACCTCTGCCGAGCCTAACTCCAAGAAGATGAAAACATTCCCTCAGGCAGCTGAGCCCATCTATGACGACCTAAGGACCACCTTGGAGCACGGGACCGACTCCTCCACTCTGCCCTCCCCTGAAAAGGGGAGGAATATTGTCGAGGTGTGCGACGGCCCAGACAACCACCCCAATGGCATGGAGGATGTCGCACCGCGAGACACCACACTACGAGCCAAGACCACTCTGGGGGACTCGTGGTTCACGACTCTGAAGAACCGTCCCCGGGACCCATCCCCTCCCTTTGGGACCTTAGGGGTGAGCTCACAGAGGCCAAGCTCGCCGGTGCGTGCCCGCTCTCCTCAGCAATCTATCGTGACCACGGGGGCGGGTCTTGAGACCATCCCCATCCCGGGATTCGAGCTCCTCTCACCGGGAACGTGCAGCCCAGGTCGCGGGAAGGATCTGATGTTTATCGCCCCCCGCATCTCCTTTGAGTTGCCGAGCTCGTCAGGTAAACTTTGCCTGGATTCCTGCCTCATGCGATTTTCCAGCACACCTCCTTTTGATGATGTTTGCCTCCACAGTTCCCCCCCCCCCAGCAAATCAAATGCCGAGGAATCTTTGCGGGCAACCCATTACTCTCCCCTCCCGTCCCCAAGCTCGCTGGATTCTTATTCGGGCCCCGAAGTGGATCAAGGCGAGCTGGCGAGGCGGGAGGTTAAGCTTTTAAAGAAACTGGTGTGCGGGTTGCGCGAGGTGCAGGGGGTCAACGAGGCATTACAACGCGACTATGCGCGTCTTGCTGACGAGGTGCGAAGCGGCCAGGCTGGCGAGCTGACATACCCTTCCCAGCTTCTGGATGAGATAGACAATGGCCTCTCCGTGTCGCAGAGGAATTCCGAGAGGATTCGCGAGCTGCTCCGCGCGCGGCAATCTGGGGGACGGGAGGTGCAAGGCTGGGGTAGAAAAAGGGCGGCTCTTTTACCGAGCCGACTGGTACTAGCCTCCTGGTCTTCCCCCTACCCGCGCGCCCTGCTTCCATATTCCTGCACTTGTCTTTGTAGTAAATAACCTTAAACATTCTTAGTCATGTGATATTCAAATAATATATTGCTTTTTATTTGACTTAGCCTTGGTTGGAACGCGCCGGAAGTCGGCGAGATGGGGGTTGGTGAGCTGGGGGTTGGCGAGCTGGGACGATTGGACAGTTTGACCCTCTGATTACTTTTTCTATAAATATCCCCCCTCACCAACCCCCGTACTACTGATTTTATTTCTTACTCCTTTTCTCTCTTCCTGCCGTTTTCTTCTTGTCTACTTGCACTCCGCCTCCTCTCGCGAGCATGGGCAAGACCAATCCTGACGCTGATGGCCGCACCAAGTACGCCCAACACTTCACCGATTTCTGCTTCTTCGAGGGGAGTACCACCGAGGAGGAGCTCGCAGAGTTTGTTTGCGACCACGTTCCGTCGGGCTTCGAGGCGCGCCGGCCGAGGCAGGGGGAGGCCATCAATACCTTTTACGACGACGAGCTCGCCTTCCCCGTCTCTCACTTTGAGGTGGGGTTGCACCTCCCCCTCTGGGCGGAGATCCGACAGATTCTGAAATATTATGGCACGGTTCCCACGAAGCTGAACTCCAATGCCATCGTCATGATGGTGGCGTTCAAGAGCTATCTCCGGCGAGAGAGGATTGAGTTCAACCTGACAGTATTCAGGAAACTCTTCTCTTATAAGGCAACGCCGGATGGGGTCTCCTACTTCGGCGGCTCACAGATCAAAGATCGGGAGATTGCGAATAAGCACCATAATTGGATGAGCAAGATCGCCTTTATCAAGGGCGATCTCGGCAACATCCCGTACTCACTGCAGCAGAAGGGCGAGGAGGTCTACCGCCCCCGGCTGTGTCCGGCAACGATGCCGACCTCCATAAGTTTTTCCTCCACAAGGACTTCGAGGTCGCCTTCCTGTGAAGGGGCCTCGACGTGCTCCTCCCCGTCCTACCCGGCGAAGGTATTGTTCTCTAAACATTGCCGAACTCGTCAGGTTGCCGAGCTCGCCATATTGCTGTTGAAAATCTTCTAACTTTTTCCAAGTTTTTTCTTGCAGGGGAGTGGCTAATTCCCGTAAACCCGTCGTTTTCGGACTCATGGTTGTACCCGGACCCCCTTGCTCGCGAGAAGGCGGCGGCGGCCTGCCGAGATGAGGCGGCCTTCTCTCAACCCTCTACCAGCAAGAGGCGTTCTCAGGATGTGGGGTCGAACCCTCCACACCGCCAACAATTACCAAAAAAGATGAAGAAAGTCGTGCTCGCTCCGCGGGCGAACAACATCAACAACATCAATCCAGCCCCAAGTACATAAGCTCTCCCGAGACCATCCCCAACGCGTCTCCAGAGAGTTCGCTGAAGGAGATCATCAGCAAGGGGTGGAAGGGCGGCGAGGCTCATGTTCCCCCTACGACGATCTCCCCTCCTCCTTCGGCAAAGAGGGCGGCTCGCGACCGCGGGGTGCCGAAACTTCATCCCCTCTTCAGCTATGGGGGGGGGGGGGGGGGGGGCGGTGGAAAGACTCGGGGGGCGAGCCCATGGTATAGTGGGACGAGCTGGCCCACCGAGTTTCCATCTCCCCCTGCACACTTCCTCTCATGTTTGTGAGCCCGCCACCGGTCACGCTTACGCCCACCGCTTCAGCCTCTATGGCCGGGAGGATGTCGAGGCCTGCAAGAACATGACCCTGCGACAGCTCGGCCATGATGGCCTGCAGACCCACCTACGGGCCATGGAGCTTCATCACATGCTGGTCCGCTGCAGCTTCGGCCTTAGAAATCAACTCCAAATAGTCGAGCAGGCCCGCGACATCGCCAAGGACAAGGTCGCCGACTAGACGAGGCGGCTCGACATCGTCGAGGGTCTTCTCGCCCAGGATGCCAGTGGATTGGTGAGTATCATGCTCCTCCTCCTTTTTACTGAAGTATTTGGCGTTGTCACTAATGGACTTTTCATCTATCAGGATGCCAAGGCCACCAGAGATTTGCAGGCTCGCAATATCGAGCAGGGGGAGGAGATTGGCCAGCTGCGTGCCCGGCTTGCTGAGCTTGAGGGGGCGAACGCGAAGCTAAAGGATGAGAACCAAAACCTTAGCTGCGAGGTCCGCGTCAAGCAGAGATTTTCTTCCCACCCAGCGGCGCCGATCCTACCCTTCCCTACAATAGGCCGAGTATCTTTGGCGAGGCCGACATCGCCGAGAGGCTGCGGATCAACTCCATCCAGGCCGCCGAATGCACCCTCTAGATGATTAATGACACTGGAGTGCTGGTGGAGGGGTGCGAGGAGATTTCGGCCCGGGACCTGATGCCGAGTCTGTTCCCAGCAACGCCTCCCAGCGAAAAAGGAAGACAGGTTAGACACACTGTTTGGAAAGGGCTTCCAGGATCTATCAGGCGAAGGAGGGGAGGACCACCAATCTGGCGGGGGGGGGGGGGGGGGGGGGCGAGGTCTAAATGTACATAACCTGCAGTCTCGCCGGGGCAAGCTCAATCCTGTAAATATTTTTACTCAATGAAAGAATATTTTTCATACCTTGTCCATCATAGTAATGTCATTACAGATATATTTTCTTTTTGCTGGATCCCTCTGTCGTGCCTTGTACCGGTAAGTGCTCTCACCAGCGACCTCGAATAGATAGGTACTGCCAGTAGGATAGTCATTAGGACTCACCCCTGAGAGCATATCATGAGAGTTCGGCAATTCTCAGGCCCTGTCAAAGCTCGCTCGCGGGCTGCCCATGATCTTTTCTACTGAAAACCAGATTCACTAAATTTTTCCAAGTAAAAACCAAAGTGGGGGGGGGGGGGGGGGGGGCGAGGCATCTCGGCGGGATCCACCTCCCCTTAGTGAGGTCCAAGGTCCTGGCTCGTCATCCTTCTGCTGAGGTCGAGCTGAATTAGCGAGTCTGAACTCGCCCCTTCCGAGCTCTCGTCTTAATCTTAGAAGGGCCAAGTTTGCTCGGGGTCCGAGGCTGATACCATCGAGTGACTTCCAGCCCTGCCAGCTAGGTGAGAGACTGACAGCGGGATCTACTTGAGGTCTAAGGATGACACCGAGTGATTTCCAGCCCTGCTAGCTAGGTGAGAGCCTGGAAGCGGGATCTGCTCGGGGTCCAAGGCTGACACCATCGAGTGACTTCTAGCCCTGCCAGCTAGGTGAGAACCTGACAGTGGGATCTACTCAGTGTCCAAGGATGACACCGAGTGACTTCCAGTCCTGCCAGCTAGGTGAGAGCCTGACAGCGGGATCTGCTTGGGGTCCAAGGCTGACAACGACGAGTGACTTCCAGCCCTGCTAGCTAGGTGAGAGCCTGATAGCGGGATCTGCTCGAGGTCTAAGGATGACACTGAGTGACTTCCAGCCCTACCAGCTAGGTGAGAGCCTGATAGCAGGATCTACTTCGGGTCTAAGGCTAACACCATCGAGTGACTTCTAGCCCTGCCAGCTAGGTGAGAGCCTGGCAGCGGGATCTTCTCGATGTCTAAGGATGACACCGAGTGACTTCCATCCCTGCTAGCTAGGTGAGAGCCTGACAGCAGGATCTGCTCGGGGTCCAAGGATGATACCGAGTGACTTCCAGCCCTGTCAGCTAGGTGAGAGCCTGACAGCGGGATCTGCTCAGGGTCCAAGGCTGACACCATCGAGTGACTTCCAGTCCTACCAGCTAGGTGAGAGCCTAACAGCGGGATCTGCTCGAGGTCTAAGGCTGACACCATCGAGTGACTTCCATCCCTGCCAGCTAGGTGAGAGCTTAACAACAGGATCTGCTCGAGGTCTAAGGATGACACCGAGTGACTTCCAACTCTGCTAGCTAGGTGAGAGCCTGACAACGGGATATGCTCGGGGTCCAAGGCTAACACCATCGAGTGACTTACAGCCTTGCCAGCTAGGTGAGAGCTTGACAGCGGGATCTGCTTGAGGTCTAAGGATGACATCGAGTGACTTCCAGCCCTGCTAGCTAGGTGAGAGCCTGACAGTAGAATCTGCTCGGGGTTCGAGGCTGACACCATCGAGTGACTTCCAGCCCTGCCAGCTAGGTGAGAGCCTGACAGCGGGTTCTGCTTGAGGTCTAAGGATGACGCCGAGTGACTTCCAGCCCTGCCAGCTATGTGAGAGACTGATAGCGGGATCTGCTCGGGGTCAAAGGCTGACACCATCGAGTGACTTCCAGCCCTGCCAGCTAGGTAAGAGCCTGATAGTGGGATCTGCTCGAGGTCTAAGGATGACACTGAGTGACTTCCAGCCCTGCCAGCTAGGTGAGAGTCTGACAGCGGGATCTACTCGGAGTCCAAGGATGACACCGAGTGACTTCCAGCCCTGCCAGCTAGGTGAGAGCCTGACAGCGGGATCTGCTCGGGGTCTAAGGCTGACAACAACGAGTGACTTCCAGCCCTGCCAGCTAGGTGAGAGCCTGATAGCGGGATCTGCTCGAGGTCTAAGGATGACACCGAGTGACTTCCAGCCCTACCAACTAAGTGAGATCCTGACAGCGGGATCTGCTCGGGGTCTAAGGCTGCACCATCAAGTGACTTCCAGCTCTGTCAGCTAGGTGGGAGCCTGACAGCGGGATCTGCTCGAAGTCTAAGGATGACACTAAGTGACTTCCATCCCTGACAGCTAGGTGAGAGCCTGACAGCGGGATCTGCTTGGGGTCCAAGGATGATACAGAGTGACTTCCAGCCCTACCAGCTAGGTGAGAGCCGGACAGCGGGACCTGCTCGTGGTCCAAGGCTGACACCATTGAGTGACTTTCAGCCTTGTCAGCTTGGTGAGAGCCTGACAGCGGGATCTGCTCGAGGTCTAAGGATGACACCGAGTGACTTCTAGCCCCGCCAGCTAGGTGAGAGCCTGACAGCGGGATCTACTCGGGGTCCAAATAAACTTCACTTCTTCAAGCAAACTCATTGTGGTAGCATTGCCGTGTTAAAAACCTTTCATTAAAAAACAAAGCACCACTTACATGTTTCAAGGGAAAAAGCGTTTTAAATCGTCACCATTCCAGGTGAGACTTAGGGTCTCGCCCTCCACATTTTGGAGTCGATACCCCCCTGATCCTAAAGCTTCTTTTACAATAAATGGACCTTCCCAGCTGGGTTTGAGCTTCCCCACGGTTGCCGACCTCCCTGCTACATCCACCTTCTTCAGCACCAAGTATCCCTACACAAATTGCTTGACTATGACATGCTTGTCAAAGTAATTGGCCATCCGCCTCCTCACCTCTTCCTGCCGGACGACGGAAAGATCCCACAGTTCTTCCACCATATGATGGGAGAGCCGCAGCTCCTCCTTGTTCTCAGCCTTCCATTCTTCCCTGCCTTCCCTGGCCGCAACAACTCGAGGTGTTTGAACTTCAAATTCCACGGGGAGCACTGCTTCGCACCCTTGAGAGAGCTTGAAGGGGGTCTCTCTGGTAACTGTGTTGGGGGTGGTCCTCAAGGCCCAGAGAACCGCGGGAAGCTGTTCCACTCAGCTCCCCTTCAGATTTTCCAATTTCTTCTTTAGGAGGTTGACAATGATCTTGTTCGCGGCCTCCACCTGCCCGTTGCTCCTGGGGTGGGGGACCGAGGCGAACCTGAGGTCGATCCCAAGCTGCTCACAGAAGCTGGTAAATTCCGCACTAGCAAACTAGGGCCCATTGTCCGTGACAATGGCCTGAGGGAGCCCATGGCGACAGATGATCTCCCCCCACACAAAGTTCCTGATGACCTGGGAAGTCACCTTGGCCAGTGCCTTCACTTCCAACCACTTGGAGAAATAATCGATCATCACCAGTAGGAACATCCTCTGCCCACTGGCCTGGGGGAACAGTCCAACCAAATCCATTCCCCAAATGGCAAAGGGCCAGGGGCTGTGATACTTTTGAGTCGCTGAGCCGGCTATAGCAGGAGGGGAGCAAACAGCTGGCATTTATGGAACCTTCTTACGAACACCGTTGCATCACGGCCCAGGGTGGGCCAGAAGTACCCCTGCCTGACAATCCTCCCTTCCAGGGTTCGACTCCCGGAGTGGCTCCAACACTCCCCAGAGTGGACTTCTTCCAAGATTCTTTATACTTCCCCCTCGGCCACGCACCGAGCCTGTTGATGCGCAAAAATGGCACCGGGGCAGCTAACACGGAGGGGGTGTTCGGTCTCACAGGCTAGGAGAGGAAGAGGATGAGGTCGCGTGGATAGAGGAGAAGAGGTAAGCTTCTGAGTGCTTGAGAGTGGAGCAAGCAGCTTGTTCAAGGAGTTGCGGGGATAGAGGAGAGGCTTGATCAACAGAGAAGGTTGATCAAGAGAAGAGGAGGATGATCAGGAGCTGTCGAGCAGACGGTTAATATGACGGTTGAACTTGCAGGTCGTTTGCCGAGAGAGCTGAGCTAGGCAAAAAGAGAGAGGGGGGCGTTAGCAGCGGCAACAGCAGACTTCGCCCGCCGCGGCTTGAATGCCACTCTTGCGACGGGCTTTCCTTTTACTAATAGCGAGAGTTACAACTTTCTAGTACACCTTTACAACAAAGCAATAAAGGGGTACAAAGGGAAGCTGGCGGCTAAGGAAGAAGAATGCCAGAGGAGACCGCGCGGACTGAAGGACAAAGCTGGCAGGCCGCGCGGTTAAGCAATGGAAGCAGACCGCGCGGACTGGGGATCCAGGTCAGCAGGCCGCGCGACTAAGTCAAAGATGGGGATGCGGACTGAAAATTGGAGTCCGCAGAAGGTGGGCTGGCTGGCTGACTTCGGGTGCGAGAACGATCCTCCGAGCGACGTTACCCCCGGTGACGTTACCCCCGGTGAGATGGTAACTTGAGCGAGATGGGAATGGAGTCCGCGGAGTCCACAACAGGCCGCGCGGACTAGGACTGTGTGCTGGAGCTGGTGCCGCTGATGGCGAGCTGGGATACTAAGTGGCGGACTGCGATGCAGGTTTGCGTAGTCCATCACTACTGAGCTGGGACTGTCCACCCACTACTAGAGTGGCGGATGCTGAAGCTATGTGGCGGACTGCAAGGAGAATCCGCGGAGTCCGCCACTGCTAAGCTGATCGAACTGCAACGGGTGCGGGCAGCAGAGTGCCCGCTAAGCCTGGCGAGTCCGCATGATATTATACGGACTGGGACTGCTCTAGAGGATTTGCTGAGTGGCGGACTGGAAGGCATCCGCAAATATTGACTGAGTCTGCAAAGATGCTGCGGACTTAGGGAGAAGCTGACCCTACTATTAGAGAAGGGCTGGTGTTGGCGGAGAGGCGGACTGCATTGCGAGCCCGCGGTGTCAACTGAGCTCGCGCCTGCTGCTTGGCTGAGTCCGCTTGTGTTGGAGAAGGAGAGCCTGGCTGTTGAGGCCGTTGGGGCTTACCAATGATGGCGGACTGGAAGTCTTGATTTCACTTCGAGTCCGCCCAGCTCGCGAGGGACTTGGAGGTTGCTGCGGGTCTTGTCGTGTAGCCGGATTTGGAGTCCATGCCTTGCAGGCGGACTGGAGGAGTCGGCTGCCCATAAGGCTGGGTGAATGGACTGAGCGACCTATTGCCGGCCTGGGCTGATAGGAAGTATAGTCCGGCAGAGAGAGACCTGCGGACACAACCTCACGGTTAAGCAGAAAAGGGGGTGGCCTGCAGAGGTGGACTGCAGAAGCAGTCTGTGGACCCTGCCGACCAAGGGAAAATGCGTGGTCTGGGGGTCAGACCGCTGAGACCGCGCGGCCTGAGCGGGCAGAGAATTCTGTCCGCCCAACCTAGGGCATCACGACCTCTAGGAGGAACCCGGGGCAGGCTGTGATGAGCGAGCTGACTCCCTTAGGAAGGATCACCGATTTCGGGGTTAACATAATCCCCACACTTTTTTAAGTTCTGAAAAGAACTTCCAAAAAGTTGCAGACCCGCGAAAATCGTGATCCACCCCAACGGAAAGAGAAGGGGGGCAAGGAGAGACAGAACCTGAAGCCTCTCCTTAAAAGTTTGGTGCTGCCTGTCTATTTTCTTGCAAGAGGAGAGTTAAGGTAGGCATGTATGGGCGGTACATCGAGTGTGTACCTGAGTTTGTCTTTGCAAAACGAAGAAGGTGTGTCTTCCACTAAGTTCTGCAAAATGAAAGTGAGAGGAAAACATAAAAGTATAATAACTTGCAAGTACCTGATGGAGGCTTGCAGGTATCTGTTATCCTCTGCAAAAAAGGAAGGATGAAGAGAATACGAGAAGGAAAAATGAGTTGCAAGTACCTGGAAGGGACTTGCAAGTCTTTGCTGGTTTCTGCAAAAGAAAAGTTTAAAGGTATGCATAGTATATGAAAATAACTTGCAAGTACCTGTGAAGAAACTTGCAAGGGTTTGCTAATCTCTGCAAGAAAAAACAGTTAGAAGCAAACAATATATAAAAATAAGCTTGCAAGTACCTGAGATAAGGCTTGCAAGTGTTTGCTAATCTCCGCAAGGAAAGAGTTAGAAGCAAACATATATGAAAAAAGCTTGCAAGTACCTGAGAGAAGGCTTGCAAGTGTTTGCTAATCTCTGCAAGGAAAGAGTTAGAAGCAAACATATATGAAAAAAGCTTGCAAGTACCTGAGAGAAGGCTTGCAAGTGTTTGCTAATCTCTGCAAGGAAAGAGTTAGAAGCAAACATATATGAAAAAAGCATGCAAGTACCTGAGAGAAGGCTTGTAAGTGTTTGATAATCTCTGCAAGGAAAGAGTTAGAAGCAAACATATATGAAAAAAGCTTGCAAGTACCTGAGAGAAGGCTTGCAAGTGTTTGCTAATCTCTGCAAGGAAAGAGTTAGAAGCAAACATATAAATGAAAGAAGCTTGCAAGTACCTGTGGAGAAGGCTTGCAAGGGTTTGCTAATCTCTGCAAGGAGAAGAGTTAGAAGCAAACAATATATAAAAATAAGCTTGCAAGTACCTGAGAGAAGGCTTGCAAGTGTTTGTTAATCTCTGCAAGGAAAGAGTTAGAAGCAAACATATATGAAAGAAGCTTGCAAGTACCCGAAAGAAGGCTTGCAAGTGTTTGCTAATCTCTGCAAGGAGAAGAGTTAGAAGCAAACAATATATAAAAAAAGCTTGCAAGTACCTAAGAGAAGGCTTGCAAGTGTTTGCTAATCTCTGCAAGGAGAAGAGTTAGAAGCAAACAATATATAAAAATAAGCTTGCAAGTACCTGAGAGAAGGCTTGCAAGTGTTTGCTAATCCCTGCAAGGAAATAGTTAGAAGCAAAGATATATGAAAAAAGCTTGCAAGTAACTAAGAGAAGGCTTGCAAGGGTTTGCTAATCTCTGCAAGGAAGAGAGTTAGAAGCAAACAAGATATGAAGATAACTTGCAAGTACTTGGAAGGAGGCTTGCAAGTGTTTGCTACTCTCTGCAAGGAAGATTGTTAGAAGCAAACAAGATATGAAGATAACTTGCAAGTACCTATGAAGAGAAGGCTTGCAACTGTTAACTGTTGATGGGATGAGGCGGACATGCCCAAATGGCAAGGAAAATGCCTGATAAACTTTTTATCATGAAGCCCAGATCAATAAATCTTGCGTTAACTGTTGATATGGCTGTATGGACATGATCAGATTAGCAGGGAAAGAACTTGACGAATTCTGCCAATTTTAACTCGATTGCAATAACATGGCTTGATGATTGAGGAGAGTAAGACTCCTTGATCAATGTTTGATGCCATTAGATTTTGATAAGAATAATGAATAGCTCTGTGAATCTTCATTTGATAGCGCTTAAGCAGGCAGTGAATAGAAGATGAGAGTAATAGAGCTTGCAAGTCATCATCCGATGGAGCTTGAGCAAGCGGTGCATATAAGATAAGCATAAGCAAAATGAATGCTGGAAATCCCTTTGGTAGGTCGGATTAACTTGTTTACCTGTGAAAGAAGGCAATTGACAGAAAAGAGGTCGATACTCGGAATGACTAAAGAAGGCTGGATGCCGCCACAGGTATTCCCCGTGGGCCTTATGCATCTCTTTGCCTGAGAAAATCATCCAGAGCATAGTCCTACTCAAAGCGGGCTGGCCGCGCATCCTCTAGGAGGGCACAAAGAGAAAAGCAAGAAGAAAAATCCTGAGAAGGATTGCTAGAAGCACAGCTCTCTTGCCTTGGGCACAAACATCACTGATCAATGAGACTAATTGCGCCAAGAGGCCTATAGCTTGTCTGTGGATTGATCAATGGTGTTGTGGGAACCCGAGAAGGCACGGATCGAGAGTACCAGAGGGTGTTCGGCCATCACAGTTGTGAGATGATCAAAAAGACAAGGCTACGCTTGATCGCCATTGCTTGTCAAGCAAAGATCATCGTAACTGTAATGTATCCTTTGCGAAGCACAGCAGAGCTAACACATGGGGCTCCCATAGCACACACTCTGTGTCAGATGCCGGCTAGGATCCTAAGTCTGAAGCCCAAGATCGTATATCGAGCGGCTCCCACTACACATATGGGTATACTCCCACCATATGTGGTCGAAGCGGTTGTGCCAGAGAACAATCTACGGAGGGAGAATTACAGACTCGGCGATATCTCATTGGCGTAGTGACCTCGTAGGCAAGGAGAGAAAATGGAGAAGGAAGCACCACAAGAAGGGAATTGTGTCAGTATAAGATCCCAGATAAAAAGCTTTGTTGAAAAGCAAGTAAAGAACACTGAGAAGTGTTTTGAAATGAAAATGTTTGAAAGAAAAAGAGCAAGAGTTGAGATAACCCATCTGAGTTGTGAGAGAATTTGAAGGACTGTGAAGTCCTTTGCTTGCTTAGAATAGCCTTCCAAACACACCCTCGTCGCCGACATCAAAGCATTCTACAGCTTGGTTAACAACGAGGAGAGGAGGCTCTTCGACTTGGTTCACTCCCCTTGAGGAGCAAGGAACGTCTGCAATTTCTTTGCCCTTTGGTGGCGACGACAGCCCCCAAGTTGACGACGGCCCCCAAGTTGTTGATGACGGCACGCTAACGGAAGACCCTCCTTCGTCTCCAACAAAGGACTCGCGTCGCCGAGGTGTTCGTATGGAGCGGCGCTACAATTTCCGCCCTCGGCGCAAGACAAATATATAGTTAAATTTATCTTTAAATTTATCTTATTTTCAGTATGCTATTTTATTTGGGATATTGTATTGAGGGCTGCATGTAGCCATTTTGTGTGTTGTTTTTATTTTTATTTTGGGCTACATATAGCCAAGACTTATTTTTAAGCCTATATATTGGCATGTATGTTTTGTTTAACTTAAGTTGAATGAGAGAAAAAAACCCTAAGTCTTTCCTTTCTAAGCCTTCTCTCCCTCTCTCTCTACATCTCCTAGCCGCCACCCCCACTACCCCTCTCTCTCTCTCTAAAATTTCGGCCAGCATTTTCTTCCCCCTCTTCCACAAGCCGCCACCCTCCTCTCCCACTCTCCCTCTAGAAATTTCGGCCAGCCCACTCATCTCCCTCATCCAAGCCACCACCACCTCACACCCTCATCAACCCGACCTCCACCCTCCATAGCCGGCCGGCCACCTACCTCCTCCACCGAGCAGACCCTTTGAAGAGAACCGGGCAGCCCCCCTCCACGTGACGCTTGACAGGAAAGGCCTCCTTCTACGGCGAAAATCTGAACTTTGGTGTAAAGCGGCCAAGGCGGACGATCTATCTCTCCATCCGGCGCGACTCCGGTGGATCCGTGGAAGAGCGATCCTTCAAAGGTAGTCGAATCATCTATTCCGACTTGGGTAACGATCCTCTCCACTCACGTGTGATTTCCTTTTGATATTCTAGTGGTCGGAAAGATTTTTGCGTTGGGTTGAATCGTTAGATTTTTCGTGGTTTTACTTTTGGATTTGCATCAACCTTAATCACGATATTTCCGAAAGGGTTTGGCGAACCCCATATTTTTGTTGGGGGAGATCTACCATTTTTCGATCGCATTTTGGGTAGGCCTCCTTTGGTACAACTTTCGCTCGGTCGGACCCAACATTGGTCCTTTTAGCTTGGGAGAACGTCGGCCTATAGCCGTTCGTTTGACCTTCCCGCAGAGTGGCTACCGGGCGTTGGTGAACTGTGGTAAAACGTTTGCGAGTGCGCTGCGGTTGAATCTAGTGCTTGAGAGATTGTGGATTGAGTGTGGCGTTCGTTTCATTCCCGTAACCCATTTAGTGTTCGCGGTAGAAGCCTACATCAATTTTTGCTATCAGAGGGAGGTTCTTGTCAATTTTTTAATTGGCACCCTCCCCTCTTTTAGCACATTAACCGACACTTGTGTTTGTGCGTTAGTTGTCACAAAAAAATCTCAAAAAAAAATTATCTTTGGTCTGCCAATAGCGGCGTAGTTTTCTTATTTCTCAGCCAAAAAAATCAAAATAATTTTTTAATAATCCTCTTTTTATTTCCTGCAAGAAAATAAAAAAAAAATTATTTTCCAATAGTCATTAAGCGGGATTAATTCCTTCTTTGGTCTGTCTGAATCTGTTGTCTTCCATTTGCATGCGTACTAGGCTCGGTACGGAATATCCTCCATCGTCATCTAACATGGATGATGACCGGGGTGAGGGTCGTCCCCTCACGGAGATTGAGGAGCTCCGTCAGGATTTCACGGAGCAGTTGACGGCCATTAGGGAAGCACTTCACGGATTGGGGTTACCACACGGGGCACCCCGTAATCAACCCGCTCACCCACGGGTGGGAGAGCATTACAACCCTTACCCCCACCCTCCTAATGAGAACGCCCCACGAGCACCGTACGAGTTTGACCTTACTCGGGCCGTCCAAGTCATGCCACCATCCTGCGATGGTTTAGGAGATCCCCAAGTCTTCCAGGACTGGATCATGGAGATCGAATGTTATTTCGAGTGGTATACCCTGAACGACGCGGATAAGGTGCGAGTAGCGAGAATGAAGTTGCTAGGGCGCGCTAAAATATTTTGGCTAAATGAGGAGCGGCGTATGAGGGTCGAGAACGGAGCGTTGCCCATAGGCTGGGATGCAATGAAGGCTAGGCTAACGGAACAGTACGTCCCTACTTACCATCGAACACAAATGTTCGATGATTTAGCCACCCTTAAGCAAGGGACTAGGTTGGTGTCTGAGTATATGAGTTTGCTGAAGGACATAATGGTTAGGTGTGACGTGAAAGAGATGCCCGAGGTCACCCTCTCCAGGTTCCGTAAGGGACTAAACCCCGACATCCAAGGAAAGCTTCTGCGTTATGGTCACACCGATTTGCACACCACTTTCAACGCTGCCTTAGATATTGAGCAGCACAACGCGCTTAAGGGCAAGTCTCGCTCGTTCCAAAAGGGGAAGTCCATTTTAGGACTGCCTCCCACCGCCACCTATAAGGCTAAAGGAAAGTATCAGTCCCCCGACTCGACCTCCATAGTCGTAACGGCTAGGAATGATAGAAACCCCTCTGGTGAGAGAGTCCAGGTGGGTCGGGTCAACAGAACGAATGTCACATGTTACGCTTGCGGGGTCCAAGGGCACTATGCTAGTGATTGTCCTACTACACCCAGACCATTAGCCATGTTAGATTCCGCCGGTGGGGCCGAAGACATTACTTACGAGGCGGGCGAAGAGAGCGAGTCGGACGGAGTGCCTAGTGATATGGAGGATGACCCCCGTATGATAGTTATGAGGTGTATCCTGGCGACCCCTCGAGTGCTAGACGATTGGAATAGGACGAACATTTTCACGTTGAATTTTAAGAGTGGTGAAAAATGATGTAGGTTGATCATCGATAGCGGTAGTTGCATGAACGTAATTTCTGAATCCGCGGTGTGACGAATGTCTCTTATTGCCGAGCCACATCCTCACCCTTATAAAGTGGCATGGGTAGACAAGTCGTCCCTCCCTGTGACGAAGCGATGCTTGGTACCCCTTACCATCAAAGCTTATTCTGAGCAGATTTGGTGTGACGTCATCCCTATGGATGCGTGCCACGTCTTGTTGGGTCGCCCTTGGTTGTACGACCATGACGTCACCCACTTTGGTCGGGCCAACACTTATGAGTTTAAATTTAATGGCAGAACCATACTCTTAAAACCCGCCCCGCCAAAGGATCCTTCGGCCCCCTCGAAGGATACGGTCGTCCCGGTCGAGAAGAAGACGTTGAGCCTGATAGGAAGGAAAGAATTGAAGCGTACTACCTTTGTAGATGGGGTCCTCTATGCCTTAGTGTGCCTACAAGTTAAGGAAGACGCAACCCCTTTTGAGAACTTGTCGTCGGCGTTGAGAAAACTCCTAGAAGAGTTTGTGGACGTGTACCCGGAAGAGCTACCGGCTGAATTACCCCCGTTGCGGGAAGTCCAACATGCCATTGATTTCATTCCGGGCTCTTCATTGCCCAAACTCCCACATTATCGGTTAAACCCCTCCGCGCACTTAGAGTTGCAAACCCAGATCTCAGATTTATTGCAAAAGGGTTTTATCTGCCACAGCAAGAGCCCGTGTGCCGTGCCCGCCTTACTTGCCCCCAAGAAGGACGGCTCTTGCAGGATGTGTGTGGATAGTAGAGCCATTAATAAAATCTCTATTAAATATCGCTTTCCCATCCCTCGCTTGGATAATTTATTGGACATGTTAGCTGGTGCCATGATTTTTTCGAAATTGGATCTTAGGAGTGGCTACCATCAGATCTGAATTAGGGAAGGTGACGAGTGGAAAACCGCCTTTAAGTCTAAGGAAGGGCTCTACGAGTGGTTAGTTATGCCGTTTGGACTTTCCAATGCGCCGAGCACGTTTTCGAGGATGATGACCCATGTCTTCCAACCCTATATGGGAAAATTCATCGTGCTATATTTTGACGATATTTTGGTATTTAGCACCTCCACGATTGATCATGAGTCACATTTAAGAACCATCCTTACCACGCTGAGATCGGAAGGGGATCCACGTATTCGTGAACATTAAGAAGTGTACCTTCCATGTGACATCGGTTGAGTTCCTCGGTTATATTGTGAGTTCGAAGGGGATCCACGTAGACCCCAAGAAAGTGCAAGCCATTAGAGATTGGCCCGAGCCCGCCAACATTCGGGATGTTAGGAGTTTTCACGGGCTCGCTACATTTTATCGGCTATTTATTAAGGATTTTAGTAGCATTATGGCCCCTATTACCGAGTGCATGAAAAAAGGTGAATTTATATGGACGAACTCAGCCGCTGCGGCGTTCCAATTAATTAAATCGCGCATGTCGGAAGCCCCCCTTTTGCGACTACCGGATTTTACCAAGGTTTTCGAGTTGTCATGTGATGCGTCTGGAGTGGGAATTGGTGGAGTGTTGAGTCAGGAAGGCCACCCTATGGGGTATTTCAGTGAGAAACTAGCAGGTCCAAAATTAAATTATTCCAATTATGATCGGGAGTTTTACGCGGTCATTCGATGCCTCCAACATTGGCGGCATTATTTACTTCCTAAGGAGTTTGTCATCTTATCCGATCATGAAGCACTAAGGTTTCTTAACTCTCAAACTAAGGTTAGTCCTAGACATGCCAAATGGGTCTCCTATCTACAGGAGTACACTTTCATTATCAAACACCTCAAGGGGACTCTCAACCGCGTAGCCGACGCCCTTAGTCGTGTTTCGTTATTGCTGTCCACGCTAGAAGTAAAGGTGATTGGCTTCGATAGGATTAAGGACGAGTACGTCCACTGCCCAGATTTTAAGGATATCTATTTCGCCACCCAAGATGACTCGCCGACAACCATTACTTCTTTTTACATTCGGGACGGCTACTTATTTAACCATTCGAAGCTTTGCATCCCCCGTTCCTCCCTACGCCACTTCATAGTGTGGGAATTTCATGGTGGAGGGTTAGGGGGACACTTTGGCCGTGACAAGACGATCATGTTAGTTGAAGACAAGTTTTATTGGCCTGGTCTTAAGGCCATGGTTAGTAAGATCGTGGGTAGTTGTCGAGCGTGCCAACTGGTTAAGGGGAACAAAACTAATGCAGGGCTTTATACCCCTCTTCCAATTCCGTCTATTACTTGGGAAGACGTTAGTATGGACTTCATTCTCGGCCTCCGAATCACATTTCGACGTCACGACTCTATCTTAGTTGTTGTAGATCGTTTCTCGAAAATGGCTTATTTTATCGCGTGCAATAAAACCAACGACGCGTCACACGTCGCACAATTATATTTTAAAGAGGTGGTAGGCCATCGAGGAGTTCCGAAGTCTATAGTTACTGATAGGGATGTGAAATTTACTAGTTATTTTTGGAAGACCCTGTGGAGGATTATGGGCACCAAACTTCTATTCTCTTCTGCGTACCATCCGCAGACGGATGGGCAAACAGAAGTTGTGAACAGAAGTTTAGGTAGTTTGCTTCGATGCCTTGTGGGAGACCACAAGGGTATATGGGACCTTATCCTCCCTCATGCTCAGTTGGTATATAATAATTCCAAAAATAGGTCCACGGGTTTGTCCCCGAATGAGATCGTGCACGGTTATAAAGCTCTCGTGCCCCTTGACTTGCTTCCGTTACCGCCATCGTTTAAGTCAAGTCAATTTGCACAGGACTTTGCCTCTCACATCCATGATCTTCACAAACGCATAAATTAAATGCTTACCACTCAATACGCGTCTTATCAAGTTCATGCCAACGCACATAAGAGAGTGTCTCCCTTGAAAGTGGGTGATTTAGTCATGGAACGTCTCATCCCTGAACGGTTGCCTACGGGCACCTTAAAAAAGTTAGTGGATCGGCGAGCTGGACCTTTTCGGATTTTAAAACGGTTGGGAGACAATGCTTTTCTTTTGGAATTGCCCACTGATTGGGGTATTTCCCCTGTTTCTAATGTTTCGGATTTAACGCCATATATTGCTCCGCCACTAGAACTATCTTCCTATCCGTTTAGTTCCACTACAGATTCTCATGGGCATGGGGTTAAGGGGGGTAAGGGCTCGCTCTCTCCATCGGTCTCCAACGGAGGTACGCTACATGTTAATGATATAGATTTTCCCCCTTTGCTTCCTAATGCTTTTCCCAGGTTTGCCAGGACCGCATTTTTGCCCGACAGGATTCTCCAGGATGACATGTTTCCCACTGCTGATGGCGATGTGCGCCGCTACTTGATCCGCTGGCGTGATCGCCCCGCCTCTGATGACTCTTGGCTCCCGGAAGCGGAAGTGGCTCTCTTGCATGGTGTTCTTTTCCGACGGTATCTTCAAGACAACTCATCGGTGATGAGTCCTTTCAAGCGGGGGAGGATTGGTGGCGACGACGGCCCCCAAGTTGACGACGGCCCCCAAGTTGACGACAACCCCCAAGTTGTTGATGACGGCACGCTAACGGAAGACCCTCCTTCGTCTCCAACAAAGGACTCGCGTCGCCGAGGTGTTCGTATGGAGCGGTGCTACAATTTCCGCCCTCGGCGCAAGACAAATATATAGTTAAATTTATCTTTAAATTTATCTTATTTTCAGTATGCTATTTTATTTGGGATATTATATTGAGGGCTGCATGTAACCATTTTGTGTGTTGTTTTTATTTTTATTTTGGGCTACATATAGCTAAGACTTATTTTTAAGCCTATATATAGGCATGTATGCTTTGTTTAACTTAAGTTGAAGGAGAGAAAAAAAACCCTAAGTCTTTCCTTTCTAAGCCTTCTCTCCCTCTCTCTCTACATCTCCTAGCCGCCACCCCCACTACCCCTCTCTCTCTCTCTAACATTTCGGCCAGCATTTTCTTCCCCCTCTTCCACAAACCGCCACCCTCCTCTCCCACTCTCCCTCTAGAAATTTCGGCCAGCCCACTCATCTCCCTCATCCAAGCCACCACCACCTCACACCCTCATCAACCCGACCTCCACCCTCCATAGCCGGTCGGCCACCTACCTCCTCCACCGAGCAGCCCCTTTGAAGAGAACCTGGCAGCCTCCCTCCACGTGACGCTTGACCGGAAAGGCCTCCTTCTACGGCGAAAATCTGAACTTTGGTGTGAAGCGGCCAAGGCGGACGATCTATCTCTCCATCCGGCGCGACTCCGGTGGATCCGTGGAAGAGCGACCCTTCAAAGGTAGTCGGAATCATCTATTCCGACTTGGGTAACGATCCTCTCCACTCACGTGTGATTCCCTCTTGATATTCTAGTGGTCGGAAAGATTTTTGCGTTGGGTTGAATCGTTAGATTCTTCGTGGTTTTCCATTTGGATTTGCATCAACCTTAATAGCGATATTTCCGAAAGGGTTTGGCGAACCCCGTATTTTTGTTGCGGGAGATCTACCATTTTTCGATCGCATTTTGGGTAGGCCTCCTTTGTTACAACTTTCGCTCGGTCGGACCCAACATTGGTCCTTTTAGCTTGGGAGAACGTCAGCCTATAGTCGTTCGTTTGACCTTCCCGCGGAGTGGCTACCGTGCGTTGGTGAACTGTGGTAAAACGTTTGCGAGTGCACTGCGGTTGAATCTAGTGCGTGAGAGATTATGGATTGAGTGTGGCGTTCGTTTCATTCCCGTAACCCATTTAGTGTCCGCGTTAGAAGCCTACATCACCCTTTGAGGTTGATGGATCAGGGCGATCTTCTTTAGGAAGCAGGTCACGCATCTTGCCCTGCCGGAGCATCCTTTGCACAAGCTGGCGGAGTGCTCGGCAGTCTTCTGTTAGGTGGCCTGACTCTTTGTGGAATTCGCAGTAAGGTTCTAAACCCCTAGATCTTTGATCAGCTGGTCGATAGGGCTTCTTGTAGCTAGTCCTGTCTTTCATGATTTGGCTTACTTCTTGCATGGCCTCATCAAGATCAGACTCATGCAAGTCATTGTCTTGCTGCTGAACTGCTGCTGTTTGAGAAGAAGCTAGTGGCAGCAATGAACTTTGAGCCCGTTCATGGCTCGGGAAGGAGTATCGATGGCGTTGAAACCTTCTCTCCTTTCTTGAGTGAGATGGGAAATGATTATGAGGAGACCTTGGAGGATGCTTGTGAAAAGAATCTTTCTCTGATAAGAGCTTGGAGACGAAGCCTGGGTTGCTTTTTTCGCCTCGAATGTACGAGTTGGACAGAGCAATCAACTCTTGGTATGTCCTTGGAACACGAACATTGGCTTCAAATTTGAGAGGCCCTTCACGAAGACCGTGGATAAGAGCCACTCTATACATTTTTTGATCAGCAATTTCGATGTCCAAATTCTCTCTTTGGAATCGATCAACAAACTGAGACCAAGTTTCATCGCTGCGCTGCTTGATCTCAAAGAGGGCTTCAGGACCGCCCTTTCTCTTTCTTGAGGTAGAGAATCTGAGAAGAAACTCACTTCGTAGATCAATGAAGGAAGTGATGGAGTGAGGACGGAGGCCATAGAACCAGTCCCTCACTTGCCCATCAAAGGTAGTGAGAAGGAGTTTGCACTTAGTTGCATCTGAAAGAGTCTTGAGAGCAATGGATGACTCAAAAGCTTGCAGATGCTTTACTGGATCAGTCTCTCCAGTGTAGATTGGTAACCGGGGCTCTCTGAAGTTAGCTGGAGTAGGCTGATGGCGAACATTCTCTGTGAATGGAGAAGGTTCTTCTTGATACCCTACAACATAAGGAAAGAAGGGGGCATAAGCTGCAGCTGTAAAAAAAGCAGGAGGATAAAAAGGAAAAGTTGCTGCAGGAGGAGCAAAGGCAGGAGCTGCAGGGTAGGGATGACTTCCCTGAAAATTGAGAAATCTTGCAGGACTTCCCCAGGCTGCTTCCCGGAAGAAGTTTTGGCGAGCAGCGAATTCTTCGTCTTGAGGTCACAGAGGTGCTGCAGGACCTTGCTGGAAGGTTGGGAGGAGGATAGACTGGCGGGCAAGCTTGAGGATAAGATTGCTGATGCTCCAAAGTTGGTGCTGGATTGATTGGGGCAGCTGAAGCAACTGGAGCTTGCCGTTTCCGCGTGATTGTAACAAGAATTTTGTTGATTGCTTGGAACTGTTGAGCATTCTCACGGCGCGACTGCTCAAAGGCTTCCCAGAGAGGATCATCCCTAGGACTTGTAGCAAAGTTCTCAGATGATTGATGATCTAACATGGTTAACTGTCGTTGTTCACCGTCTGACAGGATCTGGAGGTCGCGTGTTAACTGTTGATGCGCGGAAACGGCACCGGGGCAACTAACACAGAGGGGGTGTTCAGTCTCACAGACTAGGAGAGGAAGAGGATGAGGTCGCGGGGATAGAGGAGAAGAGGGAAGCTTCTGAGTGCTCGAGAGTGGAGTAAGCAGCTTGTTCAAGGAGTTGCGGGGATAGAGGAGAGGCTTGATCAACAGAGAAGGTTGATTAAGTGAGGAGGAGGATGATTAGGAGCTGTCGAGCAGACGGTTAATATGAGGGTTGAACTTGCAGGTCGGTTGCCTAGAGAGCTGAGCTGAGCTAGGCAGAAAGAGAGAGGGGGCCGCTAGCAGCGGCAACAGTAGACTTCGCCTGCTGCAGCTTGATTGCCACTCTTGCGACGTGCTTTCCTTTTACTAATAGCGAGAGTTACAACCTGCTAGTACACCTTTACAACAAAGCAATAAAGGGGTACAAAGGGAAGCTGGCGGATAAGGAATAATAATGACAGAGGAGACCATGCGGACTGAAGGACAAAGCTGGCAGGCCGCACAGTTAAGCAAAGGAAGCAGACCGCGCGAACTGGGGATCCAGGTCGGCAGGCCGCGCGACTAAGTCGCAGAAGGGGGATGCAGACTGAAAATTGGAGTCCGCAGAAGGTGAGCTGGCTGGCTGACTTCGGGCGCGAGAGCGATCCTCCGAGCATAGAGTCCTCCAAATGAGAGGCATGGGGGCTATTTATAGGCCAGAGGAGGTAACGGCTTGCGGTGACGTTACTCCCGGTGAGACGGTAACTTGAGCGAGACGGGAACGGAGTCCGCGGAGTCCACAACATGCCGCACAGACTTGGACTAGGTGCTGGAGCTGGTGCCGCTGATGCGAGCTAGGAGACTAAGTGGCGGACTGCGATGCGGGTTCGCAGAGTCCGTCACTGCTGAGCTGGGACTGTCCGCCCACTACTGGAGTGGCGGATGCTGAATCTATATGGAGGACTGCGAGGAGAATCCGCGGAGTCCGCCACTGCTGAGCTGATCGAACTACAAGGGGTGCGGGGAGTAGAGTGCCCGCTGAGCCTGGCGAGTTCGCATGATATTATGCGGACTGGGACTGTTCTGGAGGATTTGTTGAGTACCAGACTGGAAGGTGTCCGCAACTATTGACTGAGTCTGCAAAGAGGCTGCGGACTGAGGGAGAAGCTGACCCTACTACTGGAGAAGGGCTGGTGCTGGCGGAGAGGTGGACTGCATTGCGAGCCCGCGGTGTCCGCCGAGCTCGCGCCTGCTGCTAGGCTGAGTCCGCTTGTGTTGGATAAGGAGAGCATGTTGTTGAGGCCGTTGGGGCTTACCAATGATGGAGGACTGGAAGTCTTGATTGCACTTTGAGTCCGCCCAGCTCACGAGGGACTTGGAGGTTGCTGCGGGTCTTGTCGCGTAGCCGGATTTGGAGTCCGCGCCTTGCAGGAGGACTGGAGGAATCGGCTGCCCATGCGGCTGGGTGAATGGACGGAGCGACCTGTTGCCGTCCTGGGCGGATAGGAAGTAGAGTCCGGCAGAGAGAGACCTGCAGACACAACCTCGCGGTTAAGAAAAAAAGGGGGATGGCCTGCAGAGGCGGACTGCAGAAGCAGTCCACAGACCCTACCGACCAAGGGAAAGCGCGCGGTCTGGGGGTCAGACCGCTGAGACTGCACAGGCCGCACGGCCTGAGCGGACAGAGAATTCTGTCCGCCCAACCTAGGGCAACACGACCTCCAGGAGGAACCCGAGGCAGGCTGTGACGAGTGAGCTGACTCCCTTGGGAAGGATCGCCGATTTCGGGGTTAACAGAGCCAACATCCCCGAGAGAGTCTTCCTGTACAACTGCCCGTCCTGGAGGAGGTAGTATGCCGACTTGTTCCTGAGCTTCATCTTGTCTACCCCCTCTGGATACTCCCCCGCGGAAAGGAAAGTTACGATCATGTCCATCCATGATGGCCGCTGGTCTGTCTCCATGAGGTCCCCCTCTTCGATGGAAGGGTAGAATAGGTCGGTGATTGTACTCCCCACTCGGGGACCATATTTTGCTAGCTGATCGACCTGCTCGCTCTCCTCCCGGGGTACGTGCTGGATGGAAAAAGTTTGGAACATGCTGATGACCCCCTTTACTTTGGCTAAGTATAGCCGCAGGGTAAGCTCTATCGCCTCCAACTCCCCGTTGATCTGGGAGGCTGCTACCATGGAGTCAGTAAGGACCTCCACATCCAACACCCCCAGCTCCCTGGCCAGGCGCATCCCTGCTATCACGGCCTCATACTCGGCCTGATTGTTGGTGATGGGATAGTGCACCACCACCGTCTGTTCAATTCTAGTTCCCTAGGGACTCTCCAAGATCACCCCAACCCCCAGTGAATGCCTCCCCAAGGCGCCATCCACCTTCACCTTCCAAGGAGTCGGACGAGTGAGCTCTTCCCCCGCCACCTAAATCACATAATCAACCAAGAAGTCGGTCATCGCTTGAGCTTTGATCGAGAGACGGGGGACGAAGGAGACGTCGAACTCACTCAACTCTACCGACCACTTGGCCAGCCTGCCAGAATGCTCCACCCCCTCAAAGATGTTGCGGATGGGATGGTCAGTCACCACTCGGATTGAGTGTGCCAGGAAATAGGGTCGCAACCTTCGGGCTGAGATGACCAGGGCGAAGGCCAGCTTCTCCAAAATTGGATACCAGAGCTCAGCCTTTCTCAGGACCTGTCGCACGTAATATACAGGGAGCTGCTTCTTCCCCTCTTCACGAACTAGGATGGAGCTTAAGGCCTCCGCCCCGACCCCGAGGTATAGAAATAGGTCTTCCCCTTCCTTCGGCCCTTGAAGCAATGGGGCCCGAGTCAACTGCACCTTGAGGGCCTGGAATGCCTCCTCGCATTCCTTGGTTTACTCGAATTTCTGATCCCTCCTTAGCATTTTGAAGAAGGGGGAGCACTTCTCCCCAGCCCGAGAGAGGAACCTACTTAGCCCTGCCAGCTTTCCTGTCAGCCGCTGCACCTCCTTAGTGTTCCGTCGCGATCCTAGCTCTATGATGGCCTTGATCTTATCCGGATTCGGCTCGACCCCCGCAGGGGTAAGGAGGTGCCCTAAGAACTTCCCCCTGCTGGCTCTGAAGACACACTTCAGGGGGTTCAACCGCATCTTGTACCTGCGCAAGGTAGCAAAGGTCTCCTCCAGGTCCTGGAGGTGAGAGTCCACATCCTGACTCTTGATCATGAGATCATCCACGTACACTTCCAGGTTCCTCCCCTTTTGTTCTTTGAAAACCCTATCCATCATCTTTTGATAGGTTGTCCCTGTGTTATTTAGCCCGAAGGACATCATATTGTAACAGTAACATCCATCCACCTTGATGAACAAGACATCCTTAACGTCCGGGGGGTGCATTCTGATTTGATGATAATCTGAAAATGCATCTGGAAAACTCATTATAGAAAAAACCAACGGCTAAGTCAACCAGCGCGTCTATCTGAGGCAAGGGATAATAGTCCTTAGGACAAGATTTATTAAGCAAGGAGAAGTCGATACACATTCGCCACCGGCTGTCCCCTTTTTCACCATGACTACATTTGAGACCCAGCCGGGGTATTGGATCTCGAATATGAAGCCGATTTTGAGAAGCTTTGCCACCTCCTCTCTGATGGGCTTCGCCAGCTTGTCCGCGGTGGACCTCTTCTTTTGTTGGACGAGGCGTGTTCCTGGGTCCAAGTTGAGGCGGTGGTAAGACACATCCGCGTCAACCCCCGACATCTCCACGACACTCCATGCGAAGATGTCCACGTTCTTCTGGATGCACTCCAGCATCCAGCCTTGGTCCTCCGGGGTTAGCCCTCCGCTGACGCGGACCTTCTCCACCCTGCCTTCCTAGGTGTGGACCTCCAGCTCAACCACCTCTTCCGCAGCTTCCAACCGGGACTGCTCCCCCCATTCTTCAACATCCCTCTCCTCCGGGACTAGGGCCTCCACCTCCACCTCTCTTTCCACGGCCATCACCTCGGCCGACTCCTCCTGATCTCCTCCTGCTGCTTCTACCACGACGCAGCTCTCCGCCTCCAGTTCCTCCCTGCCAGCTTCCTGCTCCGCCTCCTCCATCCTTCACTCCATATCCTCGGCTCCCTCCAGCCAAGAGATGGAGTTCACGGTGGTGATGTAGCACTCCCGCGCCACTTTGGGGTCCCCCCTGACCCTGACCTGAATCCCCTCTGCATTGAACTTCAAGCATTGATGGAATGATGAGGGGATGCAGCGGAAGGCACTGATAAGGGGCCTCCCGAAGATGGCGCTGTAGCTGTTGGGGGCATCCACGATGACAAACCTACAGTTCCTGGACTGCCCCCTAGGGTGAGATGGAGGCCTAGTCCTCCCTCCACTTCCTTCCTTTCCCCCAAAAATCCAAACAAGGGACCATCCGAGGCCAACACCCTCTTCGCATCCACCTTCATCGCGTCAAACGCCTTCTTAAAAATGACGTTGACGGAGCTTCTGTTGTCGACAAGGATCCTGGAGACAGTAAAATTTTCGATGACTGTCTGGATGACCAGCGCATCGCAAAAAGTATCCTCGTGATCCGTCATATCTCTCCTCGAGAAGGTGATCCTCTCCTCTGGGGGCGGGGTATGAGATGTGGAGTCAATGCTCCGATGATACATGTTGTGGAGGCTCGCCCTCTAGGAAGCTTCGACCCCCCCCCCCCCCCCCCTCGTGGATCACTCTGATCCCTCCTCGGGTCACAACATCCACCCGGTCTTCGCAACGGTCCTCCTCCGCCCGATGCAAGACGTCCTCGATCCTCACCTCCTGACGCCCCTGCAGCTGCTGCTGTTCCCTGTTCCCTCTCATTTCGAGGAACTCCGGGCACGTGGCTGTGTCGTGCCCTTCCTCCTGATGGAAGTCTCAGTACGGTAACTCCACCCTAACCTTTCTCCTCCTTCTCCTTGATACTCTCCTCCTTTCCCCTATGGCTATGGTCATAGCCTCTTCCTGATCGGGGAGTCGAGGTCTCTAGGCGTGCCTCTAGCCCGGGGGGTGGAATTGATCTTGCCCCCCGGTGGTGGTCCCTTCCTTAGTACCCTCTTTGTGGCCCCTGCCCTTGCCACTCGGGCCTCCAGCCTAGCCGACGATCAGGCTCCTGACGCCCCCACTTAGGCTGCTGCTGCCCTAGAGCTGCCTCCGCTCCTTGTGTCGGGGCTCTCCTCTCCTCTCCTCCTGTCCTCTTCCTCCTCTTCGCTCCTTCTCTTCTTCTGTGGCCCACCTGGACAGCTTCCGGACGAACTCTGGGTTTGACGCCTCCCTGTTAACTTATCTCGCCGCCCTCTCCATCAGTTCCTCATTGGAGAGGGGGGGTATCCTTTTCAACTCCATCCTAAAGAAACCCTGTTGCAGGCCCAGGGTGAATACCATCATCAGACTATGGCCCGACGTCTCCTGCACCTGGGTGACCTCCTCCTAGAACTGATCCACGTAGCTCCCCAACGTCTCATTCACTCCCTGCTTGATGTGGAACATGCACTCTGACTCCTTCTTCCTCCTCTTTGAGGTAGTGAATCTCAGCATGAACCCCCGACGCAAGTCCTCGAAACAGTAGATGAAGCTGGCCGGCATCTGATGGAACCACTCCCTCGCCTTCTCCTTGAGGGTGATGGCAAAGAGTCGGCCTTTGAACCCATACGACATCTGCCGGATCGAAACCACATCCTCAAACCACTGGACGTGTTGGACCGGGTCTCCCTTCCTAGTGTAGTAAAACATCTCGGGTTCCCTGAACCCCTCTGGAACTGGAGCTGAAGAGACCAACTCGCTGAAGGGGCTGCTTCCCCCTACTGGGCGAGCTGGCGCGTCTCGCGGGCTCAGCTCGTCGAGCCGGCCTCTGCCTGCCAAGCCGGGGAAAAGTTCGAGCTCGAGGAGCTCGCACCCCCGGCCCTCCTTGATAACTTCCTTCCCAGCTTGCCTGCCGGGGGCGTCCTAGCTCAGGGAGGGGCGGCTGCGATCTGGACTGCTGGAGTCGAGCACTCGGCCCGCGTGCCGAGTGCAAATTTGATGAGGCCTAGCACCTCATTTCTGAAATCTTCAAACATCCCCACCGTGGACAGAGGTGGGGGGGGGGGGGGGCGGCGAGCTCGGCCTGTCAGGTCCCTGTCTTCCTGTCATCTAGCTCGCTGAAGCTTTTCTGCACTGACCACGCTCCACGCTCACCGCACCAAAATGTTGAAACCGAAATCTCGAGCTCTTGTGGAGTTCACCCCTGGGGAATGGGTGATCGCGCGCCTACTTTGCTCCTGCAAGCAAGACAACAAAAGAGACAAAGGAAGAACCGATCCAAGGGCTCGGCGGGGTGGACCCACCACGCACCCGGAAGATCTGAGAGCGCTTCCCCTCCTTAGCCAATGACTGAGCTAAGGTACCCTCAGAAAGCACTTGAAAACTGGAGCAAGTGAGCATAGGAAGCCTGCTTTCTGGGGTACCCCTTGGGTCCTATTTATAGTTTTTAGAATCTAAACTTCCAATAACCAAACTGAACTGACCTGAAATTACCAAAAAGCCCTGGGTTGGGTCTGCCAACAACCAAACTCCACTGTTTTGAAGGACTATGGGCAGACCAATGGGGCTAAACAGTAAAAGGTACCTCATAGATCTGGGCGAGCTGGGGAGCTTGGCCACCTCGGCGGATCCTGCTCGTCTGTCATTGTAGAGCTCCATTGCCCGAGTGCGAGTTGGGACGACGAGCTCGCCTATCGATCGACCTCCATTATTCAACCTCAACTCGACGAATCTTAGATTAACTCAGCGAATGCCGAGCTCGCGGTCGATGAATGCCGAGCTCGGGATCGGGTTTCTCTGCCGAGCTCGCCTGGGGCCTTAGTAATCTGAGTTGGCCGTCCTGGTTCCGGGTTCATCCCGCTCGCCGAATACGGGGTTGTACATATAGGGCTATTGTTGGATCCCTATTCCATCTCACAGCAAGTAGACCAAACATCATCTTTGCTACATGTCTTTTTGCTAGGTTCCAAGTGAGCCCTAAAGAATCTCATCTTATTTTCATTAAAAGGATTTTGAGATATATAAAGGGTTGTCCTAATCTAGGACTTTGGTATCCAACAGAGTCAGCATTTGAGCTTACTGGATTTTCTGATGCTGACTATGTTGGATGTAGAGTGGACAAGAAAGGCACATCAGGAACATGCCAGTTCCTTGGTGATAGGTCTGTGTCTTGGTTTTGTAAGAAGCAAACATCAGTATGCACTTCAACTGCAGAGGCTGAAGACATTATAGCTGGCAGTTGTTGTTCACAAATTTTGTGGATACAAAACCAAATACTGGATTATGGATACAACTTAAATAATTCAACCATATTTTGTGATAGTAACAGTGCAATTTCTATTGCACATATTCCAGTGCATCATAGTAGGACAAAGCATATAGATATAAGACATCATTTCATAAGATACTGTGTGGACAAACAGAAAATTAACCTTAAATTTATCTCCACTGATTTGCAAAGGGCAGATATTCTCACAAAGCCCTTCGATGAATCTAAACATTTGTTCTTTCTGAATCAGTTAGGAATGATAGATGGAAAGACTTAATTTTAAATCTGTCCTTAGTGTAAACGATCTGGAAATAATTCGTCGACCTGAGATCGATGATTTACAAACTTATCGTTGGGAGTTCGTCGATCCGAGATCGACTAAATCTCTGTGTGAAGTCAGTTTCATCGACCTGAGATCGACGATCCTGCTTCAGGAAATATTACTGAGAATGACGAAATATCTCCATATCTTCAGTCTGAGATTGACGAATTTATCTATTCATGACATTTTTCGTCGACCTGAGATCGAAGAATTTCTTTTTCGCAGGACGAAGCTTGACGTTTCACATTCTGAAAAACCTTATAACCAGATTTTCTTCGAGCTCCTTCCTGCACTTTCAGTTCTCTTGCACTTGTTCTCTCTCTTTTTCTGTTGCAGGTGATCATGGCGATTTCCGCAAGCTCTCTCGCTGCAATGAAATTCGACATGGGTTTTGACATCGACTTCGAGTCTTTTCAATTCTCAGATCAAATCTTCCTTGATATTCTGAAGTTGTTTGAAGATCTACAGTTAAAGAATCTGACGACTACCAGGACGAAGATTGCGGCGACTGAAATCCGAGAATGGGTTTTCACTCTATCGGCTCCAGATGCTGATACGCTGATTAACACAATTTCGGGTAATGTCGTTTCAATTACTCTTGATGTTTTAACTGAAATTTTTGGTCTATTGAATGGAGAAGAGGACTTAAAAATCGATTCTGCTGAGTTTGATGAAATGTTGAATTGAATGGGTTATTCTGGTAATAACCCTAACAAATTGTTGAAGAAACATCTATCTGCAGATTATAAGTTTCTGGCAGATGTTGTGGAAAAGTTCTGCTGGGCAAACATACGGCCCACGATTACATAACTAGATAACAGTTTCTTGTGATGAGTGCAGTGGCAAACAAGAAGGCCGTGACTGGGCCAAAATTATGTTTGAATTGATTAAGAAGAAATACATAAAGAAGGAAGCGTATTTTGGATGGATTTTGGGAATTTTCTTCACGCCAAGGCTGCTGAATCACTGGTCTCCCCGACCATATTCATAAATGCCTCCAAGAGGCTTACCTGAGTCTTGTTTGGCAGGTGGGAGAGGAACATCCCTAAGCCATCGAGGACTTCCTCTTCCAGACCTTCTGAGGGTACAAGGGCTGATCCAGCCAATCCCCACCCTACTGAGGATATTTCCATTCCCCCTCCACCTCCTCTTAATCAAACTACCTCCAATTCCCTCCATCCTTCTTCCTCATCCCAAGAACATCAACCTACACCTTTTGTTTCTCCAATTCATATTTCCACACCAGCCCTTTCTCCAGATCATCAACCTTCACCTACTCAATCTGTAACACCCCCTATCCGTCGCATAGTATATAGCAGTAGGTCCGGCCGGGGCCCGACGCCATATACCACAGACAGACCGGGTGGTTACGCATGGAAACCATCCAACCAATCTCAACATCGTACACAGAGCATTCTAGCGGAAGCAGTTTATAAGAGTTGTAAACAAGAACCCAGCATCAAAGCACGAATGTCCACTAGTACATAATTAGGAATGTTATACAAAATACCCAAAATCGTCCTTAAGGCCTTACAGAATGTTTCACTTGAATAATACATGATTTACAAACCTCGGCACGCAGGCCGGTCATACATGAATAAAACAGAAAATATTTCCACTTGGGCCTTTGAGGGCCAGCTTCGCAAAAAGGGCTTTAGCCCGCTATTGACTGCTTGGTCCAGCTGCACCTGCAAGCAACAAACCACCGCACGGTGGCAAACAAGGCAACGGTCAGCAATGCTGACCAAATTATAACGATCCCGCCCCCAACTCGGGGCGGCGATGCTCCTTCCCTGCATTTTATTAGCATAAGCGAGCAATGCATATAACCATAGCCATTTCATCACAGACGTTGGCTCGCACGGCCACACGCCCCGTGCACTCAAGGCACATTCTCGGTGAACCGGTCGATGTCACGTCAATTAAAGCCATTAACATTCCGGACTCACCACCGCCACTTAGACAGCCATTCCTATGAGCAATTTGTCTTCCTGGCATGGGTCACGTCAATTTAAGTGATTGACAGCCGAAGACTCACATCTATGCCAACGGCGAGTGCCACGTAACATTAGGTCTCTCTAACCGAATGACATAAAGCGGGTACGGTTCCATCTAACCCGTGCTCACATCGCAACGACAATTTAAGCCATTTGCGCGGGTCAAACTTCCTCCGAGTCCCATTCTACCGCAAATCACATAACTCAGTTATGTTCGAGTTGGCTCTCAGGCCACCAAGTTGGCAAGATCTCGTATCCGCCCAGTTTTCCGGGTGCACCTTTGGGTTAGTCCCCAAGGCTCCCTGCTGCAATCTACCGCGTAGAAAACCCGAAAAACAAACCATAGCACGGAGTCTTCTCCGGCCTTATGCAATGCAACATCACCGATCCAGACTAACATGTCTGGGTAGGCTTCACACAAAATGCCTATGTCCGTTCTCTCATACGGACTCTAAACAACGGGGACTTTACATATCTACCCGAAGGAACGCCTCCAACTCTCTGCAAACTCGCGAGAGCGGGCTTCCTATGCTAAGAAAGAGAGCTATTCATGCTCAAGATGAGGATCGTTACCCTTGCGTTCCTCTTTGGCGCCATTGAAAAGTAATCGGATGGAAATCACCGCACTTGCGTTGCATCCGTGGATCCGGAGTCGGCTCGCGATTCGGAGCTCCGAAGCTCCTCCAATGGAGGGATCTAGTTCTTCTTCCTCCAATGGCTCTCCTCTTTCTCCAAGGACTTGGAGAGATGATAAGGTATGAAAAGTGAGGTTTTCCAAGTCAAATCACGGGTATATCCTCTCAGGAACAACCCCCAGCCGTTGAATCTCAACCTAAGAAAACGAACGGCTTTGATTCGGGGCTGAAATGCCCAATCTGGACCGAACACGGCCTGACACACGCCCGTTTCCAGGGCTGTGTGCCGCATTCGCCGTCAAAATCGAATCTCCTGGACCCTCACACGGGTATCGAACACGCCCGTGTTCGAGCTGACACGCCCGTGTTCCAGCTGACACGGCCGTGTAGCCGGCCGTGTACCCCATGATTTTTCCCCATTTTCAACCTGAGCACTACACGGGTTCTAGGACACGCCCGTGTCCTTGCCCGTGTCACCTTGACACGCCTGGGCCCCAGGCCATGTACATGGTCTCGACATTTCGTCGCGTGCAGTTCGACGACTCGATGACACGGCCTTGGACACGCCCGTGTCCTAGGCCGTGTGCCTTGTCTCGACGATCGTCGAGCGAATCTCGACGACTTCCCCGGGACGATCGTCGACACGGGTCGACACGCCCGGCGACACGCCCGTGTCGTGGGCCGTGTGCCCATTCTCGACGATTCGTCGAGTATAACTCGACGACTCCGCGGCTAAGTGTCGACACGGGTCGACACGCCCTGCGACACGCCCGTGTCGCAGGCCGTGTGCCCATTCTCAGCGAATCGTCGAGAAAATCTCGACGTCTTCGCGACTAAGTGTCGGCACATGCTTGACACGCCCTGGGACACGCCCGTGTCCCAGGCCGTGTGCCTGCAGCCAGAACCCAAACTGGCCCAAAACGTCCCCCTTTGCTCCTTTGAGTTTCGGGGCGTTACAACTCTCCCCCTCTTAAAAGAATTTCGCCCACGAAATTACATAAAGGAAAGACATACAAAAACAACATTTGTACCTGAGCGGAACAACTCCGGATACTCGTCAAGCATAGTCTGCTCTCGCTACCAAGAGAGCTCCTCACGACCGCAATTGTCCCACCGGACCTTGACCATCCTGATCTCTTTATTGCGTAGTCGCTTGACCTCCGAGTCCTCAATCCGCACGGGCTTGACCTTTGTCGTTAGCCCACTATCCACCGGCACTTGATCGACCGCGATCACTTGCGTAGGCTCTTGCACCGCCTTCCGAAGCACCGAAATGTGGAATACATCGTGTAAACCACTTAGCTCCACTGAAAGCTTCAACCTATAGGCCGCTTCTCCAACTCGCTCCAGAACCTTGAACGGTCCAAGGTACCTCGGGCTTAGCTTTTTCAATCGCCGCACCCGCGAGACACCCTTGAATGGCTTTATCTTCAAGTATACATAATCGCCCACAGCGAACTCCACGTTCCTGTGCTTGGCATTATAGTACTTTGCTTGCCGGTCCTGAGCGATAAGCAACCTCTCCCGAATGGTTCTCACCAAAGAAGTAGCACCCTCCACTTCCGATCGCTTATACAACTTTGACTCACCCGTTTCTAACCAAGACAACGGCGTGCGACATTTCCTACCATATAGGGCCTCGAAAGGCGCCATCTGAATACTCGCTTGGTAGCTGTTGTTGTATGCGAACTCCACCAAATATAGGTGGTCTTCCCATTGCTTTCCGAAATCCAAGACACACATGCGAAGCATGTATTCCATGGTTCTATTGACCCTCTCAGTCTGCCCATCCATTTGCGGATGGAAGGCTGTGCTGAACTTCAACTTAGTTCCCAACATTTGCTGCACAAGCCTCCAATCATTGGACGTGAACCGCCCATCTCGGTCACTCACGATGCTGCGGGGCACACCATGAAGCCGTACTATGTTATCCACATAAAGCTTCGCCAACTTCTCCACCGGATCATCCTTCCTATGCGGAATAAAATGCGACACCTTCGTTAATCGATCCACGACCACCCAAATGGCGTCGTTCCCCTTTTGCGACCTTGGCAAACCGTGCACAAAGTCCATAGAGATGTCGTCAAATTTCCACTCCGGAATAGGCAAGGACTTAAGAAATCCTCCCGGCTTTTGGCACTCCGCCTTTACCAAGGCGCAAGTTTGGCACTTCGCTACGTATAGCGCCACATCCTTTTTCAAACCCGGCCACCAAAATAGCTTCTTGACATCGCGGTACATCTTCGTGCTCCCCGGGTGAATCGAGTACTTGGTATGGTGTGCCTCGTACAACAACTCCACCCGTAAATTGCCCACACAAGGGACGCACAGACGACCGTCTTTCCACAGCAATCCGTCCTCCACGACGAATTGGGAATTTGACCCATCCAGAGCCTCTATCATAAACTGCTTCATATGGGCATCCATATCCAAAGCCGGCCGAATCCGATCAGCCAGGTCATATTGGACTTCAGTCCAATTCAGAACTGCTTCAGCACTTGATTGTCTATCCACACAAAAAATCTCCAACGCCTCCAACTCCCGCACCAACCGCTCATCATGCACCGATAGCCAATTGGCTTGAGCTGGGGCTCGGCAACTCAACGCGTCCGCAACCGCATTCCCTTTGCCAGGCACGTAGTGGATCTTGAATGTATAGTCCCCAAGGAACTCCATCCATCTATGCTGCCGCATATTCAGATCCTTCTGATCTATCAGGTACTTTAGGCTCTTGTGATCGGTGTAGATATCAATCTTCACACCGTACAAATAGTGTCTCCACAGCTTCAAGGCAAAAATCACGGCCTCCAACTCCAAGTCATGGACCGGATAATTCCTCTCGTGCACTTTTAGCTGTCTCGAGCCATAAGCTATCACGCTTCCGTGCTGCAGTAGCACGCAACCCAAACCGCTGCCTGAAGCATCGTTATATAACTCATAGCCTTCGGTTCCACATGGTGAACTCAGCACAGGCGCCGTGGTCAACCGACACTTCAACTCCTCAAAAGCTCGCGGGCACTCCGGCGTCCAAACGAACTTATGATCCTTCCTCGTCAAAGTAGTGAGAGGTAACACTATCCGCGAGAAGTTCTCTACGAAGCGCCTATAATAGCCGGCAAGCCCCAAAAAGCTCCGAACTTCTGCTACCGTAGCAAGCTCAGGCCACTCCCGTATCGCAACAATCTTCGTCGGATCCACAGCAATACCCTCTCCACTCACTATATGACCGAGGAACGCTACTGAGGATAGCCAAAACTCGCACTTCGAGAACTTAGCATACAACTGATTTATCCTTAGCATCTCCAACACCAAATGAAGATGCTTGAAGTGATCTTCCTCACTTTGCGAGTACACAAAAATATCGTCGATGAAGACGATCACGAAATGGTCCAAGTACTCCCTGAACGTTCTGTTCATCAAATCCATGAATACTGACGGCGCATTAGTCAGCCCAAACGGCATGACCGTAAACTCATAATGCCCGTATCTCGTACTAAACGCTGTCTTCGGGATATCACTCTCCCTTATCCGCAGCTGATAGTACCCAGACTTGAGATCTAACTTCGAGTACACCGTCGACCCGACTAACTGATCAAAGAGATCATCAATACTAGGGATCGGGTACTTGTTCTTCTCAGTCAGCTTATTTAGCTCCCGATAATCAATACATAATCTCAAGCTTCCGTCCTTCTTCTTAATAAAGAGGACCGGTGCGCTCCAAGGCGAAGAACTCGGGCGCACATACCCTTGCTCCAACAACTCTTGCAGTTGAACTTTCAGCTCCGCCATTTCCTTAGGCGATAGCCGATACGGAGATCGTGACACAGGCTTTGCACCTGGCACTAGCTCGATCGTAAAATCTATCTCCCGCTGAGGCGGGTCTCCAGGAAGATCTGCGGGGAACACATCAGGGTATTCCGATACCACTGAAATACAATCTAAAGCGGGCTTCGGCTTTGCAACCTCCAATAGTGTAAAGAACAGTTCTGCTCCTGCACGAACCACCTTCACCACCTGAAGAGCAGACATCAATGTCTTGCTCGACCCCTTTAAGCCCGTAAAAGTCGTCTCACGACTTGTTCCCAGCTTGACTTCCTTGCTACCGCAATCTATATGGGCCTGCTGCTCCGAGAGCCAGTCCATGCCAAATATGATGTCGAACTCAACTAACGGAAGTAAAGACGCCCACAGGTCGAACTCCTGCTCCCCAATACGAATCTTAACATCGCAGATCCTAACCGCTCGCATCGAACACCCATTGGGCAACAACACATCCAACTTATCCTTCGCCATCGAAGAAGGGACTCCGATGCATGATATAAATCCTTCGGACAAGAAGGAGTGTGAAGCTCCCGTATCGAAAAGTGCTCGTGCCGGATTTTCGCAAATCAATACAAATCCTAAACAAGTAGTGGTAAGGTAACATGTGCATAACAAGCATATAAAGAAATTGACTTGCTATAAATTAAACTGTACCTGTCACCACATCAGCTTGTTTAATGGCCTCCTGTTGGCCAAGATTGTAGACCCTTGGTTGGGCCAGAGCAAAATGGGATGCGGTCGATTCCACCGCCTTTCCTTTCTCTTCATAGGTAGCTCCCGGCCTCCTCTCGGACTTAGGACGTCTGCTCCAACAATCACGGGCGAAATGCCCCGTCTTTCCACATGTAAAACACGCACCTGGGGTCCGACCCGTAGTCGCCCCAGAAGCGCCAGAAGGAGCTGGACCCGAAGTCCTATGCTTCTTGAAAGCCCTCCGATAGCCGGACTTTGAAGTAGTCGGCACTCTGAACTCAGATTTCTTTTCACTCAAGCTTTTCTTCGCTTGCACGCACTTCATGTCCTTCTCCAAGGACCGGGCAGTATTGAACAAGGTTAAGAAATCCTGATTAATCGGCCCCGAGAGTAGTAATCTCAACTCATCCCTCAGGCCTTCGTAGAAGCGATTAGTCTTGCGCTCCTCATCCATGATGGTGGAGCTAGCATAACGACTCAAGCGCGTAAACTCATGGAGATATTCATCCACGCTCCTCTCACCCTGCACCAACTTCAGGAACACATTCTCCATTGAAATCCTCTGAGTAGAAGGGAGGTATCTTGCTAAGAACAATCCCGAGAACTCTTCCATCGGAACGTCTATCAGTTGTCTACCTCTCAAATGATGCAGCTCCAATCCTTCCCACCACATCCTCGCTTCCCCGTCCAGAAGGAACGTAGCGATGGTGGTCATTTGCCACTCCTCCGTCTCCGTCGCTGTCATGACTCTCTTCACCCTAGAGAGCCAGTCTTCAGCCTGAGATGGGGTTCCCAACCACGAGAATAACGGAGGGTTAAAGCTCATTACATGCTTCAACTGCCTCTCAGTTGCCCTCCTTGGCACTATTGGTTCCGCAACCACTTGCTCCACCCTCCTCGGCTCAGCCTCTTGAAGAGGTACTTGCTCCATCACAGGAGCGGGCTGCTGCGCTTGCCTTCCAGGCTGCGCATTAATCACGGCGAACACCGCTTCAGCCACCAATCGAATATTCTCAGCCGACAGAGGTGTTGCGGGAGCAACATCCGGTGCACTACTAGCCTCAGAAACTCGGCGTTCTGACGGCCCAACACCACTTCTGGTCACCTATAGTGGTACAAAACACCGTTAAGCGACCAAATAAAATTGCAAACAGTAATTATAGGAACACGCAGGTTCCTCAAACACGAGTATTTTCATTCCTAAGTGGACATTCATGGGTTCTTTTACCATTATAACGATGACGCACACAATGTGCTCACCACCCCTTAAAAAGAATTCGTCCACGAATTCAGTTTAAGCCCGACCAAAACCAGTAGTCTGATACCAAATTGTAACACCCCCTATCCGTCACATAGTATATAGCAGTAGGTCCGGCCGGGGCCCGACGCCATATACCACAGACAGACCGGGTGGTTACGTATGGAAACCATCCAACCAATCTCAACGTCCTACACAGAGCATTCTAGCAGAAGCAGTTTATAAGAGTTGTAAACAAGAACCCAGCATCAAAGCACGAATGTCCACTAGTACATAATTAGGAATGTTATACAAAATACCCAAAATCGGCCTTAAGGCCTTACAGAATGTTTCACTTGAATAATACAAGATTTACAAACCTCGGCACGCAGGCCGGTCATACATGAATAAAACAGAAAACATTTCCACTTGGGCCTTCGAGGGCCAGCTTCGCAAAAAGGACTTTAGCCCGCTATTGACCGCTTGGTCCAGCTGCACCTGCAAGCAACAAACCACCGTACGGTGGTAAACAAGGCAACGGTCAGCAATGCTGACCAAATTATAACGATCCCGCCCCCAACTCGGGGCGACGATGCTCCTTCCCTGCATTTCATTAGCATAAGCGAGCAATGCATATAACCATAGCCATTTCATCACAGACGTTGGCTCGCACGGGCACACGCCCCGTGCACTCAGGGCACATTCTCGGTGAACCGGTCGATGTCACGTCAATTAAAGCCATTAACATTCCGGACTCACCACCGCCACGTAGACGGCCATTCCTATGAGCAATTTGTCTTCCTGGCATGAGTTACGTCAATTTAAGCCATTGACCGCCGAAGAATCACATCTATGCCAACGGCGAGTGCCACGTAACCTTAGGTCTCTCTAACCGAACGACATAAAGCGGGTACGGTTCCATCTAACCCGTGCTCATATCGCAATGAAAATTTAAGCCATTTGCGCGGGTCAAACTTCCTCCGAGTCCCATTCTACCGCAAATCACATAACTCAGTTATGTTCGAGTTGGCTCTCAGGCCACCAAGTTGGAAAGATCTCGTATCCGCCCAGTTTTCCGGGTGCACATTTGGGTAAGTCCCCAAGGCTCCCTGCTGCAATCTACCGCGTAGAAAACCCGAAAAACAAACCATAACACGGAGTCTTCTCCGGCCTTATGCAATGCAACATCACCGATCCAGACTAACATGTCCGGGTAGGCTTCACACAAAATGTCTATGTCCGTTCTCGCATACGGACTCTAAACAACGGAGACTTTACATATCTACCCGAAGGAAAGCCTCCAACTCTCCGCAAACTCGCGAGAGCGGGCTTCCTATGCTAAGAAAGAGAGCTATTCATGCTCAAGATGAGGATCGTTACCCTTGCGTTCCTCTTTGGCGCCATTGAAAAGTAATCGGATGGAAATCACCGCACTTGCGTTGCCTCCGTGGATCCGGAGTCGGCTCGCGATTCGGAGCTCCGAAGCTCCTCCAATGGCGGGATCTAGTTCTTCTTCCTCCAATGGCTCTCCTCTTTCTCCAAGGACTTGGAGAGATGATAAGGTATGAAAAGTGAGGTTTTCCAAGTCAACTCACGGGTATATCCTCTCAGGAACAACCCCCAGCCGTTGGATCTCAACCTAAGAAAACGAACGGCTTTGATTCGGGGCTGAAATGCCCAATCTGGACCGAACACGACCTGTCACACGCCCGTGTCCAGGGCCGTGTGCCGCATTCGCCATCAAAATCGAATCTCCTGGACCCTCACACGGGTATCGAACACGCCCGTGTTCGAGCTGACACGCCCGTGTTCCAGGTGACATGGCCGTGTAGCCGGCCGTGTACCCCATGATTTTTCCCCATTTTCAACCCGAGCACTGCACTGGTTTTAGGACATGCCCGTGTCCTTGCCCGTGTCACCTTGACACGCATGGGCCCCAGGACGTGTACATGGTCTCGACATTTCGTCGCGTGCAGTTCGACGACTCGATGACACGGCCTTGGACACGCCCGTGTCCTATGCCGTGTGCCTTGTCTCGACGATCGTCGAGCGAATCTCGACGACTTCTCCGGGACGATCGTCGACACGGGTCGACACGCCCGGCGACACGCCCGTGTCGCGGGCCGTGTGCCCATTCTCGACGATTCGTCGAGTATAACTCGACGACTCCGCGGCTAAGTGTCGACACGAGTCGACACGCCCTGCGACACGCCCGTGTCGCAGGCCGTGTGCCCATTCTCAGCGAATCGTCGAGAAAATCTCGACGACTTCGCGACTAAGTGTCGGCACACGCTTGACACGCCCTGGGACACCCCCGTGTCCCAGGCCGTGTGCCTGCAGCCAGAACCCAAACTGGCCCAAAACGTCCCCCTTTGCTCCTTTGAGTTTCTGGGCGTTACACAATCTCCAGTACATGCTACAACACCAGAGCATACTACTCCTCCTCTATCCCGTCCTCCATCTCATCTTACTGACATCCCCCTTCTCAATCTATCATCTTTACCATCATTCAATCTACTATCATCACCCATTCATACCCCATCTTCACCAGATGAGCAAATGCCAGACTCCACATCCTTCCATCCATCATCATCCACCCTCAACCCATCTGTCTCTATTCAAACCCCAGATGAATTCATGAACATAGTTTCACCCTCCATTTCTTCCATTTTGCAATCCATCACCCCTCTCCTACAACAACTCATAGTAGAGGCTATTTCACCTCTTGCTCCTATTTCCTTTCTTGCTGCTCAAATTTATGCTTTCTCTATCCCTCCTTCTTCAGTCAGGGGCCTGGCTCCAGTGCTTACTGAACCCAGGCAGGGGGAGATACTCCATGAATAAGTAGCTCCAGCAGCAGCAACAACAACAACAACAGAGATACAGTTTGTTGATACTGAGATATTAGATGCAGATCTCACAGAATTTTTGGACACTGATTCTGAGTCAGTTGATTTAGTTTCTTGTTTGGGTTTTCTTTCTGAAGACTGTTCCATTTCTCCAGCAATTGAACAACAATCAGTTCTAGTTTCTTTTGATCTCTTATATAGGAACATTCTTTTATTTTTTTCTCCCAAGTATTGCACAGATATTATTTGCTATACAGCTACAGTTAGTACAGAAACTCTTCAGGCCATTCAGGCAAGTTTTGTTTCTAACATAGTTGTGGAACCTGTTGGCCCAACTTATGTTATGGATGATAGTCCTATACCAAATCTCGATGAGTTAATTGCATAGGATATTACACTAGAGATTGACCAAATGCAAAAAGATCCTGAGATAAATGATCTTCTTCTACCTGATAAAGATACAGATGATTCTTAGATGCTTTCAGAGATTGTTGTCCCTCCTCAAGCTGTTCTACCTCCACCTCCTCCTCAAGCAGACAAGAAAATTTCACAGGAAACTATAAAAGAATTAGATGCTTTATATGACAATCCACAGAGTTCTTCTCAAGATGATCCAGTTGATGATTCTGATAATTCTGAATCTGATAATGCCAAGAGATTCAAATCAAAGAAGAGAAAAGCTCCAGCAAAGGCTGCTCCCAAGCCCAGTCCTGATAATGATGTTCCATATTACATTCTGCATAATATTCCTCTCACTCCAAAAACTCCTCAGTGGATGAAGCTATCTAGAAATCAAGCTAAAGTACTGAAGAAGAAGAAGAAGAAGTCTGGATCCTCTCCAGTGAAGAAATTCAGGAAAGATCCACCTCCTCCTCCTCCTCCACCTGCTGCTGGTGCATCAGGCAGTTCTTCTCAGAGATCTTCCCAATATACTCAAACTTATCTGAGATAACATGATAGATCCTCTTCTCATTCTAGAAGTATCCAGCAGAGGTATCCTTCAAGCAGGCAACAATATCAACATCAATATCAACAGCAACACCTACAACAAGCTCCTGAACATCAAAAAGCTGATAGTCCCAAGGGGCTTGAATCTTCTCCTATTCCATTTGAGGATCTTGAAACAGCTACTACTGCTAAAATGGCCAGGTTCCAAGAAATGGTTGGATTGTCTATGATAAACAGGGCTAAAGCTGAAGGAAAGGATCCCTCATAGTATTCAACAATATCAAAATACAAGAAATAAGAATTGAACAGGTATGCAAAGGCTAACAAGTTCTTTAATATAGATGTATATATGAATCTTCATCCAGAAGCTGTTGTGCCAAGGGATACATCTCTCAACATCATTGGAGTTGTTGATATGACTATGGCAAAGACTCAAGTAGCTAATTCTAACAGAGAGATCAAGTTTACTCAGCCTGCTGCCAAAGAAAAGGAAGATAAGCAAAAGGAGATATTGAAGAAAAGGAAATGAGTTTATATTGTTTAGTTTCTGACTGTCTTATACTTTTTATCCTTGAACTGACACAAAGCTACATTGTATATAGATATCTCCTGCATGTTTTAAATCTTTCTGTCAGATATACCTTTTTTCTGCATTGTGAATGTTTTTGTTTTCATTTGTTTTGAAGTAACCTCACCTAAATAGGGGGAGATTATTGGAACCCCTGTTTTGATTTGGGCTAGGTTCACTTCTTAGGTTGTGTTGACCCATGATGTATAATTAGGGTCACTAGTTTTTCTTTCTAAGTTTTAGGCCAGTCCCCCAAGTGTCAAACTTCTTGGACCTGCCTGATGTGGTCTTCAAATTCAAGACTTAGAAGATATTTATTGGTCTGGAAATTAGTTCGACGTTCGTCGAACTCAGCCCGACGAACTTAGAGCTCAGTTCGACGATATTCATCAGAAGGATATATTTTGTGGTCGACGTTTTCTCCCAGACTGGTTCTCAGCTCGACTATTTCTATTTGTTCAAGTTCTGTGGTCGACGATCCTTGAGTGTAGAACAGATTCTCATGTCGACGTTCTTGGAGTGCAGAATCAGTTGGTTATATTCAGTGTTTGCTTCGTAGATCTCAGGTCGTCGAACAGGACTTCTCAGGTCGACGTTTTTTGAGAGCAGGTTGACAAAATCTATTCTCTGGTCAACGAATTCTATAAGTTGTCTATTCTTTGTTCTTTCCTTATCTGTTCCCTCTCTATTATTATTTTAAGTCATAAATTCCCTGAGTAATCAATGTTTATATTCCCTATAAATATAGTCGTTCCTGGCATCATTGATTATGGTATTCATTAGAGGATTTATTTGACATATTTCTCGGGACAGTTAGGGAAACGATTAATGATAGATATGCTAGCTATTTTCCTTCCCAGTTTTCCAGTAAGGTATTAATTGTAGTTATTAAAATTTCGATGGAAGATTGGTTGTCAAAGAGAATATAGAGAGAATAATATTTCAAAAAGAAAACAGAGAGACAGACAACAAAAACATAATTCTTTCAGAGCAGAAAAATTGCAGAGAGATATTCTTAGCAAGAGCAGAAATTTCACAGCAACTCTAAATCCACATCTCTCACTTTGCTCTCAAGAAGATAGAAGAAGAACAATACAAACTGATGCAGAGTCTTCTTCATCTTCTCCTCCCAGGAATTTTCTGAGACAATATAAATCCATCTGTCTAAAGTTCCTGGATCTATTTTACACAAGTTAAAGACCTACAAACTCCTGAACAAAGCTTCTCAATCCTGAACAACTCTACATCTTAGGGGGAGCTTTGATAAGATCTGGAATCCACACAAAGTCTTCTCAAAGTGTTTTTGAGAAAACAGAAGACTAACATCACTTTCTTTCCCATCCCACTGTACAGGGTTTTAACTCCCTTCAAAAGTTAACCTGGTTCACAAGTCACCTTCCAAAAGACTTGAGTTTGGTTTTTGGGCACCTGATCAAAAGCTCAAAGGGTTGTAATATCTCCCTTCAAATACATATTGTGGTGGCAGTCACCTGATCAAAACCTGTAGTGGATTCCTACTAGGGTGGTACAAGAGTGGATGTACCCTGTTGGGGAACCACTATAAAATTCTTGTGTTGTTTGTGTGTTTGCTGTTTTCCTTCTGTCTTGTGATGTGGTAGCTTAGTATTATTTTTCTTTGCTTTTGTTAACTTCTCTTAGCTATTATTATATCACCTATTTTATCACTTAACTTTATAATTGTAAAAAGTTGCAAAGGAATTTTTAATTAACTCTATTCACCCCCTCCCCTCTAGAGTTAACCAAAGATTACTCTCCCTTTTCTTTCACATTCATATAAGTTAGACTACGCTTCTGTGATGGTAGTGTAGTTGTTTTACTTTACCTGTTTTACTTAGCTCCTCATACTGTACTTTTATACTGTACAAGTTGTTACTCTTCTTTATTGCTCATACTGATATAGAATTGCTAGAGAATTATATATATATATCACTATCACCCGCGTGTATATTCTGCTACTATTGGTCCTCTGCTTTCTTCCTCCTGCGCGGTGCCCAGTAGTTGTGGGGGTGAGATGGGGATGAAGCAGCTGAGTCTAGTTTAATTGACGGTCATTTGACCACATCATTTTAGGGACACGTGGAGACGCCACGGTAGTTCGACCGGGCGGAGCCAGAGATTGAGACGCCAGGATCTGAGGAGCCGGAGCCGCGCATTACTACTAGTACTACCCGTCGTCAGGATGATGGTCATACAATTTAGCTTTTGCGTTAGTAGTTGAGAGAGAGAGAGTGATATTTCATGACATTTATGTACTGGGCATAAGCCTTTTTTCTTGTACACTTTTATTATCTCATGCGGTCCTTTTGATTAGATGTTTATTATATTTATGATGTGATGTGTAGTTTTACTTCTTCTTTTGTTGGCTGTGTGAATGTTCGTGTTTGCCGGCAGAGTCGTTGTCTTGTGGTGGCAACTAACTCGTAGTTGATGTCATTGTAAGGTGACGGTCCTGGGCATAAAATCTCTCCTCGGCCGTGCCCAATTCCTGGGAGGAGGGATTTTACACATAATATCCAGTTCTTGGTCTTGGAATACAACTCCTCCTTCAACGCCATCTTCAGCAGGCCTATAAAAGCTGCGTTCGGAGCGATTACCAATGTTCCACATCTAACAATGAAGTTCTTAACAACCAACGACATAGGCGTTGTTTGCAAAAATCAGGCGATGGTGCAAATTTGTTATTTGAACCAGGCTCAGCCATTGTGGGGCATAACTCATAACATTGATTACTTTGATTTGCTGAACGAAGCCATGATGTCGTGGGTAACATAGGTGGAGGGCCTGGTCAAAGTTTCGCTCTATGCAGGGCACTCAACTCGTGTGGTGCAGATTTGATTGCCCATGTACTCAAAAGAGTGGGAGGAATACACGAGCTTCTTAGGCGCAAACCAAGACATATTTGCGTGGAGTCCCAACAACATGCCATGAGTGGATCAATGAGTTATCACGCACTCGTTAAATATTAACTCTATGTACAAACCCGTAGTTGATGTAGGGGTGTCCGGAATCGGAGACCTCCACGAAGATAACGCTCTATCTCCACACTATACGTTGTAGATCTACCGCACCTACACAGCACCTATCGCCCACAATAGTTTCTCGTCGCAAGAACGCAACACAAATAACAAAGGAGGAATGGTCGACTCGAAAACAACGATCGGAAATTTGAGTCGGAATATTCCCCAAGAAAAACACAAAGGTTGCCACTCCTTTTTGAGAACAAGACCAAGGCTATAGGCCAAGATCCGCTCAGGCAAATAGGATCCACCCGATCCGAAAATAAAAAGCCTAGCAACGGCGATTTTGATTCAAAACTTACAGCGATTGAATTAACTTTTCAGAGAAAACGAGTGCGAAACCACCATAACTAAATAAGAGAATCACACATGGGAGAGGGAAGAGATTACCCAACCGGAAAGCTTTCACATAAGATAACTGTGGGAGAATCACTCGCTCCACGGATCCACCTGTAACATCCCATTTCCAACTAGACCTCTAAGAGTGGTTTTGGCCATGACTAGGTCATGACAAAACCCTAGGAAGCCAGAAATGGGCCAAGAGATAGGAGGCCAAGGTGAGGATCACCATGGTCTGCAAATAGTAGAATTTTGAACAATGGTTTAGAATGACAACGGGGCTTCACCATGGCCCCAAGACCCTACCACAACACTCCCAAACATTTTGGGAGACCCATTAGAGCCAAAAGGACCCATTAGGGTCAACCCAAGAGGCCCAGTTGACCAAGGTCAACCCTAGCCCTGAATGTGTCAAACTAGCCTACTTAGGGCCAATTGACCCACTCCTAGTCTAGAGGACCCCACCTATGCCCTCCTAACCCTAAAGTGAGGTCAATGGGTCACTAAGGACACATTGGGGTCAGCCCTAGAGGCCAGGTTGACCCAAGTCAACTCAAGCCCTGACCTGGTCAAAGTACCCTTACTAAGGGTGGGTGACCTCCAAAGTACAGGGTAACCCTACATAACCCTACCTAGACCCTAAGGGAAGCCAATGAATCACCCAGGACCCAATGGGGTCAACCTAGATGGTCAAATTGACCAAGTCAACCCTCATTTGGGGTCAAGTCAACTTAGCCCAAAAAGGGCTAACCCAAGCCCAAGCCACTTCTCCCTTAGGCTAAACCCATTCCCATGACCATCATAATCAAGTGGTCTGCATTTAGTTTGTAAGGCTGACTAGTCAACCAGAGGTGACTAGGAGAGAGAAAGGAGCTCCTCTCCATGATAATGGAGGAGAGAGAAAATGAGGAAGAAGAAGGGGGAAGTGAGAGGCCGGCCACGGGAGACTAACAGCCACCCATTATGGCTGCAATCAACTCCTCTAGGAGAGAGGAGTTGATTCCAGCTGTTTCCCGGCCACCAAGGGGTGGGTTCAGCCCCCCTCCACATAACCCGAGCCACACCTTTAATGGTGTTAATGGCTATTGAAGAACCAGCCTCTCCTCTCCCCCATTTGCCATTTAAACACCTTCAGGGAGCCGAGGGGATCATTTTAGAGCGTTCACCTGGAGGAGACCGGCCATTCCACTGTGCAGTTGCAGAAGCCGAGCGCCGCCGCCGTCGTCAATTGCATCCCGCCGCTCCTCTCGCATCCAGGCCGCCAGGAAGGTCCTCCTTCTCTCCTTAACCCGCGGGTAGATCCTAGGAATCATTAGGCTTGAGTTTCGGGCTCAATTGAGCCCGATTCAACCCGGGATTTTTCCTGGTTTCGGCAAGAAAATCTCTTGCTTTATCCGCCGGAAAATGCCTCTCCGGCGGCGGAGCCGCCGCCTGACGATAGCCACCACCTCAACGGAGGTGTTGGTGGCGGTGGCCGGCCGGGGAAGGGGCTGGATCGCCGGCGGCAGGGCTTGGAAATCGCTCCAGGCGGGACGAATCTCAGCCGTCGGCTCAATGGAGACGATGACCAGATGCCGTTGATCCTTGCGCCAAGATTCGCGCTGCATCAATATCAAACTATAGGAAATTAATGATATTTATTTCATTCTGTCACACTTCTCATATTTAAAGTTTTAAATTCTTAAAAATAGCCAGAAGCTCTGTATGAGAAAATGATCAACATATGCATTGTAGCCCTTCCTGTCTAATTTATTTTAAAATTAGTTTGAACCCATTTAGGCTTCTGGTTTGACCAGGGCACCCATTTTGGTGGGACATACCCTTAGGGCTAGGCAGTCACTAAATTGAGTGCCCACTCTTCACCCCTAGCCCAAATTAGCTGAAATTTTGGCAGAGAGTCTATCTTAGACATACCTAGGGCCTGCCCAAAACTGGGAATTTTTGTAGAAAATATTTCTATAGTTTTTGTAAATATTTAATAATTATTAGATAAATTAAATAGGTGCCCTAAACACCTCCAAACCCTCCCAAATTTTGGGGAGTGGTCCCTGGTTTCCAATTAGGTACATGTTTAAAATTTAATTTAATTTGGATGTGTTTTGAATAGGTTTTGACCCAACCCTATTTATTCCCTATAAAGGGCATTTTGGTCAAAAGTTGCACTTTTGGTTTTGAGTGACCAAATCACCTCAACAGAGGCTGAAATTTGGGCCACTGGCTTGTTATAGCACTTATCACCTCCCCATGGAATATGGGGTAGGGAGGAATGGATTTGCCCTAAGTTCCTTGGTCAAACCCTAAGGAGGGACCTTTTGGCCTTGTGAAGGGTATGAGTCCTAAACACCTTGGATGAACTCCAAATTTTGCAAGGAGGTTCCTAGGATATATAGAACCCTTTGTTTAAAATATGAGCTAATTTTGAAAAGGATAGGGGCCCCAAAACCCTAACCCTAGCTTAGGTCCTAAAACTTGTAATGTAGGTTTAGGTTAGCTAAACATCTTGAAACTTAACCAAATTTGGGTAGAGAGGGGATTAGGGTATTTAGAGCCTCTGATAATTTTCTTGAGGAATTTTGGACAATATTTTTAGCACTTCATTAGTAATCAATGGTAATGACCTAATAATTATTTTGGCTATTGTGGTCTCCCTACCCATCAAGAGGGTATGAAACATGGGCAGAGTTAGTTTTAGGTTATGATAATCTTGTATGAATTTTGTTGGAATTTCTGGATATCTATGTAGGGCATTTACTTCACAAGTGTTTTATTTCGATCACATATTAATAATTCTTGTCAGAGGCCATTAATTACTGAAAAATCATGAAACTTCCTGAATAGTGTTTTCAGCTCAATGTTATCATATGGAAATTTTTGTGGAATTATTTGATGATTGATTAGCATACTTTGTTCATTAACCCTTAAATTAGAGAGTTCATAAGAAACTCAAATATAGCTTTATTTCCAAATGCAAAATTATGAAACTTTTTCTAGGGTACTTGTATTCCATCACAATCATCCCTGAATTTTCTCTGAATTTTTGGAGGTGTTATTACTATAGAATCTTTTAAAATGACTTTTTATGGGGCATCTTTGAAATTTAATTTAAGGCCTAAACCTTGCTGAAAAATTGGGATACTTAGGATTTAGAGTTGATTAGGCATTATGTAATTATTATAAATTTAGTGGATTAATAGCCTGTCTGAAAATGGTACTTCATGTTCAAACCTGGGCCTTTTGGGACATTAGAATAAATAAATTAATTATCAGACAAATTAGGAAAATTATGGATTTCTGAATTTATGCTTCAAATGTCTTTTTAGACCTCTAATAATTATCATAAGGGTACTGGATGAGTATTTCATGTACTTCCCTTTTTACGGGTCATGTAGCTTAAGTGGTCTGCATATAGCAAAACTGCAGGATTTCATTTGGATGTGAATTAGGGCAAGTATGATGGGTCCTGATGGATTGTTGCAAGGACAAGTGGAATGGGCTGCGTCTTGGGAAGATGAGTGAGTAAGGTGTGGTTCTGTCTAGGGTTATAGGCGTTCGGGTCCGACGAAAGATCGTCCTACCCAAGGAGACTGGAGTCAAATTACCCTAGGATTAGCATATCGAAATATGAGAAAATAAAGGGTAAGGGAATCAACCAATAATAAAATAAGTACCTTGCGAAAGGGAACGTTGGGCGTAATCCCAACATAGTTCCTAGTGCCCCTTGAGAGCCCTTCACAGGGAATACCGAGGGCAGTCCTGGGTTAATGTAAACTGTTTAACAAGCTGAAAAAAGTAACTTAGTAATTAGGGTTGCACAATCCACAACACTGATGGCACCATAGGTTGGATAGGAGCTTCGGCTCGGATGGTTAAAAGGCGGACTTTGGGTCCGGGGAGCTTCGGCTCGGTTCTTGATTACGCTAATTTGCATGTGCATAACAGGAAAGGAAATTAAGGTGGTGTGTCTTCGGTATTGGAGGGTCGATGCACCGACGCCAATACGTTGGCTCGGCAAGTGTGGTTAGCACTTCGCCAACAAAAGTCCGGTGCGCCAGCCGGCAAGAGTACGCAGGAGTCCGCTTCGTGCACCAAGCGTTGAGGCGTACGATAGGTCTAACCGGTAGTGCTTTACTGGTTTAGAGGTGGGCGAGGCCCAACCCACCGCTTCCGTCTGCCACTACGGAGGTATCCTGGGAGGTTACGGCTCCAGAAAGGGGGAACTAAAGGTCTGTGTGCATAGAGTCGGGTGTGTGTGTTGCACTTGCATGTCCATCATACCCACTTGCATGTCATGGCATAATCGTTACCTTTAACCTTGACACCTAAAGTATAAGTGGAATGGGACGCTTATACCTTAGGACCTGCTAAACGACCCCTTAGTCTATAAGCTTGTGTGGGCAAGTTTATAAATTAAGGTTAATTTTGATATATTTAGTCACTGCTGTTTAACCACCGACACCCCAGTGTATAAATCGGTATGGGACTTTTTATACGATGGGAGCCCTGCAAAAGACCCCTTGGCTTATGTGTTTTTCACATAAGCGAAGGTTACATTTCATAGTACAGCTTATTGTCTTTATATGCTATAGAACTTGCTAGAATAGGACCGCTGCCATCTGCTTTTGATATTCTCCACCTTCACGTCCTCCCCTTTCTTCCTCTCCGCTCGGTGCCTAGGAGCCGTGGGGGAAGGGGTGGGGGATGATAGGACTTAGTCTTTTAGACTAACGGTTTTCGAACCGCATCATTTAGGGGATCGCGGAGACCAGCATGGAGGAGCAGCCCCCGAGACCGGTGCGGTTGGAGGTGGGGCAGTCTAGCTCCGGAGTACACACAGCCGGGACCGTGAGTCTCGACCCTGAGCAGTTTTCTACTTTTGTTTCTACATGAGAGATCTTGTAGTGAGGATTTGATGTACCGGGCATAAGCCCGTTTTGCTACTCTGATGTTATTTTCTGTGGACAATCCCTTCGTGGAGTTATATTTATTATGTCATGTGATTCTCTGTGGACAGATAGTTTACATTTACTTCATTATTTTGATACTTTTATGTGATCGAGATGGCCGGCAGAATCGGCACTTTGTGGTGATGACTCTTCAGGGCGTGAAGGAGTCACCGCAAAACGGCGGTTCTGGGCCTAAGACCCCGGTGTCCAAAAAGAAAAAAAAGGGGGTCTTACAAGTGGTATCAAAGCGAGGGTATCAGAGGCAGACCTCGATCGAAAAGTAGCCGTCCACAACCCTGGGTCACCCCCGCGCGGGTTTAGTTTGGGGACAAACTAAGCAGCGGAAGCAGTGGTGTGCCCATATGGGGGGGGGGGGGGAATCACATGTAGATTGTCCACTTTCATTGGGCATTGAGTCGATTACCTACTAATGTAGTTCGTTTTGCAGCCCCCAGCTCAGCCCACCCCACAAGGTGGAGCTCAGCAGACTCCAGACATTGCACCACCTCCCATGGTCCCCACACCTTTCCTCCAGTCAGACATGGGGCAGACCCTTACAGCTATCCTTGAGGCCTTCCGGGCTCAGCAAGCCCCAGCCCAGCAGCCAAACCCAGGGGCCAACTGGATGAGCACCTTCCGAGGACTCTCTCCCCCATCTTACTTAGGGACAGAGTCGGCAGTACGGACAGAGGAGTGGCTGGATGTGATGTACGAGATGTTGACTGGGATACGATGCCCTTGGGAGGAGAGGGTGGCCCTAGTGGTATATTGCTTGGAGTCACATGCCAAGCGGTGGTGGAAGACGCTGTTGGACACGACTTTTGCTGATAGGGAGATTGCAGAAATCACTTGGGAAGAATTCAGGGCCACGCTGCTGGAGCACTTTGTTCCTCAGTCGGCCAGGGACGAGTTGGAGGAGCGGTTCTTGCAGCTGAGGCAGGGCACCAGGACAGTGGTGGAGTACCACCGAGAGTTCGATCATTTGGCCCGATATGCGGGCTCCTATCAGCTGGATGAAGCAGGTTACGTCAAGAGGTTTTATAAGGGCCTAAAAGAGGAGTTGAGGGAGGCCTTGCTTTTTGTCTCTGACGGGCCCATCTCCCGGATTTTGGAGATGGCGAAGAGGATTGAGGCCGACTGGCACACCACTCGGGGCCGGAAACGGCAAGCGGAGGACCAGGGCCGGAGGGCCCGAAATGATCAGCGGCGAGGCACCGTACCAGATGGAAGAAGGGCAGAGGAGCAGCCTCGTCAGGAGTTGAGGCAGGAGCCGAGAGAGCAGGTGGTTTTGGCCCCTCAACCTCTCCGGATCCAGGAGATGCAGAGACCCCGAGGTATGGTGTATCCCCCGCCGGAGTGCTTCCACTGTCACCAGGTGGGACATCTCCGGAGAGACTGCCCTATGAGGGGGGCACCACCTCCAGCACCACGGGGTGGCCCACCGGCCCAGCATTTCGGAGGCCGAGGACGCGACCGAGGACGTGGTTACCAGGGAGGCGACCGCAGGCAGAATGGGGAGCAGATTTACGCTTTGGACTTAGCACAGCCCCGGAACCCGGACAGGGTTATTGCAGGTATGAGAGTAATCTTAATTTTGGATTCATTCATTACTCATATTAAGTGTTAATAGAACTACTAAACGACCTAGGTTAGAAAACCTTACACCAGAGTTTCTTTCAAACTGATTTAGGAATGGTGATGGTGTGCGGCAAGCCTGCTCATACCCTGTTCGACACGGGGGCATCACACAACTTTGTGTCGGAGGATTTCCTCAAGGACCTGGATCAGATTCGATGTTATACGGGACTACCCAGGAGGGTGCGCCTCCCCAATGGGATGGAGATCCAGTCCACAGAAAAGTGCCTCCTGGAGGTTACCATAGACGGGTTGACACTCGAGGCCCCGGCGACGATCCTGAGGATGCCGGACTTCGACCTCGTCTTGGGCATGACATGGCTTGTCTGGAACCATGCCCAGATTGATTGCCCGGCAAGGAGGGTTGTGCTCAGCCACGGCGATACTTATGCGACATTCGAAGGTACTACACCGGTCTCCCGTCGCCTGCTTTCATCTATTCAGGCCATTAAGGCTCATATGCAAGGGGACGAGGTATATCAAGTATTGTTCGAGATGACTGAGGAGAAGGACCTGATTGCTAACATTCCGGTGGTTCGTGACTACGCCGACATTTTTCCGGATAAGCTGCCAGGACTACCTCTGCATAGGGAAAAGGACTTCCAGATTCAGTTGGCACCAGGGGCTAAGCCGGTATCCAAGGCCCCTTATCGGATGGCCCCGAAGGAGTTGGCGGAGTTTCAGACACAGTTGCAGGAGCTGGTGGAAGCAGGATTTGTTAGGCCGAGTTCCTCATCATGGGGAGCTCCTGTCCTATTCGTAAAGAAGAAGGACGGCACTTTACGCCTATGCATCGACTATCGAGCACTAAACAGGCTGACCGTCCGAAATACCTATCCGCTCCCCAGGATAGACGAGTTGTTCGATCAGCTGGAGGGAGCCCATTACTTTTCGAAGCTGGACTTGAGATCAGGCCACTACCAGCTGCGGATCCAGGAGGAGGATATTCCGAAGACGGCCTTTAGTAGTCGATATGGATTGTATGAGTTCATCGTGATGCCCTTCGGGCTCACGAATGCTCTGTCAGCGTTTATGAGCCTCATGAACCGGGTCTTCGAGGCTTATTTGGATGTGTTCGTCATAGTGTTCATAGACGACATCCTTATCTATTCTAAGACGGAGGAGGAGCACACGCGACATCTAGCATTGACCCTGGAGAGACTGCGGGAGCATCGTCTTTATGCGAAGTTCAGTAAGTGTCAGTTCTGGCTGAGGGAGGTGGCTTTCTTAGGTCACATTATCAGCGGAGCCGGGCTGACAGTGGACCCGGCAAAGATTCGAGCTATTTCGGAGTGGCCGCAGCTGAAAACAGCCACTGACGTACGGAGTTTTCTAGGACTTGCCGGTTACTATCGGAAGTTCGTGGAGGGATTCTCTCGAATCGCCCTCCCGCTCACGTCCTTGACGAAGAAGGAGGTACCGTTCGTATGGACCCCGCAGTGCCAGACAGCTTTCCAGGAGCTGAAGGATCGGCTGACCTCGGCTCCCATTCTTACTCTCCCCTCGGGGAGGGAGGGATTTCAGGTCTACACCGACGCATCATATCAGGGGATGGGAGCAGTACTGATGCAGAACAGACACGTCATAGCTTATGCTTCCCGCCAGCTGAAGACCCATGAGAAGAACTACCCAGTGCACGACCTGGAGATGGGAGCAGTTGTATTCGCACTAAAAATATGGCGGCACTACCTATATGGAGTCCACTGTGACATATACTCCGATCATAAGAACCTTAAGTACGTGGACACGCAGAAGGAACTAAACATCAGGCAGAGGCGGTGGGTGGAGTTCCTTTCTGACTATCAGTATGAGATGCATTACCACCCGGGAAAGGCGAACGTGGTAGCGGATGCACTGAGTAGGAGAGCTGCCATAGCAGGAGCAGAGCCTCAGTTGATGTCTATGGAACTGCTGTAGAGACTAGAGGACATGCACATTACTCTGGTATCGTCCGATGATCCTGAGCTCTATGAGGAGTACTTGGCCGCGATAGGCGTTACCGATGACATCAGAGACCGAGTCAGAGAAGGGCAGAGGCAGGATGCCAAGTTAGAGCCCATCTTCCAAGCTCTGGAGGCAGGCACTGCAGGAGACTACACACTGAGGGACGACCTGGTGTGCTTCAGAGGACGGGTGTATATACCGGAGGGAGGCCAGATCCGGGAGGATATTATGACGGAGGCGCACTGCAGCCGGTATTCTGTACACCCGGGGATCACAAAGATGACGGCTGATTTGAAGAAGACGATGTACTGGCCGGGCATGAAGAAGGATGTCTCACACTTCGTGACCCATTGTGAGGCATGTCAGCTAGTGAAGGCGGAGTGCAGGAACCCCGCAGGATTATTGCAGCCACTCCCGGTGCCAGAGTGGAAGTTTGATGACATAGCCATGGACTTCATACATGGGCTTCCCCGGTCGCGGACAGGGAATGACTCGATCTGGGTAATCGTTGATCGGTTGACCAAGGTGGCTCGATTTATACCGATCAGGAAGGATGATTCAGTAGGAGTACTGGTGCGGAAGTTTGTGGAGCAGTTCATTCGTTATCATGGCGTGCCCAGGACGATAGTGTCGGATCGGGATGGCCGGTTCACCTCCAGGGAATGGAGATCTGTGCAAGCTTACTTAGGCACGCGATTGACCTTCAGCACTGCATTCCACCCTCAGACAGACGGGCAGACAGAACGCACCAACCGGACGCTGGAGGACCTTTTGAGGCTATGCATCTTGGACCGCGGGGAACCGTGGGAGAAACTCTTACCCCTTGTCGAGTTCTCCTATAACAACAGCCACCAGTCCAGCATCAGGATGGCGCCTTACGAAGCCTTGTACGGGAGGAGATGCCGGACCCCGCTCTCTTGGGTGCAGAACGAAGATCCGAAAGTATTGGGGTCAGAGTTTGTTGAAGACACCGAGGCACAGGTGAGGCTGATCAGGGACAGGATGCTCGAGGCACAGAGTAGACAGGCTAAGTATTATGACGCCCGACATCGGCAGGTGGAGTTCCAGGAGGGGGACCGGGTGTTTCTGAAGATCCGGCCCATGCATGGAGTTTCGCGGGTGCGTGGTCGGAGGAAGAAGCTCAGCCCTAGGTACATGGGCCCTTACAGGATCCTGGAGCGGATCGGACCCCTAGCCTACCGGCTGGAGTTACCACCAGAGCTGGAAGCGCTGCACGACGTCTTCCACATTTCTTCCTTGAGGAGGGATCTGCTACGCCCGGAGCAGCAGATTCTGACTACCAAAGGGCCGGTAGCTTCAGACCGGTCGGTTCATTTGGAGCCTGTGAGGATCGACGACCGAGGAGTGCGGGTCTTGCGACGCAAGAAGGTCCCACTAGTCAAGGTCCTGTGGAGGAACCACGGCCAGGAGGAGCATACCTGGGAGCCACAGGACCTGATGCGACAAAGATACCCCGAGCTATTCAGTCAGGTATACCTCTCAGACCCCTCAAGATGTTAATTTATTTTTCCTGCTTTAAGTGTACTAAGGGCTGCTCTAGGCAGATAGGGGCTTATCTTTTGTTTATTGGGGGCTTAACCTTGTTTATTGGGATTTTGGTTTGCCGATTGGGCGAAAGGGTCTTAGATCTAGGTTTTCCCGTAAAATCTAATTTAAAAAACAAGGCGTCATAATGGGATGTTACAAGACTCTTTCCTTCGGTAGTAAGACCCGTAGGCCCAACCTTGATTTCGGGGACGAAATCTTTGTTTTGTTTATTGGGATTTGTAACATCTCATTTCCAACTAGACCCCTAAGAGTGGTTTTGGCCATGACTAGGTCATGACAAAACCCTAGGAAGCCAGAAATGGGCCATGAGATAGGAGGCCAAGGTGAGGATCACCATGGTCTGCAAATAGTAGAATTTTGAACAATGGTTTAGAATGACAATGGGGCTTCACCATGGCCCCAAGACCCTACCACAACACTCCCAAATATTTTGGGAGACCCATTAGAGCCAAAAGGACCCATTAGGGTCAACCCAAGAGGCCCAGTTGACCAAGGTCAACCCTAGCCCTGAATGGGTCAAACTAGCCTACTTAGGGCCAATTGACCCACTCCTAGTCTAGAGGACCCCACCTATGCCCTCCTAACCCTAAAGTGAGGTCAATGGGTCACTAAGGACACATTGGGGTCAGCCCTAGAGGCCAGGTTGACCCAAGTCAACTCAAGCCCTGACCTGGTCAAAGTACCCTTACTAAGGGTGGGTGACCTCCAAAGTACAGGGTAACCCTACATAACCCTACCTAGACCCTAAGGGAAGCCAATGAATCACCCAGGACCCAATGGGGTCAACCTAGATGGTCAAATTGACCAAGTCAACCCTCATTTGGGGTCAAGTCAACTTAGCGCAAAAAGGGCTAACCCAAGCCCAAGCCACTTCTCCCTTAGGCTAAACCCATTCCCATGACCATCATAATCAAGTGGTCTGCATTTAGTTTGTAAGGCTGACTTGTCAACCAGAGGTGACTAGGAGAGAGAAAGGAGCTCCTCTCCATGATAATGGAGGAGAGAGAAAATGAGGAAGAAGAAGGGGGAAGTGAGAGGCCGACCAAGGGAGACTAACAGCCACCCATTATGGCTGCAATCAACTCCTCTAGGAGAGAGGAGTTGATTCCAGCCATTTCCCGGCCACCAAGGGGTGGGTTCAGCCTCCCTCCACATAACCCGAGCCACACCTTTAATGGTGTTAATGGCTATTGAAGAACCAGCCTCTCCTCTCCCCCATTTGCCATTTAAACACCTTCAGGAAGCCGATGGGATCATTTTAGAGCGTTCACCTGGAGGAGATGGGCCATTCCACTGTGCAGTTGCAGAAGCCAAGCGCCGCCGCCGACGTCAATGGCATCCCGCCGCTCCTCTCGCATCCAGGCCGCCAGGAAGGTCCTCCTCCTCTCCTTAACCCGCGGGTAGATCCTAGGAATCATTAGGCTTGAGTTTCGGGCTCAATTGAGCCCGATTCAACCCGGGATTTTTCCTGGTTTCGGCAAGAAAATCTCTTGCTTTATCCGCCAGAAAACACCTCTCCGGCGGCGGAGCCGCCGCCTGACGATAGCCAGCACCTCAACGGAGGTGTTGGTGGCGGTGGCCGGCCGGGGAAGGGGCTGGATCGCCGGCGGCAGGGCTTGGAAATCGCTCCAGGCGGGACGAATCTCAGCCGTCGGCTCAATGGAGACGATGACCAGATGCCGTTGATCCTTGCGCCAAGATTCGCGCTGCATCAATATCAAACTATAGGAAATTAATGATATTTATTTCATTCTGTCACACTTCTGATATTTAATGTTTTAAATTCTTAAAAATAGCCAGAGGCTCTGTATGAGAAAATGATCAACATATAAATTGTAGCCCTTCCTGTCTACTTTATTGTAAAATTGGTTTGAACCCATTTAGGCTTTTGGTTTGACCAGGGCACCCATTTTGGTGGGACATACCCTTAGGGCTAGGCAGTCACTAAATTGAGTGCCCACTCTTCACCCCTAGCCCAAATTAGCTGAAATTTTGGCAGAGAGTCTATCTTAGACATACCTAGGGCCTGCCCAAAAATGGGAAGTTTTGGAGAAAATATTTCTATAGTTTTTGTAAATATTTAATAATTATTAGATAAATTAAATAGGTGCCCTAAACACCTCCAAACCCTCCCAAATTTTGGTGAGTGGTCCCTGGGTTCCAATTAGGTACTTGTTTAAACTTTCATTTAATTTGGATGTGTTTTGAATAGGTTTTGACCCAACCCTATTTATACCCTATAAAGGGCATTTTGGTCAAAAGTTGCACTTTTGGTTTTGAGTGACCAAATCACCTCAACAGAGGCTGAAATTTGGGCCACTGGCTTGTTATAGCACTTATCACCTCCCCATGGAATATGGGGTAGGGAGGAATGGATTTGCCCTAAGTTCCTAGGTCAAACCCTAAGGAGGGACCTTTTGGCCTTGTGAAGGGTATGAGTCCTAAACACCTTGGATTAACTCCAAATTTTGCAAGGAGGTTCCTAGTATATATATAACCCTTTGTTTAAAATATGAGCTAATTTTGAAAAGGATAGGGGCCCCAAAACCCTAACCCTAGCTTAGGTCCTAAAACTTGTAATGTTGGTTTAGGTTAGCTAAACATCTTGAAACTTAACCAAATTTGGGTAGAGAGTGTATTAGGGTATTTAGAGCCTCTGATAATTTTCTTGAGGAATTTTGGACAATATTTTTAGCACTTCATTAGTAATCAATGGTAATGCCCTAATAATTATTTTGGCTATTGTGGTCTCACTACCCATCAAGAGGGTATGAAACATAGGCAGAGTTAGTTTTAGGTTATGATAATCGTGTATGAATTTTGTTGGAATTTCTGGATATCTATTTAGGGCATTTACTTCACAAGTGTTTTATTTCGATCACATATTAATAATTCTTGTCAGAGGCCATTACTTACTGAAAAATCATGAAACTTCCTACATAGTGTTTTTAGCTCAATGTTATCATATGGAAATTTTTGTGGAATTATTTGATGATTGATTAGCATACTTTGTTCATTAACCCTTAAATTAGAGAGTTCATAAGAAAATCAAATATAGCTTTATTTCCAAATGCAAAATTATGAAACTTTTTCTAGGGTACTTGTACTCCATCACAATCATCCCTGAATTTTCTCTGAATTTTTGGAGGTGTTATTACTATAGAATCTTTTAAAATGACTTTTTATGGGGCATCTTTGAAATTTAATTTAAGGCCTAAACCTTGCTGAAAAATTGGGAGACTTAGGATTTAGAGTTGATTAGGCATTATGTAATTATTATAAATTTAGTGGATTAATAGCTTGTCTGAAAATGGTACTTCATGTTCAAACCTGGGCCTTTTGGGACATTAGAATAAATAAATTAATTATCAGACAAATTAGGAAAATTATGGATTTCTGGATTTATGCTTCAAATGTCTTTTTAGACCTCTAATAATTATCATAAGCATACTGGATGAGTATTTCATGTACTTCCCTTTTTACGGGTCATGTAGCTTAAGTGGTCTGCATATAGCAAAACTGTAGGATTTCATTTGGATGTGAATTAGGGCAAGTATGATGGGTCCTGATGGATTGTTGCAAGGACAAGTGGAATGGGCTGTGTCTTGGGAAGATGAGTGAGTAAGGTGTGGTTCTGTCTAGGGTTATAGGCGTTCGGGTCCGACGAAAGATCGTCCTACCCAAGGAGAGTGGAGTCAAATTACCCTAGGATTAGCATATCGAAATATGAGAAAATAAAGGGTAAGAGAATCAACCAATAATAAAATAAGTACCTTGCGAAAGGGAACGTTGGGCGTAATCCCAACATAGTTCCTAGTGCCCCTTGAGAGCCCTTCACAGGGAATACCGGGGGCAGTCCTGGGTTAACGTAAACTGTTTAACAAGCTGAAAAGAGTAACTTAGTAATTAGGGTTGCACAATCCACAACACTGATGGCACCATAGGTTGGATAGGAGCTTCGGCTCGGATGGTTAAAAGGCGGACTTTGGGTCCGGGGAGCTTCGGCTCGGTTCTTGATTACGCTAATTTGCATGTGCATAACAGGAAAGGAAATTAAGGTGGTGTGTCTTCGGTATTGGAGGGTCGATGCACCGACGCCAATACGTTGGCTCGGCAAGTGTGGTTAGCACTTCGCCAACAAAAGTCCGGTGCGCCAGCGGGGAAGAGTACGCAGGAGTCCGCTTCGTGCACCAAGCGTTGAGGCGTACGATAGGTCTGACCGGTAGTGCTTTACTGGTTTAGAGGTGGGCGAGGGCCAACCCACCGCTTCCGTCTGCCACTACGGAGGTATCCTGGGAGGTTACGGCTCCAGAAAGGGGGAACTAAAGGTCTGTGTGCATAGAGTCGGGTGTGTGTGTTGCAATTGCATGTCCATCATACCCACTTGCATGTCATGGCATAATCGTTACCTTTAACCTTGACACCTAAAGTATAAGTGGAATGGGACGCTTATACCTTAGGACCTGCTAAACGACCCCTTAGTCTATAAGCTTGTGTGGGCAAGTTTATAAATTAAGGTTAATTTTGATATATTTAGTCACTGCTGTTTAACCACCGACACCCCAGCGTATAAATCGGTATGGGACTTTTTATACGATGGGAGCCCTGCAAAAGACCCCTTGGCTTATGTGTTTTTCACATAAGCGAAGGTTACATTTCATAGTACAGCTTATTGTCTTTATATGCTATAGAACTTGCTAGAATAGGACCGCTGCCATCTGCTTTTGATATTCTCCACCTTCACGTCCTCCCCTTTCTTCCTCTCCGCTCGGTGCCTAGGAGCCGTGGGGGAAGGGGTGGGGGATGATAGGACTTAGTCTTTTAGACTAACGGTTTTCGAACCGCATCATTTAGGGGATCGCGGAGACCAGCATGGAGGAGCAGCCCCCGAGACCGGTGCGCTTGGAGGTGGGGCAGTCTAGCTCCGGAGTACACACAGCCGGGACCGTGAGTCTCGACCCTGAGCAGTTTTCTACTTTTGTTTCTACATGAGAGATCTTGTAGTGAGGATTTGATGTACCGGGCATAAGCCCGTTTTGCTACTCTGATGTTATTTTCTGTGGACACTCCCTTCGTGGAGTTATATTTATTATGTCATGTGATTCTCTGTGGACAGATAGTTTACATTTACTTCATTATTTTGCTACTTTTATGTGATCGAGATGGCCGGCAGAATCGGCGCTTTGTGGTGATGACTCTTCAGGGCGTGAAGGAGTCACCGCAAAACGGCGGTTCTGGGCCTAAGACCCCGGTGTCCAAAAAGAAAAAAAAAGGGGGGTCTTACACCACCGGCGTCACACCGAAGGGTTTGCAACCTTCTTCCAAGGAGTCGCACCAAGGGAAGCCGCACCAGAGTCGCACCGAACGGATGGAGGGAGCAAGGGGGCGGCGTCTTCACACCACTACCAGGGGGGCGGCGGCTTGGAGAAGACTCCTCTTGGCCGAATTTCACGAGGAAATTTAGGTTTCAATATTTTCTAATTATCTCATAAGAAAGCCTCCTTATATAGGAGTTACAAACAAGCCTTAACCATTCATGATGGAGATGTAAACTCATCCATCCGAATGGCTAAATGCACACCAACATTAAAATTGTTCAAAATTTAAAAATAATAAAACATGCAATGAATATAAAATTATCACTTAAACATAGGATAATTTTATATTCCAAATATAAAATAGGGTTCAAGAAAATGAAATAAATAAGGCTAATTCTTAGCAGTGGCTGTAGCACGCCGCGGACGGAGGTTGTAGTGTAGCCTTCCGTTAGCGTCATCGTGCCGCCTCACGTCCTTGATTTGTATTGCCTTATCAACCGGATCATCATCAACATCATCAGCATTGTCTTCAAATGGTGGAGGAGTGGGCACGCCATCAATCCTCCCCCACTTAAATGCACGCATCTCCATTGCGTGGTCCAAGCGATAGCAGTGAAGGAGAGCGGCATCCAAACTTTGCAGTTCCGTCTCGAGTACCCAAGAGTCATCCGAAGGTGGCCGACCACGCCAACGGATGAGAAAGCGGTGGGTGTCGCCAGCAGCAGTGGTAACAGGCTCAGCATCAAGTATCATCTCTGGAGTGGAAAACGTCCGTGGAAACCTGGGGAACATATTAGCAGTAGGCAGGAAAGAAGACAACTTACCATCCGATGATATACCTATGGGGACCGAAAGAGAGAGATCAACCGTACTACCTGTAACACCCCCACCTGTCACATGACATATAACGGTGGGTCCGGCCGGGGCCCCACGCCATATAGCACAGACAAGCAAAGGAGTCACGTGTGGAAATCAAACTCTACTCGTGTCCTTAACTCATTCCATTCTAGCGCAGCATTTTTCTTGTTAACATGAACTCAAATCAGAATGTCCACCCATATATAAATACCACATTTATATAGAACAACACCAGGAATGTATACAACTCACACACCCTGGCCTTATGGCCTTACAAGTTCCTCTTTCACATCAATAATTTCGTACATCGGCACGCAGGCCGGCCACACATGAAATCCAACCACGATTCTTCACATAGCCTTCAAGGACTAAGAGCACCAGGCTAGCCAATCCACTTATTCTTTCCAAACCGCAGCACCTGCAATTGATCATCCAAACCAACACAGAAAACAAAGTAACGGTCAGCATTGCTGACCCATTATAACGACCCTACCCCCTACCCGGGGTAGTGGTTCCTTCCCTGTATACAGTGCTTCCTTTCTCATCAAGCATCAGCAAACATCACCAAATTATATCACAGCTAGATCATCTCTTTAGTCCACTAACAAACACATCACATCACAAACGCTGGAGTCCACCAACGCTTCGTGCACTCAGGGCACCTTCTTGGCGTACCGGAATCCACCGTCGTACACTGCTGTCTCTCGAGGTGTTAACTTGTTGGTTGACCGGCCCTAGTCCACCAGCTCGCAGGCTGGCGACATCCCGCCCAAGCCACTCAGAGGTCCATCCTCACAACATCCAAACAACCAGAGCAGGTCGACCCACACCACGTGGTGTAGCATGCCGGGTTTATCCAGGCAATGTCTACCCATCGACCCCCCTCCTAATCCGATCGACCCACACTCTGTGGTGCAGCAAGCCGGGTTTAACTCAGCTCCCCAGGCGTTGCCACCAATCGATCCCTACCTCAACGAGATCAACCCACCCTAGTGGTGTAACAGGCCGGGTTTATCACAAGCTCCCCAGGCGTGTTACCAATTGATCATCTCATAACCAGGAGCTTCACCAAAGCCTCCTCACAAGCATCACATACATACATTCATCACAACAGAAAACCGTTTTGCACATCATCAAAGCCACGGAGTCTTCTCCGGTTTACCCAGGAACATCACCAATCCAGACTACCGGTCCAGATGGGCTTCACACAGCATGCCTACGCCGTACTCTATCTTTCCGGCTCTAAATGCAGACACAACAAAGGAATCACTTCCGCGATCCACCTCTTGGTGGAGGATTCCAAGCACATGTATAGAGAAAGGACTTCGATGTCCAAGAAGGAGATCGTTACCCTTGAAGATCGCTTCGGCGCCATGAAGTAGCCGGATGGAAATCACCGCCTCGGCTCTGCCTTCACGAATCCGCTCTCGGATCTTCGATCCGCTCTCCGCAGCTCCTACAGTAGCTGGAAATCTCCTCCCTTCCCTCTTGCCTTAGCCTTTCTTCCCCTTCTCTTGAAATGGAAATGAAGAAGAAGAAGGAGAAGAAGATAAGAGGATTTATCCTCCAAATCTCGGCCTCCTAGACACATGGACAAAGCCCAGCCACTGGATCCAGGAAGAGGGAAACAAACGGCTCAGATCTGGCCAGAAAACCTAAAACACGGCCTGACACGCCCTGTGACACGCCCGTGTCACAGGCCGTGTCCCCCTAAGCGGCAGAAAACCGACTCAATACAACCAGTACACGGCCGTGGGACACGCCCGTGTCCCGTGCCGTGTACCCGACACGCCCTCAGACACGCCCGTGTCTGAGGCCGTGTGCCTCAAGGAAAATAATCCCAATCCAACCCGAGACTTCACACGTCCTGGCACACGGCTTGGCACACGCCCGTGTTCCTGGCCGTGTGCACCAGGACACACCCGTGTCCCGCAAACACGGCCTAACCCGAGACGTCGAACTGAGTTCGACGCCCACTGACACGCCCTGTGACACGCTCGTGTCACAGGCCGTGTCCTCACGGGAAACCCGATACTCGACGATCGTCGAGAAATACTCGTCGAGCATGCGACACGGCATCCGACACGGCCGTGTCCTGGGTCGTGTGCCCCATTCTCGACGATGTTACGCGAAAATCGTCGACACCGAGGCCCGATCGTCGACACAACCCGACACGCCCTGCGACACGCCCGTGTCGCAGGCCGTGTCAACAGACACGCCCTGGGACACGCCCGTGTCCCAGGCCGTGTCACCCATGCCTGAACCCGATTTTGCTCAAAATGATCCTCTTGACTTCGGGGTGTTACAATCCTCCCCCCCTTCAAATAATTTTGTCCTCGAAATTTGACTCCAAACAGCCAAGTAGTCACAACATCATCAAAGCTTACACCGCAAATCTCCGCACACACTAACAAACAAACAACACAACAAACATCCCTAACGGCCACTTGTGCACAATCAGCCACATAAAACCTCAAAACAAAACAACATATTTGATTTATTTTGTCACAATCACAAGTGCACGCGAGCTATTATAGAGATCTACAACTATATAGAAACATCATTTACATTATCCATCCAGTTCCGAGTCAATCAAAAGGGATGCACCTCAACTATTATTCATCACACCTGATATCAAAACATAGTTTACATACACAACTTTCCTAACATCGACATGATTCACATCACCGTTCACTTCCGCTCAGCCTCCCGATTTTGAAATTCACGATTTAAAGATAAATGAACCGCTCGAGGCTGAATTTCACCAACTGAACTTTGCGGCTCTTGTACTGCCATCGCATGCAATCTAGGTTGCGTCCGGGGTGCAGATGACTTGGCCACTGCTTTCCCTTTTTCTTCATATGACGCACCTGTCTTTTTCGCACTCCCTGGAGGGGCATTCCAACAGAATTTTGCTATGTGTCCTTGCCGCCCACAGTTATAGCATACACGTCCTGGCCCATACGTCGCCTCCGAAGAAACAGTCGACGGTGCTGATTTCACCAGCCTAAATCTTTTCTTCTCTCGTCGTCGAAACTCCGATTGATCCGATCGCTTCATATCTTTCTCCAGGGCACGAGCTGTATCGACCAACGCCTGAAAGCCTTGGCGCACCGAACTCGAAAGTGCCAACCTCAAGTCATCCCGCAATCCGTCATAAAAACGATTTGTCTTTCACACTTCCTCCGCAAAGGTCGATCCCGCATATCTTCCCAATCTTGTAAACTCATGCAGGTATGTATCAATATCTTGCTCACCCTGCACCAAGCGGAGAAACTCATTTTCCATCGCCATCCTCTGTGACACTGGCACATACTTGGCTACAAAGATTTGGGAGAATTCCTCCATTGAAACCTCCATTAAACCTCGACCTGCCAAGTGGTGCACTTCAATCTCCTCTCACCATAATCTCGCATCGCCGTCTAACAGAAAAGTGGCCAACATCACTTTCTGTTCTTCGACCGTCCTGCTTGCGGTTAAGATTCGTTTTACTCTTGCCAACCAATCTTCTGCCTGCATTGGTGAAAGCGCTCCACCAAACGTCGGTGGGTGAAAGTGCATAAAACGTGACAAGGCATCGTCACTTGCTTGCACTTCCACCACCTCGGCAGCATGCTCTTGCCTTCCACCAGGTCTTGCCTGTCCAGTTGGTTGTGCTTGTAACACGGCAAGCACTGTCTCCACCACCACCCGTATGGCCTCTGCCGAGGGAGGCATCGGCGCTTACACGGGTGCTGCACTCTCATCCGACCGCTGGGGCTCAGACGGCGCAGCTCCATCCCTCGCCACCTATCAATGTACAAACCACCATTAAATTTATCCAAATTATAATGGTCCTGGTACATTGACTCCACACTCACGCACATCCTGTGCATGACATACATTCCTAGTGGACATTCATGAGTTCAATTATGTTCTCTCCTCCCAAACAATCTCAACCTGGCTCTGATACCACTTTGTAACACCCCCACCTGTCACATGACATATAACGGTGGGTCCGGCCGGGGCCCCACGCCATATAGCACAGACAAGCAAAGGAGTCACGTGTGGAAATCAAACTCTACTCGTGTCCTTAACTCATTCCATTCTAGCGCAGCATTTTTCTTGTTAACATGAACTCAAATCAGAATGTCCACCCATATATAAATACCACATTTATATAGAACAACACCAGGAATGTATACAACTCACACACCCTGGCCTTATGGCCTTACAAGTTCCTCTTTCACATCAATAATTTCGTACATCGGCACGCAAGCCGGCCACACATGAAATCCAACCACGATTCTTCACATAGCCTTCAAGGACTAAGAGCACCAGGCTAGCCAATCCACTTATTCTTTCCAAACCGCAGCACCTGCAATTGATCATCCAAACCAACACAGAAAACAAAGTAACGGTCAGCATTGCTGACCCATTATAACGACCCTACCCCCTACCCGGGGTAGTGGTTCCTTCCCTGTATACAGTGCTTCCTTTCTCATCAAGCATCAGCAAACATCACCAAATTATATCACAGCTAGATCATCTCTTTAGTCCACTAACAAACACATCACATCACAAACGCTGGAGTCCACCAACGCTTCGTGCACTCAGGGCACCTTCTTGGCGTACCGGAATCCACCGTCGTACACCGCTGTCTCTCGAGGTGTTAACTTGTTGGTTGACCGGCCCTAGTCCACCAGCTCGCAGGCTGGCGACATCCCGCCCAAGCCACTCAGAGGTCCATCCTCACAGCATCCAAACAACCAGAGCAGGTCGACCCACACCACGTGGTGTAGCACGCCGGGTTTATCCAGGCAATGTCTACCCATCGACCCCCCTCCTAATCCGATCGACCCACACTCTGTGGTGCAGCAAGCCGGGTTTAACTCAGCTCCCCAGGCGTTGCCACCAATCGATCCCTACCTCAACGAGATCAACCCACCCTAGTGGTGTAATAGGCCGGGTTTATCACAAGCTCCCCAGGCGTGTTACCAATTGATCATCTCATAACCAGGAGCTTCACCAAAGCCTCCTCACAAGCATCACATACATACATTCATCACAACAGAAAACCGTTTTGCACATCATCAAAGCCACGGAGTCTTCTCCGGTTTACCAAGGAACATCACCAATCCAGACTACCGGTCCAGATGGGCTTCACACAGCATGCCTACGCCGTACTCTATCTTTACGACTCTAAATGCAGACACAACAAAGGAATCACTTCCGCGATCCACCTCTTGGTGGAGGATTCCAAGCACATGTATAGAGAAAGGACTTCGATGTCCAAGAAGGAGATCGTTACTCTTGAAGATCGCTTCGGCGCCATGAAGTAGCCGGATGGAAATCACCGCCTCGGCTCTGCCTTCACGAATCTGCTCTCGGATCTTCGATCCGCTCTCCGCAGCTCCTACAGCAGCTGGAAATCTCCTCCCTTCCCTCTTGCCTTAGCCTTTCTTCCCCTTCTCTTGAAATGGAAATGAAGAAGAAGAAGGATAAGAAGATAAGAGGATTTATCCTCCAAATCTCGGCCTCCTAGACACCTGGACAAAGCCCAGCCACTGGATCCAGGAAGAGGGAAACAAACGGCTCAGATCTGTCCAGAAAACCTAAAACACGGCCTGACACGCCCTGTGACACGCCCGTGTCACAGGCCGTGTCCCCCTAAGCGGCAGACAACCGACTCAATCCAACCAGTACACGGCCGTGGGACACGCCCGTGTCCCGTGCCGTGTACCCGACACGCCCTCAGACACGCCCGTGTCTGAGGCCTTGTGCCTCAAGGAAAATAATCCCAATCCAACCCGAGACTTCACATGGCCTGGCACACGGCTTGGCACACGCCCGTGTTCCTGGCCGTGTGCACCAGGACACACCTGTGTCCCGCAAACACGGCCTAACCCGAGACGTCGAACTGAGTTCGACGCCCACTGACACGCCCTGTGACACGCCCGTGTCACAGGCCGTGTCCTCACGGGAAACCCGATACTCGACGATCGTCGAGAAATACTCGTCGAGCATGCGACACGGCATCCGACACGGCCGTGTCCTGGGCCGTGTGCCCCATTCTCGACGATGTTACGCGAAAATCGTCGACACCGAGGCCCGATCGTCGACACAACCCGACACGCCCTGCGACACGCCCGTGTCGCAGGCCGTGTCAACAGACACGCCCTGGGACACGCCCGTGTCCCAGGCCATGTCACCCATGCCTGAACCCGATTTTGCTCAAAATGATCCTCTTGACTTCGGGGTGTTACACTACCACTCCCCAACCCATGAGAATTTAGAGTGGGAGAAGAAGACGACAAAGAAATCAACTCTTGTGGTGGTGACATAAACATCGTTAAATCCGAAACATTAAAAATGGGGGAGATACCCCAATCAACAGGCAAGTCCAAAACGAAAGCGTTGTCACCTAACTTCTTAATAATCCGAAAAGGGCCGGCGCACTTTGGTGCTAACTTTTTAACGGTGCCAGTTGGCAAGCGTTCGGGAACCAAACGGACTAAAACTAGATCGCCAATTTTGAAGTTTGATACTCTCCTATGTAAATTAGTGTGCGCTTGATAAGAGTCGTATTGCGTAGTCAAGGTGCCCGTATGCGTGCGTGTAAATCATGGATGTGCTGGGCGAAGGATTGTGTAAACTGACTTGCCTTGTACGTTGGGGGCAATGACACCAAGTCAAGCGGCACAGGAGCCTTATACCCGTGGACAATCTCATTTAGAGACAGACCCGTAGACCTATTCTTCGAATTATTGTAGGCTAATTGGGCATGGGGAAGGAGAAGATCCCAAGTGCTCTTGTGATCACTCACAAGGCATCGTAACAAATTTCCTAAGCTCCGATTAACCACTTCCGTCTGCCCATCAGTTTGGGGATGATAGGCGCAGGAAAACAATAATTTTGTTCCCATTAATATCCAAAGAGCCTTCCAAAAATAACTAGTGAATTTTACGTCCCTATCCGATACTATGGTCTTTGGCACTCCACGGTGACTAACGACTCCTTTAAAATAAAGTTTAGCGATGTGAGACACATCTTTTGTCGTACTGCACGGGATGAAATAATCCATCTTTAAAAACCTATTCACAACTACAAAAATTGAGTCGTGACGGCGTAGGGTAATGGGGAGGCCTAATACAAAATCCATACTAACGTCTACCCAAGGCATGGAGGGAATAAGCAAGGGTGTATATAATCCTACGTTGGTTTTACTACCCTTAGACACCTGACACGTGCGGCAGCTACTCACTACCTATCCCACCATAACCTTAAGTTTTGGCAAATAGAATTTGTCCTCGACTAACGTAATGGTCTTATCTCTAACGAAGTGTCCACTCAACCCTCCGCTATGCAACTCCCATATGATATGTAGTCGTAACGATGACTGCGGAATACATAGCTTCCCGTTCCTAAACAGGGAACCGTCCTTGATGACGTATGCAGATATCGTCGTGGGGGAGCTATCCTGGGCAGATAGATAGTAGTCCTGGAAGTCAGGACACATGGCGTACTCATCCTTAATTTGCTCAAATCCTACAACATGTACTTCCATAGAGGTCAGTAAAAGAGTAAGAGGACTAAGGGCGCCCGCGACTCGGTTATCAGCTCCCTTAAGGTGCTTGAGATTAAACGGGTAACCTTGTAAGAAAGCTACCCACTTAGCCTGTCGTGGGCTGATCTTATACTGGCCGTTGATGAAACGTAAAGCCTCATGATCAGAGAGGATCACAAACTCCTTGGAGAGTAGATAGTGCCTCCAATGGTGTAGATATCGGACTACAGTATAAAATTCCCTATCGTAATTTGAATAGTTCAGCTTAGGGTCGGACAACTTCTCGCTAAAATAACTAACGGGATGGCCCTCCTGGCTCAAGACACCTCCAATCCCTACCCCAGACGCATCACATGTGAGCTCAAAGACTTTAGCAAAGTCAGGTAGACGTAAGACAGGTGCCTCAGTCATAAGCTCCTTTATTCGTTCAAAAGCATAGGTGGCGGACTTCGTCCACGTAAACTCTCCCTTCTTCATACAGTCTGTGATAGGCGCCATAGTACTACTGAAGTCTCGTATCAAACGACGATAAAACGTGGCTAACTGATGACTTGTTTTAGTCATCATTTTTGGGATAGTTTAGTATGCAAAATTCCTAGTTTAATTGTATGATTCAAGTATTTTCATGCATATCTTGTTTAAAGTCTTGTTGTGTTAGGATATTATAATTCCTAGTTTTATTATAGTTTTATTTGCTCATTATGTTGAAATTTTATTTTGTTATGTTTTGATATAAAAATCTATAGTTTTATTATATGTTTTATGTTTTATGTTTACTAGTGTTTTGTTTTTGAATATAATTAATTAATAGTATGTTATGTTTAGTTTAGTTTTAAACTAATATTATGTTGCTTATTTGTGTTATGTTTTCTTATATAACTAATGTTATTATGTGTTATTTTCTTGTAGGTACTTGCTAGATGATGCAGCCCACAAAGTGCAGCCCTCTTCAAGCTCAAACCCGAGCCCCCCAAGCAGCCCACTTCAAGCATGGTGCAGCCCGGCCCCTTCCCTTGAAGCCACATGATGCAAGCAAAGCCCTCATGGTGAACCCGAGCAAATGCAGCAGCCCACTTCAATTGAGCAGCCCAAACCACTTCATTTAAGCCCACATGGCCGCCCCCCCCTCTCTTTCCTTTATTTCTCTTGCCACCTTTCAATCCATGCATGCATCATAATATTCTCTCTCCCTCCTCATTGATTTCTCTATCATTCAATATTATATTCATGCATTCCTCCATCACATGGCCGGCCACCTTTTAATCAATTACATGCATATTTTCTCTCTCTCCCTTCCATTTATTGCATGCATGCATTCATGCTTGGCCGGCCCCTCTCCTCTCTCCCCCCTTTTATTATTCTCTCCTCCATTTATTCCTCATGCATCCCCCACTCTCTTATTAATTTCTCTATCCATGCACCTTGCCACCAATACATTGAACCCACCTCCTCTTTCTTCCCCCAAATTAAATAATGTGCATGCATCTTCTCTACCCTACTTGGCCGGCCACCCCCCTTGCCCCCTCTTCTTCATCTTCATTCTAGAACCTTCTCCCTTATCTATAAAAGGAACCCAAGACTCATACTTTGGGAGTTAGTTTTTGGGAGTTGGATTTTGGAGAGCAAGTGAAGTTCTAGTTCAAGAGAGTGCTTTCTTTTTGCTTACATGTTGTTAGTGTAATCTTTTCTGTTCAATTAGTGCAAGTTTTCCTTATAGCCTAATCTAGTCTTTTTAATATTTTGTACACTCTTTTTATTTGCAAGTAATGAAATTCTCTTCTATTTGTTTCGTTGTCTCTTTTTGCAATATGCGTAGCTAATCTTCTTTTAGCATTTGATCATGAGGATCCATGATTTGAAATGAGAATTATTTTTATTTCATAGTTGTATTTTTGCGTAATTCTACTCGGTCCTTCTTTGATTTATTTTGTGTCGACTCCGTATTTCCGGTATACGGTAGTAGGCTTATGATCTCATATTCGAGTAGCCGAGAGGCTCGTGGATGTGAAAGATCACTCAAAGAAGGAAGGAGTTGAACGCAACCCTAGAGATAGGACGACGTAAATCCTCCGGATTGGAGTCAAATCCAATAGTGCGGATCACCTCGATAATGCAACTTTAGGCTTTTTCGGTTTGTAAAGAGATTTCGATCGAAAAGTCTATAAGTTAGGAGACTTAATGCTCTAGCGAGATTTTGTCTTATTTTCGGATCCGTCACGGCCAAGCTGGATTTGCAAATTTAAAACTATGCCTTTTATTTTCTCATTTCATTTCATGGTGAATCAATGATCGAATGCTAGCCTTTTTATATAAGTTTTCGTCTCGCAATTTATCGTTCCTTTTGCTTCTTAAAAAAATTCTCAAACCCCTTTAATTTTCCGGTAGGATAATAGTTAGAGCGCGAGTAGAAGTACTTGACAACCCCGTGTTTAAATACGACCTTGGTACTACAATTCGACAGGTACGCTTGCCTGTTCGGGTTTTGGCCCACCAAGTTTTTGGCGCCGTTGCCGGGGAGCTTTCTTCGTCAATATTTTGAAAACGCTTGTGCTATTACTTCTCCAAAAATCAAAAAAAACAATTATTATAATTTATTATAATCAACCCACCTCATTTTAATTTCTACCCCACCTAAAATCTCTCGAAAAGGGTAAGGGGCTTTAAGCGCCACCATTTTACCTAGTACCGGGCGAACCCTTCACCGGGTAGTCCTCGGGAAGTTCGAGAGCCAAGCCGTAAAAAAAATCTTTTTTTTCAAAAAAAACAAAACAAAAAAAATTTTCCTTTCTTTTCCTCTTTTTCTTTCTTTTCCAAGCTTTCATTCTCATCTTCCCTCTTTTTCTTTACTAGTGCATGACCCGAGCGAATCCGTCGCTACTCGTTGATTTGGACCCAGAAATCGAACGCTCCTTTCGGAGACAACTACGATTCGGGGCTTCCACTTCTCAAACAGCGGTTGAGGATTCCTTCGGGGATTGTAATTATTCTGAAATGGGAGATCCCAACCCAGGAATGGCTCAGCAAAGGACTATGTCCGATTATGCTCGACCCAACCTGGAGGGGACTGAAACAAGTATTGTTCGACCTGCAATTGAGAACAATAACTTCGAGCTTAAGCCTAGCATCATACAAATGGTGGAGCAATATGTACAGTTCGACGGATTACAAGATGAAGATCCGAACTTGCATATTGCTAATTTTCTTGAAATCTGTGACACCTTCAAAATAAATGGTGTCTCAGATGATGCTATAAGGCTAAGACTTTTCCCCTTCTCCTTAAGAACTAAAGCCAAACAGTGGTTGAGTTCTCTTCCAAGAGGCTCAATCACTACTTGGAACATTTTAATTGAAAAATTTCTTGCTAGATACTTCCCTCCCGCCAAAACTGCTAAGTTAAGAAATGATATCACTTCTTATTCTCAAATTGCTTCTGAGACCCTCTATGACACTTGGGAGAGGTTCAAAGAACTTTTGAGAAGATGCCCTCATCATGCTCTGCCTGTATGGTTACAGGTTCAGACATTTTACAATGGGCTAAACCAAGAGACAAAGCAAATGATAGATGCCGCTTCCGCTGGTTCTTTAGACCGCAAAACTCCGGAAGCCGCTCTTGAGCTTATCGAGGACATGGCGATGAACACTTATCAGTGGAATTCGTCCAGGTCTCGCCCATCTAAACCTGCAGGTATCTATGAAGTGGATTCGGTGACGCAACTGGCGATGCAAGTGGAAATGCTGAACAAGAAGATCTCGGAGATGACTGCTCCCTCCGCCGCTAAGGTATATGAAACTGCTGTTGCTGCCGAGCAAGTGGATTATCTGGGGAACATACCCAGGCCTGCTCAAAATAATTCTGCCAATAATTTTTCTACTTTTTCGAATTTTTCTTCTCCTCCTGGTTTTAATGCTGCTACGAATTCTTATCATCCTGGATGGCGTAACCATCCTAATTTTTCATGGAGTAATAATGCTAACGTAGTACGCCCACCGCACGATTTTACACCACCACCACCACCACAACAAAATTTTCAAAAACCTTCCCCTTTGGAAGAGATCTTTGCTAAGTATATAAGCTCAAACGATGCTACTATTAGAAACATAACGGGATCAATTAAAAATTTAGAAAATCAGGTCGGCCAACTCGCCAAGGCTTTTTATGAGAGACCACCTGGAACTCTTCCCTCGAACACTGAGCCTAACCCAAGGGAACACGCAAATGCGATTTCCCTTCGGAGCGGTAAAGTTATTAACGAGCCCACCACAAGGGAAGAGCCAGAGGTGATTGCCTTTCCTACTACTGAAAATACTATCGTTACGGAATCAAATGACAAAAATTTTGAAAAAGAAAAAGACAAATCTAATTTTGAAAAAGAAAAGCTTATTTTTGAAAAAGAAGTTAAAGAGTTTCCAAATGATGCTCCGACAATTATAAAAGAATTACCGCCACCTCCTTATCCGGCTCGACTTAGGAAAGAAAAATTAGATGATCAATATTCACGTTTTCTTGAAATGTTTAAACAAATTCATATAAATTTGCCATTTCATGAAGCAATAAGCCAAATGCCGAAATACGCCAAATATCTCAAGGATTTATTAACGAATAAAAAGAAATTGGAAAATCTTTCTCACGTAACGTTAAATGAAGAGTGCTCGGCAGTCGTTAAAAACTCTAACTTGCCTAAAAAAATACACGATCCGGGTAGTTTTTCAATTCCTTGCGTTTTTGGTGATCTTTTTATAAAACATGCGCTAGCAGATCTAGGTGCGAGCATCAACTTGATGCCTTTTTCATTGTTTAAAAAGCTAGGTTTGGGCACTCTCAGCCCTACGCGTATGAGTATTCAATTGGCTGATCGATCGATTAAGTATCCGTTAGGTATCATTGAGGATGTGCTAGTGAAGGTCGACAAATTCATCTTCCCGGTGGATTTTGTCATACTTGATATTGAAGAGGACGTCGAGGTCCCTCTTATCCTTGGTCGTCCCTTCCTAGCCACCGCTCGAGCGATCATAAATGTGAGTGACGGAAGCCTTTCTCTGCGTGTGGGAGATGAGGAAGTAATATTTGATATTAATAAATCGATGAAAAACTCTTTACAAAATGATGACTCTTGTTTTTTCATTGATGATTTAAAAGAAGACTCCTATTTCCCTCCAAATGATTTTTCTTCTTCTTTTTTTGGACCCTCATCAACTATTTTTGAAAACACAGTTATGTCCGTACAAACACCATTCGAAAATGACTCTAATTTTGGACAACAAAATCTTATTTTTGAAAATGATAAAAATTTGCCAAATTATTTTGAAAAACCACCTGACCCTGCAGAAAAAAATTATCATGTTAAGAACTTCCGCCAGCATAAAAATTTTAAACCGGGCGATCAGGTTCTTCTTTTAAATTCACGTTTACGTATTTTCTTTGGAAAATCTAAATCTCGTTGGTCTGGACCGTTTGCGGTCAAGGATGTTTTTTATGATGGAACTTTGTTACTTTCGCACCCCGATAGGGGGGATTTTAAAGTAAATGGCCGTAGACTTAAACTTTATTCTTCTAATGCTTATGTGCCTCCTGCAAAGGAGAATCTTGTGTTGGACTCTTAACATTTATCTTGTGTGGGACATTTATTTTATTTTATCTTTGGACTTATTATTATTCTGAAACTCTTTTATTCGCACTTTAAATGATTGTAATAAAAAAACCATTATCGGGCATCTGCCCATGGACTCTATCTTTTTTGCTTTTATTTTGCTCTTCCTACCGGAGGCCAATCAAGTCCATATTCGTGGTCGCCGCTCCGCCGTTGCTGATATCAGATGGATCACGTCATACCTGCTGACGATCAAGTACTCTAAAAAGCAAGCATGGGGGAGCGACATCCGCCTTCATCTCACGAACCCGGGGAAGTCCTGTTCTTATTTATTTATTTTTCCTGCATTTTTCTTTTTCTCTTCTTCTCAGTCCCCTTCTCTTTTTCTTTATGTTTTCTTCATTGAGGGCAATGAAGGATTTAAGCATGGGGGGGGTCTAGTTTCTTTTGGTATTTTCTTTTCTGTTCTTCTTCTCTCAAAAAGAAAAAAAATATTATGTTTTATATTAGTATAGTATAGTATGTTATGTCATCAAAATCCAAAAAAATTTATAAAATATAAAACCAAAAAAAAAAATTTAGAAAAACAAAAATAAAAAAAAATTGTGCTAAAATCTATTTGAAAAACAAAACCTAAAATTATTTTCTATCTTTATTTTTATGTTTCTTCTAGTGATGTGTAGGCCCGTGCGGTTTCTTAGTTCTATTTAGATTTCTTTGAATTGGTTTTCTAAATTTATCAGTTTAACATAGTTTAGTTCTACTAGTTTCTTTTTCTTAAATATAGGCATCCGATTTTTACGTTTTAAGTTAGCAATTTGTAGTTATGTCTTTTTATTCGGTTAGTTGCTTACGAATGGTTGCTAGGTATCATTAGCTCTTTTTCATTTGCGAGGTAGTCTTTCTTGGTGTCTAGAACTTGTACCAAGCTACTCTCGAAGCATTTGCGCCGTTTTTACGTTCTTTAGAAATGATTTAGGCCATCATTTGAATAGTTTGAGCTTTTCATGCCCACCAAAAACAAAACCCTTGCAAAACAATTTTGGGCCTTTTCCTTATTTTCTTTGTTTTTAGCTCCACATTTCATTTCATTATGTTCACCAAAGCCAAATATCTTTCCTATTTTTGCACTATAAATTTGAGCTTAAAAATTATTTTTGTGGGAAGGATATTATTTTTGAAATGATTAGGAAATTCTCAAGCTCATTTTTTTGGAGCTTTCTTATCAAATGTTATTCAAAAGAAAAAAATTGAGAAAGAAAAAAATATATCATTACAAAATCAGAAAAAAAGCAAAAAAAAAATGATGAATGCAAAAAGTTTATGTTTGGCCAAATTTAGAAAAGAAAATTTCATGGCCTTGTTTTTGTAGTTTCATATTGGAGAAATGACATACTTGTTATTTCTCATCTGTTATTATGCCTTATTTATTTTTGAGCTCACCTTGGTTTAGTGCCTAAAACTTTCATGTTTATCTTTGATTCCACTTCCTAATCATTTACCTAAGCCAAGTTTTAATGCCTAGTAGAAGTCCTAATGATCTTAGAACTTAATTTCGCGTAGTGGAGAAAGTGTGAACGTACAAGCCTATGGCCACCATCATTGATGGATTTCTTTGGAGGTTATCTTGGAGTGTCTTAGGGTTAATGTTTATCTAGCAACCTAGTAGTTTGTTAATGCGCCGTTTATTTAGAACCTCTACTTTTTGTTGTCCTTATTTTCATTTATTTTGGATGCCTTCTTTTTAAGATTTAGAAATGTGTAGACTTTTCTTATGTTCTAATGATATTTTTAGGTCTCCACTTTCAAGTTTTCTATTGTGCACTTCTCACCCCACTACTTGTTAACATAGGAATTAGGATAGTTTAATTTTTCATGTTTTGATTTTCTTAATTATGCAACCTAAAACTTCTTTTGTTTCCCTAGTTCTTTAAGTTTTATTTGCTTGAGGGCAAGCAAATACTCTAGCATGGGGGAATTTGATGACTTGTTTTAGTCATCATTTTTGGGATAGTTTAGTATGCAAAATTCCTAGTTTAATTGTATGATTCAAGTATTTTCATGCATATCTTGTTTAAAGTCTTGTTGTGTTAGGATATTATAATTCCTAGTTTTATTATAGTTTTATTTGCTCATTATGTTGAAATTTTATTTTGTTATGTTTTGATATAAAAATCTATAGTTTTATTATATGTTTTATGTTTACTAGTGTTTTGTTTTTGAATATAATTAATTAATAGTATGTTATGTTTAGTTTAGTTTTAAACTAATATTATGTTGCTTATTTGTGTTATGTTTTCTTATATAACTAATGTTATTATGTGTTATTTTCTTGTAGGTACTTGCTAGATGATGCAGCCCACAAAGTGCAGCCCTCTTCAAGCTCAAACCCGAGCCCCCCAAGCAGCCCACTTCAAGCATGGTGCAGCCCGGCCCCTTCCCTTGAAGCCACATGATGCAAGCAAAGCCCTCATGGTGAACCCGAGCAAATGCAGCAGCCCACTTCAATTGAGCAGCCCAAACCACTTCATTTAAGCCCACATGGCCGGCCCCCCCCCTCTCTTTCCTTTATTTCTCTTGCCACCTTTCAATCCATGCATGCATCATAATATTCTCTCTCCCTCCTCATTGATTTCTCTATCATTCAATATTATATTCATGCATTCCTCCATCACATGGCCGGCCACCTTTTAATCAATTACATGCATATTTTCTCTCTCTCCCTTCCATTTATTGCATGCATGCATTCATGCTTGGCCGGCCCCTCTCCTCTCTCCCCCCTTTTATTATTCTCTCCTCCATTTATTCCTCATGCATCCCCCACTCTCTTATTAATTTCTTTATCCATGCACCTTGCCACCAATACATTGAACCCACCTCCTCTTTCTTCCCCCAAATTAAATAATGTGCATGCATCTTCTCTACCCTACTTGGCCGGCCACCCCCCTTGCCCCCTCTTCTTCATCTTCATTCTAGAACCTTCTCCCTTATCTATAAAAGGAACCCAAGACTCATACTTTGGGAGTTAGTTTTTGGGAGTTGGATTTTGGAGAGCAAGTGAAGTTCTAGTTCAAGAGAGTGCTTTCTTTTTGCTTACATGTTGTTAGTGTAATCTTTTCTGTTCAATTAGTGCAAGTTTTCCTTATAGCCTAATCTAGTCTTTTTAATATTTTGTACACTCTTTTTATTTGCAAGTAATGAAATTCTCTTCTATTTGTTTCGTTGTCTCTTTTTGCAATATGCGTAGCTAATCTTCTTTTAGCATTTGATCATGAGGATCCATGATTTGAAATGAGAATTATTTTTATTTCATAGTTGTATTTTTGCGTAATTCTACTCGGTCCTTCTTTGATTTATTTTGTGTCGACTCCGTATTTCCGGTATACGGTAGTAGGCTTATGATCTCATATTCGAGTAGCCGAGAGGCTCGTGGATGTGAAAGATCACTCAAAGAAGGAAGGAGTTGAACGCAACCCTAGAGATAGGACGACGTAAATCCTCCGGATTGGAGTCAAATCCAATAGTGCGGATCACCTCGATAATGCAACTTTAGGCTTTTTCGGTTTGTAAAGAGATTTCGATCGAAAAGTCTATAAGTTAGGAGACTTAATGCTCTAGCGAGATTTTGTCTTATTTTCGGATCCGTCACGGCCAAGCTGGATTTGCAAATTTAAAACTATGCCTTTTATTTTCTCATTTCATTTCATGGTGAATAAATGATCGAATGCTAGCCTTTTTTATATAAGTTTTCGTCTCGCAATTTATCGTTCCTTTTGCTTCTTAAAAAATTCTCAAACCCCTTTAATTTTCCGGTAGGATAATAGTTAGAGCGCGAGTAGAAGTACTTGACAACCCCGTGTTTAAATACGACCTTGGTACTACAATTCGACAGGTACGCTTGCCTGTTCGGGTTTTGGCCCACCACTAACCAATGGAAACTACGCACCTCGCGTAGGGTGGTTGGCACGGGCCAGTCCTTATTGACCTGAACCTTGCCCGGATCAACTCGAATACCCTTAGAGCCGACTATATAGCCTAAGAACTCTACCTCCGAGACATAGAAAGTGCATTTCTTAAGATTGAGAAATAAAGTCTCCTTCCGCAGGGTGGAAAGGATCACTCTCATGTGGGAGATGTGCTCGGTAGGATAGGTGCTATAAATCAGAATATCGTCAAAGTAGACGACAACGAACTTCCCCATGAATGGCTGAAAGACATGTGTCATCATCCGGGAGAAGGTACTAGGGGCATTGGACAACCCAAAGGGCATCACAAGCCATTCGTACAGACCATCCTTCGACTTAAACGCTGTCTTCCACTCGTCTCCCTCTCGTATCCTACTCTGGTGATAGCCACTCCGAATATCTAATTTAGAGAATACGGTGGCTCCAGACAAGACATCCAACAAATCATCTAGGCGGGGAATGGGGAACCTATACTTGATGGTGATTTTGTTGAGAGCCCGACTATCAACGCACATCCTCCATGTACCATCCTTCTTGGGGGCAAGTAGGGATGGTACAGCACATGGACTCATACTAGTCCTAATGAAACCTTTCTCTAACAAGCCCTCTATCTGGTACTGCAACTCCAGGTGAGCTGCGGGGTGAAGTCGATAATGGGGCTGATTTGGCAAGGAAGAACCCGGGATGAGATCTATCGCATGCTGGATATTCCTAAGTGGGGGTAACGTGAGCGGCAACTCATCCGGGTACACGTCCCTATACTCCTCCAACAGTACTCGTAACTTACTAGGTAACTCATCCAAAATGCTAGAATCGGGCTTCGCACTTAAGAGGACTAGCGCATATATAATTCCATCAAAGAACATGTAATGCCCCCACCTATCACATGACATATAACGGTGGGTCCGGCCGGGGCCCCACGCCATATATCACATGCAAGCGAAGGAATTACGTGTGGAAATCAAAATCTATGCGTATCCTTAACTCATTCATTCTAGCGCAGCATTTTTATGTTAGCATGAACTCAAACCAGAATGTCCATCAATACATAAATACCACATTTATATATATACCAACACCAGGAATGTATACAACCCACACACCCTGGCCTTATGGCCTTACATGTTTCTCTTTTACACATCAACAATTTCGTACATCGGCATGCAGGCCGGCCACACATGAAATCCGAACACAGCTCTTCGCATGGCCTTCAAGGCCAATAGCAGCAAGCTAGCCATTCCACTTATTCATTTCAAACCGCGACACCTGCAATGAGACATCCACCAAAAAGCGGCAAAACAAAGGAACGGTCAGCATTTGGCTGACCCATTATAACGACCCTACCCCCTACCCGGGGTAGTGGTTCCTTCCCTGCAAACAGTGCCATCATATATCATCAAGCATCATCATGTATCATATGTCTATCATTCTCTTTATCCCGTTAGCAAACACATCACATCACAAACGCTGGAATCCATCAGACGTTCCGTGCACTCAGGGCACCTTCTTGGCGTACCGTAATCCACCAGTCATACACCGTCGATCCGAGGTGTTAACTTGTTGGTTGACCGGACCTAGTCCACCAGTCTCGCAAGCTGGCGACATCCCATCCAAACCACTCAGAGGTACAACCTCTCAGCATCCATAAACAACCAGAGTAGATTGACCCACACCATGTGGTGTAGCAAGCCGGGTTTATCCAAGCTCCCCAGGCGTGACTACCCATCGACCCCCCTCCTATACCGATCGACCCACCCATGCGGTGCAGCAAGCCGGGTTTAACTCGGCTCCCCAGGCATTGCCACCAATCGATCCCTACCTAACTAGATCAACCCACCCTAGTGGTGTAACAGGCCGGGTTTATCTCGAGCTCCCCAGGCGTGCTACCAATTGATCATATCATAACCACAAGCTTTGCCAAAGCCTCCTCACATTCAGCATCACAGCCATACATTCATCACAATAGAAATCCATTTACATATCATCAAAGCCACAGAGTCTTCTCCGGTTTACCCATGAACATCACCAATCCAGACTACCGGTGCAGATGGGCTTCACACAGCATGCCTATGTCGTACTCCATATTTCCGGCTCTAGATGCAGACTCAACAAAGGAATCACTTCACGGATATCCACCTCTTGGTGGAGGATTCCAAGAATATGCATAAAGGAAGGACTTCGATGTCCAAGAAGGAGATCGTTACCCTTGAAGATCGCTTCGGTGCCATGAAGTAGCCGGATGGAAAGCACCACCTCGGCTCTGCCTTCACGAATCGGATCTCGGATCTTTGCTCCGCACTCCGCAGCTCCTCCAGCAGCTGGTAGTCTCCTCCCTTCCATCTTGCCTTAGGCCTTTCTTCCTCCCTTTCTTGGAATAAAATGAAGAAGAAGAAGAAGAAGAAAAGATGAGTATATCCCCTTTTTCTCGGCCTTCACAATACCTGGACAAAGCCCAACCACTGGATCCAGGAAGAGGGAAACAAACGGCTCAGATTTGGCCAGAAAAGCTTGAACACGGCCTGACATGCCCTGTGACACGCCCGTGTCACAGGCCGTGTCCCTCTAAGCGGCAGTCAACCGACTCAACCAAGCCAATACACGGCCGTGTGATACGCCCGTGTCACGTGCCGTGTCCATGACACGCCCTCAGACACGCCCGTGTCTGAGGCCGTGTGCATCAACGAAAATAATCCCAAAAGAACCCGAGACTTCACACGGCCTGGCACACGCCCGTGTTCCTGGCCGTGTGCACCTGGACACACACGTGTCCCGCAAACACGCCCTGGCTCAAGACGTCGAGCTGAGTTCGTCGACCACTGACACGCCCTGTGACACGCCCGTGTCACAGGACGTATCCTCACTCGACACTGACACTCGACGATCGTCGAGCAAAAGTCGTCGAACGCACGACTCGACACAACCCAGGCATGACACGCCCTGGGACACGCCCGTGTCCCAGGCCGTGTCACCCATGCCTGAATCCAAAATGGCTCAAAATGACCCAGAACTTCGGGGTGTTACAATCCTCCCCTCCTTCAAATAATTTCGTCCTCGAAATTTGTCACACTCCAATTAGCCACAACATCACAAAATCTTACACCCCAAGCCTCCTCACAAACTAACAAACATACAATACAAACAAACATCCCTAACTTCCACTTGTGCACATTCATCCACATAATACATCAAAACAAAACAACATGATCTATTGATCTCCTCACAATCCCAAGTGCACCAAACGTTGATAGTACAACAGCTTTCATTCATCACACCGATATATAAGCATAGTTTACAGACAACAGAGCATCCAAAAGAGTTGATTAATGATTCACCTCCGTTCAGCCTCCCGATTTTGCAATTCGCGATTAAGCGACAAATTAAACACCCGAGGCTGAATTTCACCAACTGAGCTTTGCGGCTCTTGCACTTCCATCGCATGCAATCGAGATTGCGTCCGGGGTGCAGATGACTCGGCCACTGCTTTACCCTTTTCTTCATATGACGCACCTGTCTTTTTGTCACTCCCTGAAGGGGCATTCCAACAAAAATTTTCTATGTGTCCTTGCTGCCCACATTTATAGCATATACACGTATCAACACGTCCTGGCCCATAAGTAGCGCCCGAAGAAACAGTCGACGGAGCTGATTCCGCAGGCCTAAATCTTTTCTTCTCTCGTCTTCGAAACTCCAATTGATCCGATTGCGGCACTTTAAACTCTGGCTTTTCTGCTGCCAGTCTCTTTGTTTCTTGTACCCGCTTCATATCCTTCTCCAATGCACGAGCTGTGTCGACCAACGCTTGGAAACCTTGGCTCACCGAACTCGGAAGTGCCAACCTCAATTCATCCCGTAGTCCTTCATAAAACTGATTTGTCTTTCGTGCTTCCTCCGCGAAGGTAGATCCCGCATATCTCCCCAATCGTGTAAACTCATGCAGGTAGGTATCAATATCGTGCTCACCCTGCACCAGACGTAGAAACTCATTTTCCATCGCAATCCTCTGCGACACTGGCATATACTTGGCTAAAAATATTTGGGAGAATTCATCCATTAAAACTTCCGTTAAATCCCGACCTGCCAAGTGATGCACTTCGATCTCATCCCAACACAATCTTGCATCGCCTTCCAACAGAAAAGTGGCCAACGTCACTTTCTGCTCCTCTACCGTCCTGATTGCATTTAGGATCCTTTTTAACCTTGCCAACCAATCTTTCGCCTGCGTTGGGGAAAGCGCTCCACCAAACGTCGGTGGATGAAAGTGCATAAAACGTGTCAATGACTCGTCACTTGCTTGCGCCTCCACCACCATTGCAGCATGCTCTTGCCTTGCACCAGGCCTTGCCTGTCCAGTAGGTTGTGCTTGTAACACTGCAAGCACTGTCTCCGTCACCACCCGTATGGCTTCTGCCGAGGGAGGCATAGGCACTTCCATGGGTGCTACACTCTCATCAGACCGCTGGGGCTCAGACGGCCCAGCTCCATCCCTCGCCACCTATCAATGTACAAAATACCATTAATACTTCCAACCATAACGATACTGCTACATTGACTACACACTCACGCACATCATGTGCATGACATACATTCCTAGTAGACATTCATGAGTTCAATTATGTTCTTTCCTCCCAAACAATCACAACCTGGCTCTGATACCACTTTGTAACGCCCCCACCTGTCACATGACATATAACGGTGGGTCCGGCCGGGGCCCCACGCTATATATCACAGGCAAGCGAAGGAATTATGTGTGGAAATCAAAATCTATGCGTATCCTTAACTCATTCATTCTAGCGCAGCATTTTTATGTTAGCATGAACTCAAACCAGAATGTCCACCAATACATAAATACCACATTTATATATATACCAACACCAGGAATGTATACAACCCACACACCCTGGCCTTATGGCCTTACAGGTTCCTCTTTTACACATCAATAATTTCGTACATCGGCACACAGGCCGACCACACATGAAATCCAAACACTGCTCTTCGTATGGCCTTCAAGGCCAATAGCAGCAAGCTAGCCATTCCACTTATTCATTTCAAACCGCGGCAACTGCAATGAGACATCCACCAAAAAGCGGCAAAACAAAGGAACGGTCAGCATTTGGCTGGCCCATTATAACGACCCTACCCCCTACCCGGGGTAGTGGTTCCTTCCCTGCAAACAGTACCATCATCTATCATCAAGCATCATCATGTATCATATGTCTATCATTCTCTTTATCCCGTTAGCAAACACATCACATCACAAACGCTGGAATCCACCAGACGTTCTGTGCCCTCAGGGCACCTTCTTGGCGTACCGGAATCCACCAGTCGTACACAACCGATCTGAGGTGTTAACTTGTTGGTTGACCGGACCTAGTCCACCAGTCTCGCAAGCTGGCAACATCCCGTACAAACCACTCAGAGGTACAACCTCTCAGCATCCATAAACAACCAGAGTAGATCGACCCACACTATGTGGTGTAGCAAGCCGGGTTTATCCAAGCTCCCCAGGCGTGACTACCCATCGATCCCCCTCCTATGCCGATCGACCCACCCATGTAGTGCAGCAAGCCGGGTTTAACTCGGCTCCCCAGGCATTGCCAACAATCGATCCCTACCTAACTAGATAAACCCACCTTAATTGTGTAACATGCCGGGTTTATCTCGAGCTCCCCAGGCGTGCTACCAATTGATCATATCATAACCAGGAGCTTTTCCAAAGCCTCCTCACATTCAGCATCACAGCCATTTACATATCATCAAAGCCACGCAGTCTTCTCCGGTTTACCCATGAACATCACCAATCCAGACTATCGGTCCAGATGGGCTTCACACAGCATGCCTATGTCGTACTCCATATTTCCGGCTCTAGATGCAGACTCAACAAAGGAATCACTTCACTGATATCCAACTCTTGGTGGAGGATTCCAAGCACATGCATAAAGGAAGGACTTCGATGTCCAAGAAGGAGATCGTTACCCTTGCAGATCGCTTCGGTGCCATGAAGTAGCCGGATGGAAAGCACCGCCTTGGCTCTGCCTTCACGAATCCGCTCTCGGATCTTCGCTCCGCACTCCGCAGCTCCTCCAGCAGCTGGTAGTCTCCTCCCTTCCCTCTTGCCTTAGGCCTTCCTTCCTCCCTTTCTTGGAATAAAATGAAGAAGAAGAAGAAGAAAAGAGGAGTATATCCCCTTTTTCTCGGCCTTCACAATACCTGGACAAAGCCCAACCACTGGATCCAGGAAGAGGGAAACAAACGGCTCAGATTTGGCCAGAAAAGCTTGAACACGGCCTGACACGCCCTGTGACACGCCCGTGTCACAGGCTGTGTCCCTCTAAGCGGCAGTCAACCGACTCAACTCAGCCAATACACGGCCGTGTGACACGCCCGTGTCACGTGCCGTGTCCATGACACGCCCTCAGACACGCCCGTGTCTGAGGCCGTGTGCATCAACGAAAATAATCCCAAAAGAACCCGAGACTTTACACGGCCTGGCACACGCCCATGTTCCTGGCCGTGTGCACCTGGACACAGCCGTGTCCCGCAAACACGCCCTGGCTCAAGACGTCGAGCTGAGTTCGTCGACCACTGACACGCCCTATGACACGCCCGTATCACAGGCTGTGTCCTCACTCGACACTCGATACTCGACGATCGTCGAGCAAAAGTCATCGAACGCACGACTCGACACAACCCAGGCATGACACGCCCTGGGACACGCCCGTGTCCCAGGCCGTGTCACCCATGCCTGAATCCAAAATGGCTCAAAATGACCCAGAACTTCGGGGTGTTACAGAACGGATCCCTCTCAAACTCTTTCCTACCAACTAGATTCAATGTCTTCCGTTCTACCGGAATAGTGGTGTCCTTAGCCAAGACTACGATCTCCTTTGGGATGGTCGACCTCAAAGTGATGGTTTTGCCATTGAATTTTAATTCATAAGTGTTGGCTCTACCAAAATGTGTAACATCACGGTCGTATAGCCAAGGACGGCCTAACAACACATGACAAGCGTCCATCGTAAGGACATCACACCACACCTCATCAATGTAGGATTTGATTGAGAGTGGGACCAGACAGCGCTTGGTAACGGTACAGAGATCTTGTTGATCCAAGCGACCTGATATGAGGTCGGGTGTGGTTCCGTGATCAAGGACATACGTGCAACGGCGTTCTCAGATACGACATTCACGCAACTACCACTATCAACAATCAGCTTGCAGAGCTTCTCGCCACTCTTAAAAATCAGAGAAAATATGCTCGTCCTCTTCAAATCATCTAATGGACGAGGAGTGGTCAAGATACAATGCATCACCATAAGGGGGTGATCGTCCTCTAAGTCACTAGGGACTCCCTCGGGGTCAGTCTCCTCTGCAGCCTCGTATACATAATCATCAGGGTCGGTAGTTGGCTCTAATAAGGCTAGGGTTTTTGTCTTTGTTGGGCATTCGTAGGCATAGTGGCCTTGAATGCCGCAAGAGTAACAAGTGGTGTTAGCCTTGCTAACCTTCCCTATAGGGACACACTCACTCGCAGGGTTCATGGTGTTCCTAGCGGTGATCACGACTGACTTCGACTCGGTGGATTTGAACTTTCCCTTATCAGGGTATGTGGAAGAAGATGCCCCAGTGGTGGACTTGTTCTTCGCATGAGCGTAACGGGAGTGAGCCTTAGAGGCTAGGTGTTTTTCAATGTCCAAGGAGACATTGAAAGTCGTGTTCAAGTTCGTATGCCCATATCGCAAGAGCTTCCTTTGGATATCGGGGTGAAGCCCCTTTCGAAATCTAGATAAAGTGACTTCGGGGATCTCCCTAAGGTCACATCGCACCATACGGTCCTTAAGTTCACCCATATATTCAACTACCGAGTTTGAGCCCTGCCGCAGAGTGGCAAGCTCATCGAACATCTACGTCCGATGGTACACGGGGACGTACTGATCGGTCAACAGGTTTTTCATAACTGGCCAACCTATAAGGGGGGCTCCGTGTCCGGTTCCTAATCTTCGCTCCTCATTCAGCCAGAACGTCTTTGCACGACCTGTTAACTTCATCCGGGCAACTTGGACCTTTTGGGGATCCGTCAGGTTGTGCCACTCGAAGTAACACTCCATGTCCACAGTCCAGTTAAGGAAGATTTGGGGATCTCCCATGCCATCATAAGTGGGGGCATTTATCTTAATGGCCCTAGTAATATCAATTTCTCGCTCGGGGCGGTGTCCTCGAGGGGGCACCCGTGGGGAGTCCCCATCAGTATCCGAATCAGAATTATGTTGGTGCCGGTTGGGCCGGTCAACATTAACGGGTGGCGGGGGTGGCCTCGCTTGATTTTGTAGGATCTGTGTTAACATGTCCCTAAGCTCCGTTATTTCGTTACGCAGACCTGATATGGCCTCGGTGTTGAGATCCCCACGCTCATTCGCAGCCATCCTTGATGTAGACGGAGTCAAATATTCCGATCCGATCCTAATGCGCATTCAGGTTTAGAAAAATTTTGGAAAGATGATTTTTCCTAGGGCTGTAGCTATGTTGAAAATAGGATATGTTTATAGATTCCCAATGTGAATAACACGTAGATCGTTAAAAAAGTTTGTTTTTGAAATTTCGCTGAAAAATAAGGATTTTAGCCCGCTATTGGCAGACCACAGAAAATAATTTTTTTGATTTTCTAAAGATCCGATCGACCAACAAGGAACTCAGAAAGGATGTTTGCAACGTGAAAGTTGAAACGACCGCCTCTGATACCAAATTGATGTAGGGGTGTCCGGAATCGGAGACCTGCACGAAGATAACGCTCTATCTCTGCACTACACGTCGTAGATCTACCACACCTACACAGCACCTATCGCCAACAATAGTTTCTCGTCGCAAGAACGCAACACAAATAACAAAGGAGGAATGGTCGACTCGAAAACAACGATCGTAAATTTGAGTCGGAATATTCCCCAAGAAAAACACAAAGGTTGCCACTACTTTTTGAGAACAAGACCAAGGCTATAGGCCAAGATCCGCTCAGGCAAATAGGATCCACCCGATCCGAAAATAAAAAACCTAGCAACAGCGATTTCTATTCAAAACTTGCAGCGATTGAATTAACTTTTCGGAGAAAACGAGTGCGAAACCACCACAACTAAAGAAGAGAATCACACAAGGGAGAGGGAAGAGATTACCGAACCAGAAAGCTTTCACACAAGATAACTGTGGGAGAATCACTCTCTCCACGGATCCACCGGCGTCACACTGAAGGGTTTGCAACCTTCTTCCAAGGAGTCGCACCGAGGGAAGCCGCACCGGAGTCGCACCGAACGGATGGAGGGAGCAAGGGGGCGGCGGATTCACACCACTAGCAGGGTGGGGGGGAGGGGGGCTGCTTGGAGAAGACTCCTCTTGGCCGAATTTCACAAGGAGGAAATTTAGGTTTCAGTTTTTTCTAATTATCTCATAAGAAAGCCTCCTTATATAGGAGTTACAAACAAGCCTTAACCATTCATCATGGAGATGTAATCTCATCCATCTGAATGGATAAATGCACACCAACATTAAAATTATTCAAAATTAAAAAATAATAAAACATGCAATGAATATAAAATTATCACTTAAACATAGGATAATTTTATATTCCAAATATAAAATAGGATTCAAGAAAATGAAATAAATAAGGCTATTTCTTAGCAGTGGCTGTAGCATGCCGCGGGCGGAGGTTGTAGCGTAGCCTTCCATTAGCGTCATCGTGCCGCCTCACGTTCTTGAGTTGTATTGCCTTATAAACCGGATCATCATCAGCATCGTCAGCATCGTCTTCAAATGATGGAGGAGGGGGCACGCCATCAGTAGTTCAGATAAAATGCAACTTCGAACCCGAGCGGAACCAGGCCATAGAGGAAGAAGTAGACAAACTTTTGACTGCGCAATTCATCCGGGAATTGACATATCCCACTTGGCTCGCCAACGTGCATGGTCATGGTGAAGGAGGTTTGGGAAAAATGGATGTGCGTTGACTACAACAATCTCAACCAAGCATGTCCAAATGATAGCTTCTCGCTCCCCAACATCGATCAGATTGTGCACGTAATAGCCAGACTCGAACTCCTCATCTTCATGAATGCCTGTTCAGGATACAACAAGATCTGAATGAACATACCGCCTTCCACATGGACAAAAGGGTATACTACTATAACGTGATGTCGTTTGGACTAAAGAACATTGAAGCTACCTACTAGAGGCTGATGAACCAAGTTTTCGAAGATCTCATCGAACAGACTATGGAGGTATACGTCGATGAAATGCTAGTAAAGAGTGTCCGGTGTGGTGGCCACCTGGAAGATCTGGACAAGTGTTTCCAGCTCCTTCGTCATTTCCAACTGTGCCTAAATCCTTCCAAGTGCACATTCAGGGTTACCACGGGAAAATTCCTAGGCTTCATAATGACGCGGCGCAGAATTGAGACTAATCCAGAGAAGATTAAGGCATTGGAAGACATGTCTCTCTCTCGTAATGTCAAAGAAGGTCAACATCTCAATAGAAGGATAACTGCACTCCCCGCTTCCTAGCTCAAACTCTGGATAGTACCTCTTCTTCTTCTTCTTCAAAGCACACCATAGAGCATGCCACATAGAATTCTAGTGGAATGATGAGTGCCTGGAAGACTTTGGACAACTCAAGCAGTACATGTCCGCTCCCCCGCTGCTCTCCAATCCCACTACGGGGGAAGCCCTTTCCCTGTACTTAGCAGTCTTGCCGTACACACTTAGATCGGTCCTGGTCAAGGATAAAAGATGGATCCAACACCTGGTCTATTATCTCAACAAGGTCCTATCAGTCCCCGAGAGTAGATATCCCGCGGCAGACAAAATGGCTCTAGTCTTTATGTTTTCCACAAGAAAGATCTGGTCATACTTCTTATCCCACACCATCAAAGTGCTTGCACGACTGCCACTTTGCATGATCCTATAGAAGTTAGAGGTGACAAGAATGCTAGTCAAATGAGTCGTAGAGCTGGGAGAGTTCAACATCCAGTTCTTGCCAAAACCCATTATCAAATCTCAAGTCCTGCCAGACTTTTGTAATAGAATTCACAATCCCATCGGAGGATACACCCCGTTCTAACATCATGGCTCTCGCGGAGTGGATTTCATATGTTAATAGGGTGTTAGGAGCTGAGGGGGCAACCTTTGCCTGACCATTGACTGCAGAGCGAAAATCTTAACCATCAATAAAGACTCTCAGTTGTGGTCTTATAGATTGAGGGAGACTACGGAGCAAAGAACGAACAACTCGTGCGATACCTTCTACTAGAAAGATCCGTCCTTGGAAAATTCAAAGCACACCAGATCCTCCACATTTTCTGGGAACAAAACACTAGGACTGACGCTCTATCTAAGCCATCCAACTCCACCATAGTGTACCAGTCCAGACAATGCCGAGTCGAGGATCTGCTCATCCCCAACATCATCGGTCCATGGGAGATCACCACCATAACTGGAGGGGAGCCCTGCTAGATGGATCATATCATCACTTACCTAGAGAGCGGACAACTACTAGTGGACCTAGTGGAGGCCCGTCGTCTTTGTATTTGTGTCGCCTCAATCTCAATCATCATCGACAAGATCGACAAGGTCTACAAGCAGTCTTTCTATGGACCCTACCTGAAGTGTTTATGCCCATCCGAAGCAGACAACACTCTAAGGGATGTTCATGAAGGCATATGTGGGGAGCATCTAGGAGGCAATTCCTTATCACTAAAAGTTCTACGCCAAGGACTCTATTGGCCCATGCCAAATAAGGACTCACATGACTTCACTTGAAAGTGCGAAAGTTGCCAGCTCCATTCTAATGCTCCTCATCAACCCCTAGTTAGACTCACCCTGCTCCTGAGCGTGTGGACCTTCATGCAATGGGGGAATGATTTGCTCGGCCCTTTCCCACCAGCTCCGAGCAAAGGAAGTTCATATTCTTGACCGTTAACTACTTCTCCAAATGGGTTGAAGTAGAGCCGCTGACCAAAATCACTAAGTAGAACGCCAAGCAGTTTGTCTGGAGAAATATCATATGACGCTTTGGCATACCGACTACCATCATTACTGACAATGAGATGCAATTTACAGGGAAGGACGTCACAAAATGTGTAAGGACTTGAAGATAGAGCTCCGCCACACCATTGTGGTGCATCCCCAAATCAACAGACAGACTGATTTCACTAACCATACTATCAGATGCTCCCCCCAACGTCTTATGGGTCTATAAGACTATGACATGGACCCCCGACCCGGGAGACTCCCTTCAACCTCTGTTACAGATCAGAGGCAGTTATACCAGTGGACATTGACATCCCAAGCCCCCACGTCCAAGCTTTCGACCCAATGGAGTATGAGACACTCCTTTGGGGAAACTTGGAAAGGCTAGGAAGTCAGGGATGATGTAGTTCAAAGGATCACCGCATATAAGAGTCGCATGGCTCGCTTATATGACCAAAGGGTAAATTGAGGCACATCAGTATCAGATACCTTGTCCTCTGAAGTCTCGAGGAGGCAGGGAAGGGCCCCTAGAAGGACGAGCTCTCCCTGATATGAGAAAGCCCCTTCATCGTCACTACTGTAGTAAAGCCTGGGACCTACAAGCTAAGGGCTCCAGACAGGAAGACAGTCCCCTAGACTTGGAACGAGTAGAACCCGCGTCGCTTCAACCAATGATCAATGTTCCTCAAAATAGGAAAATGTATGGTCATACTCTTACACCCATGTATCTCTTTTCAACGATAAAGTAATCAATTTTGATTTCGCCAACTGCAACAACCTCGCAGGAGCATGGAATGCCAAGGCGAGATGGACAAAAGTCTTTCTATACCTCCCCGGAAAGATGAACAAAGGTCCTTCTACACCTCAACCTGCACGAACCCCGGACCTCCTGAGGTGCGAATGAATAAAGGTTCTTCTCCACATCAACCTAGAAAGACCCCGATCCTCCTGAGGCGCAAAAGAACAAAGATTCTTTGATGCCTCCACCTTGACGGACCCCAGTCCTTCTGAGGTGCAAGCGAATACAGGATTTTTCCACCTACACTTGGATAGACCCCGGTCCTCTTGAGAATTGAACGAATAAAGGTTCTACGCCACTTATACCTAGACAGACCTGACCCTCCTAAGGTGTGAACGAACGAAGGTTTTTTTCTACCTATACCTGAACAAACCCCGATCCTCTTGAGGCACGAATGAATAAAGGTTCTTCGCCACCTCCACCTGAACGGACCTCAGTCCTCCTAGGGCGAGATTAAAAAAAGGTTATTCACCACCTCCACCCGGACGGACCCCGATTCTTCTAGGACACAAGCGTACAAAGATTCTTCACCGCCTATGCCCAGATGGACCCGGGTCCTCCTGAGACACAGACAAACAATGATTCTTCACAATCTCTAATAAAATGAAATCTGAGTCCCCCCGGAATGCAGTAAGGGTCATTAAACACACAAAGGTACACTACGACCAAAGCAGTGCGCATGACATCGATTGCCAAGATTCCCCGTCTAATATCGACAGTAGGATCTCTACCTCGCAAAGATAACACCAAGTCATATCGAGATGCCAACGGTCCCACAAAGCGCCATAAAAAACAAGTAATCCGCCAAGAAAAGGATTACGACTCTAAGGTGAAAAACGTTTAAGTCAAAATTCCCGGGCTCGTCGCTTCGTGGACCACGACTCACGAAAATTTGTGGCATTTAATGGGGTTCTCTCTAATTATTTAAGTCAAATTGGGAATAATTTGATCAAGGAAACGGAGGAGACCAGCCCGACCGAGCGAGCCACATGCGTCCAAGCTGTGCTTGGCTCAAAGGCCCAAAAACACGTAGAAAGAGGAGCAAGGCCAAGTTGTAGTTACATGACGCTTCCAACTCTCTCAAAAGCCTGGACTGTTTCAGCATGGCGCTACCATTTCTTTATAGAGTTGGATACCCTAGGCAGGATCCATGGGGAGGCCAGTTATGCCTACGGGGTACACCATTCTATTCGACTAATCTGGGACATAGATCCTCGTGTCGTACCTCCCAACACTGCGGCATTGCTAAACCCCAACATAAGTGCGTACTCACGTTTGAGCGGAGAGCACACGCTCAAGCGAGAGAAACGTGTGCCAGAGCAGTACGCGCAAGACCCTCGGTTGCACACACGCGCGGGCCCGAGTAGCCCGCACACTTGCTCGAACGAATTACGCACGTGCTCCGGGGCACGCGGCCATGTGCACATGCCACCAGCCCCCGCACATGCAACCGACATACACGTGTGCGCCCTGCACGCCCACGTGTGCGCGCTATCACCCGTGCTACGTATCCGTGCGCGCTCCCCCACACACGTGCACACGTGCATTGTCCGCCACCACCGTCGTCGGCCAGCACCAACCACACTATCACTGGGCATCCTACCCAAGCTGTCTAGACTGCCCGGGGGGCACTTCTTCCAGATCATGAAAGTTGGAGATCCAGGTGACCGAAATGGAGCGACGCCATTCGCCACCTCAAAACTTGCCCGGATGCAATTACTAGCATATACCTCCAGAAAACTATAAAAAGACCACAGGTCCTCATTCGAGGACATGCAACTACAGAGGGTAGAGAGACCTCTGAGGTTTTCCGTGTGTGGACGTGAGACTTAGATCGTTCCTCCATTCGAAATTCGCTTTGTTCCCTCTCTAGGTAGCTTAACGCTCACTGCTCAACGCCTAGTCCTCGCGTGGATGCATCCATGAGCGCAAGAGAAGATGTCAAAAGGACACTTTCGTTACAAGTACTAGTCCTCATTGTTCGCAGAATTCTTCTTTGCGCTTAATATTCTTCTTTGTGCGAGATTTGAAAGACCTTATCATCCAGATTAGGAGTGTTCTTAGCTACAACCCCACCCCTGACGAGTTCCAATCGATCCATCTCGATTTAGGCTCCGTTTGAGGGACTTATTTTCACCGGTCAAGAGGTTACCACCGCATGCACCGGGCCTTAAATATCACCGCATGAACCGGGCCTTAAATTAAGGCCCGGTTCATGCTGTGGTAACCTCTTGACCGGTGAAAATAAGTCCCACAAACGGAGCCTTAGGCAAAACCAGACGTCCTTCTCTCTGACGACCTCCATACGGGGAGTTATTTCCTCTGTCTACATCTTCAATTGATTCTTTGATGCCTAAAGCACAAAAGTCTCCTTTGTCAACTCCCGAACCAACCACCAACCGAGGCCCATTTTCCAATATTTCTCACAAGCCCCCTAAAGTATTCTTCCCTTGGTTTCGCACTTGAGTCCTCCACCTCCTACCAGAACCCCTCATCTCCACTATTATGCCTCACCAAGCCCTTTCAACCTCTCTATTTAAAATTCTAAACCTTTAGAAAAATAATATCCCTTTTTTTTTCTTACCCTGCTATCCTCCATTCACCACACATGAATTCTAAAAGTGTACTATTTTTAGAATTTTTGCGGGTTGCTCGACGTTCTTATAGACGGATCAAATTGTATTATCTCAATTAAAGAGTGAGTCAAACGCACAAACGGTCACAAAGAATATTAACAATTGGTAAGGAAACTTTTTATGTGGAAACCCCAAAAAGTGTGAAAACCATGATGATGGAGCCGACCAACCAATGGTTGAATACATTTGCCGCCACAATCATGTGAATAAAGATCCCCACTGCTATAACCTCCACCCGCGGACGCGCCGCCACAAAATCAAGAGAACAATGATATTCGCCGCTACGACCTCCGCGCATAGCCACGTGCGACCGCATAGCTCTGGGTCAATAGTGCTTAGTTTTAGTTTAAGCTTTGTTTATTGTTTAATGTTTTATTGCTTAGTGTTAGTTTTAATTTTATGTTTAATGATAGTTTAATGCTCAAGTTTTAATTAGTATTGTTGTAAAACGTTATATATATTTGCTGAATGATGAATGGAACAGATCATTATTAATCAGAAAGGAAAATTCCCGTGAACGGACTTCTTCCCATAGGGTTCGGCCGAACCTTGCGTGCGATAGTGCGACGCTGCCGCCGGCCCTTCCGTCTGGTGCGCGACTCACCAGAATCCCTGCCCGGTGCGACTCCGATGTCTACTACCCCCCTGCGCGACTCAGCCGCTGCCCACTCTTGTGTGCACGGTGCGAAACCGCTGTCGTCGCTCCTTTCCCGCGTGCATTTATGCACCGCCTCCGAATCTTCCACTCCAAGGTGCGAATCCGTGTCGATTCAGCTAGCTGTTGGTGTATCTCTTCGGTCGATCTGACCAGTACCCCGCTACTCGTAGATTTCTTCCCCGCACCCGGCCGACCGACCCTTGGCCTTGGATCGTTGCTCCGCCACCAGGATCCCCTCGGAGTGACTCTGTTGAAGTATTGGCTCGTATTACCAACCGCTCGTGTGATTCCGGTAGACTCGTGGTAGAGAGGCCCTGCACTAAAAACTCCTAGTGAGCTTGGATAACATATTCCTCTACTCTCTTGTGTGTGATTCCTCATACGTGGTTTTGTGTGGTGAAAGAGGTCGACATTGCCTTTGAAACCATTGGATTTTCACGGGTTTTAAATCAAAGCTTTTGCGTGTTTTCCGATCGTTCTTGAGAATTAACAGATTGGGTAAATCCTTATTGTGACATTGATTAGGTTGGGTAAACCCTTGTTTTGGCGCTCTACAGATTGGGCAAATCCTATGCTAGTTTTCTTGACAGGAGAAAATCGACCTCTTTCTGAATCGATATTTTGGGTGGAATTTTCTCATGGTGTATATTGTGCATGTGTTGCGATTTAAATCGCTATATTGGAGTGGTTAAGAATTCTTGCACGCGCGTGAGTGATCGGAAAGGGCTTCAGTGAACCGTCGCTAAAACCATCGCGCACACCTCGACACGTAGGCCAGGATCAATTTGGTATCAAAGACAGGTTGGCCAATTTCTTAACTTGGCCCCGGTCTGCAATAATTTGCTCTAGGTATCACGTGTACGCCAAAATTTTATTTTCCTACAAAAAAAATTATTTTCTCGCTCATCGTATGCCCACTAGATCCGGTCAAGACTACCACGCCACTTCCTCTTCGAGTATGACCGATGATCGACAACCAAATCCAAACCCCTTTCCAGTTGATGTTCTTCGCTATGAACTGAACTGTCAGATGGAGGAGCTCCGGAGGATGGTGGCCCAACTTATGGCCAATCGATCCCACTCACCACCTAGAGGTCATAGACCACCCAACCGTAACCACCACCATGAGGATGACGACCACAATGATTTGTCTCCACGTGCTCGCCCACAATATTGCCGCCATTAAAATTAATGCCCCCACCTATTACAACTTAGGAGAACCGCAAATTTTTCTGAACTGGGTCATGGACATGAAGTTTTATTTTGAGTGCCATCGCCTGTTGAACCCGCAGAAGGTTCAAGTGGCTAGGACGAAACTAATGGGACGAGCCAAGTTTTTTTCGCTAAATGAGGAGAGACGATTAGGAGCCGAGAATGGTATCCCCCCTATTGGTTAGCAAGCGATGAAAAATCTTTTAAAGGATCAATACATTCCTACTTATCATCGTACCCAAATGTTCGATGAACTAGCCACCCTTCGTCAAGACGATAGGTCCGTTGCCGATTACATGGGATACCTAAAGGATAAGATGGTCAGATGTGAGGTTCAAGAGATGCCGGATGTTACTATATCTAGGTTCTGTAAGGGTCTTAGATCCGACATTCAACGAAAACTCCTACGATACGGCCGCACCGATTTGAATATCACTTTTAACGCCGCTCTATATATTGAAAAACACAGCCTCTAAATCCAAAACTAAAAACAACTCATATAAAGACAAAGATACTATTGGCTCCTCTACCTCCACCTATACGAACAAAGGGAAGTTTAAGACCACGGATTCCTCTAATGTTGGGTACATTGGTTTAAATGTACCTGATTTGAAGAAGCCTCACCCAACTCAATGATATACATCAAAATGTATTTGTTGTGTTTTTGAGTTACTTGTGGAGGTTAAGTATTTGCAGGACTGAAGCAAAAAATTTCTAAGTCCATGTGTCGACAACTAGAGGGAAAGTTTCGACACTTAAGAAGACTTGTGTCGACACCCAGACAAGCAGTGTCGACACTTGGAGTCATTGTGTCGACACCTGGGATGCAGAGTCGACACCAGACAGGAAGTGTCGACACAAGGAGCTGTGTCGACACTCAATGAAGAAAAGTGCAGACAGAAAGTGTCGACACAAGGAGCTGTGTCGACACCCAGTGAAGCTGTGTCTACACCAGAAAGTGTCGACACTTGGAGCTGTGTCGACACTCAGCAAAAGTCAGCAGAGACTAAGTATAAGTGTCGACACCAAGAACAATGTGTCGACACTCAACAGAAGGATCAGCACTTGAAGTAAGTGTCGACACCAAGAACAATGTGTCGACACTCAACAGAAGAATCAGCACTTGAAGTAATTGTCGACACTCAGAACAATGTGTCGACACTCGGCTGAAGACTCAACACTTGAAGAAAGTGTCGACACATGGAGCTGTGTCGACACTTAGCAAAGAACAAAAAGATCAACAAAATATTCTAAGTACAAGTGTCGACACTAAGGGAATGTGTCGACACTCAGCTGAAGTCTCAATAGAAGAATCAAGTGTCAACACAAGGAGCTGTGTCGACACTCAGCAAGTATCAATATAGAAGACTATGTGTCGACACCAAGAAGCAGTGTCGACACTTAACAGATTCAACACAAGAAGTTGTGTCGACACAAAGGAGATGTGTCGACACTTATAAGAATTCAGCAAAAGATAGAAGATCAAGTACTTGTGTCGACACTCAATTTCATTGACGACACATGCAGAAGAAACTGTGTCGAGACATAGAATCTACAACACAAGGAGTTGTGTAGACCCCTTGTAGACTTGTGTCGACACTTACATAACTTGTGTCGACACTTGGTCTATAAGTGTCGACACTTAAAGACAGAAAGTCTCGACACTTTCAGACAGTTAGAGAACTTTCAAGAACTGACTGGATGACTTGACAGCTGCCGTTCCAGCCGGTCTACAGCACCTGTCAGAGATGTCAGAATTCAGTTATGGACCGGACCAGCCGGTTACCATGAAGAAGGCCTATAAATAGGCTCATACAGTTTACAGAAACTGTTGTTCAGATTGTGATTCAAGTAGTTGTTGAAGTGGTACACATAGTTGTTCAAAGTATCAAATCAAGAAGATCTAGCTGTCCAAGTGCAGATCTAAGAAGTTGGAGAGAGAGGGCTCCATCCAAGAAATCAGCCATTGGAACTAGGCTGAGAAGAAGGATTCAGATTCATTCTGGATCTTAAGAAGCAGAGGTCAAGGATCAACTGCAGAAGGAGTCAATCTTATTGAGTTCTATTTTCAAGAAGCTTTGAAGAAAGCTAAGTCAGATTGAATCCAGCTGAGTTCTTCCAAGAACTCATCAAGAAACTCATAACCTCCCTCTCTTGTCTTTGGGTTGTTGAGTTAACATTTGTAAATTCATTTTTAACTTGTAGGATCTGAGTGATTGTAAGCCTGTAATTATAAAGGCTGAGTGTAGGGCTTGGGAGCCTGAGTGTAGGAGATTGGAATCTCTGAGTGTAGGCCTTTTGTGGCTGAGTGTAGGCCTTTATGGCTGAGTGTAGGCTTTGTGGAAAAGCTGAGTTGTAAGTCTTTGGGCCTGAGGTGTAGGAACCAATTTGGGTTCTGAGACAGTGGTGAAGTTTGGCCGAATCTAGTACACTGCTAGTTAGACGAAGGGGGAAAGTGGATGTACCCAAAGCTTGGGGAACCACTATAAAACTCTGTGTCTGCTGTGCTGTGATTGTGATTTGCTGTGTATGCTGTGTGATTGCTGTGCAAAAGTAGAGTAGATTCTGTGATATAACTGTTTGCTGCCATTAAAGTTTAAAAAAGTATTAGGTCACCTATTCACCCCCCCTCTAGGTATTTAGGTTCTATATCTTTCAAGTGGTATCAAAGCGAGGTTCCTCAAAAAGGACTAACAGTCTGAGGAGATCCTGATTGGCAGATTCAGTCTAAGACAAATTACAGATTCAAGAAAATTAAGAACCATGGGTTCCTCTGAGAATCACAAGGAATTGGGTTCCATGAAATTACCCATATGCAGAAAGGAAATCTTTGGGATCTGGAAGGAAAGGGTAAGGCTGTTTATGGAAGCCTCAGACCCTAGGATTTACATCACAGTCAAGGAGGGGCCATATGTGCCCATGAAGATATCAGTTCTAGATGCAAATCAGAGAACCCCAAAGGATTTCTCTGAAATGACTAAGGATGAGATTGTCCTAGCCACCATGGACAAGAGGGCACAAAACATTATAGTGAGTGCCATAGATGATGCAACATTTCAGAATCTTATACACTGTAAGATAGCCAAAGAGATGTGAGACACTCTTATTGTGTATATAGAGGGTTCTGAAGAAGTTAGACAGGATAGAAAATCCTTGCTAAATCAGGAGTATGAAAGTTTTAGACAAGGAAAGGGTGATAGCATAACTGAGTGCTATAAGAAGTTTCTACAGAATAGTGAATGAACTCATGTCTTATGGAAGAGAGTTCAGCAATTATGAACTAAATGACAAGTTCCTAAGGTCCCTAACTAAAGATTGGGACACAAAGATCTGTGTCATTAGAGAGATGGCTAAGTTAGGAGAAATTCCTCCACCTACACTGTTTGGCAAGTTATTGTCTTATGAAATGCAGTTGACAGTGAGGAAAGAGGAGGAGAAATCAACAAGAACTGAACACAAGGAAAGAACAGTAGCTTTCAAGACTGAAGCTTCCAGAAAGTGCAGGAATAAGTCACCAACTCCACCTCCAAAGGTAGTTGAATCAGAGTCAGATGAGTCAGTCAGCACAAAATCTGAAAGCAGTGAAAGTGATGAAGACTTTGCTGCCTTCACTAGACATTTTCAGAAATTCTTGAAGAAGAAACAGTGGAGGTCAAGGCCTTCTACTTCAAAGGGAAAAGAAGATTTTTATCAGGATAAAAAGGCTTCAAAGAAGAACAGGAAGAGGACTAAATCTAGCAAGGCAACTAGTTCAAAATAGTGTGCTATTGCTGCAATAGACAAGCCCATGTTATTGCAGATTGTCCTGAAAAGAGAAAGGAGTCTAGTGACAGGAAGAAGACTCATTTCAAAGGCAAGAAAGAGAAGTCTTTTGTTGCCAAGAAGGAGAAGACTTTGTCAGATATCTCTTCTTCAGAAACTGAGTCTGATGCCGAGGCATACATAGGGCTGTTTGCTGAAGAAGAAGAAGAAGAATTCATGCAGATAATGGAGTCAATATATGAACAAGAAGACTGTTAGTGCCAAGGACTGATGACATTGACTGAGAGTGACAAAACCCTGGAGCAGCCAGGACCCAGTAAGGTACAAAGTTCAACTCTAAGTTCAGTTTCTTGTTCCAGTACAGAATCAGATTCATCATCATCAAGTGATGAGAATGTATCTAAGTCTGAGGATGATATTCATCAGCTTATAGATGAATATAAAGTACTGTTGCAAGCTTACAAGAAAAGCAAGTCCCTAGCCAAATGTCAGGCAAAGGAAATTGCTGATCTTAAAGCTGCTGCAACAGATTCTGAGAAGCTATTTGATCAAAAGCTTAATAAGATAGCCAGACTGAAACACATAACAGTGATTCAGATGGGGACTATCACCTTTAAGAATGATCAAATCAAGAGTCTGGAGATTAATCTTCAGAAGGAGAGAGAGCTTGTTGCTAGGTTTTCTAAACCTAAGTCAGTGTTACCCATAATTGATGAATTTGTTCATCACAAGGGTAAAGCTAGACTGGGTTTTATTAAACCTGCAAGGACTGAGAAGTCCAAGTCCAAGGGCAAAGCCCCAACATTCAACAAGTCTGCTGTAGATAAGACAGCAAAGACAGTACCTAAGCAAAGGTACAATAAGTTTGAATGTTGGTGCTGTGGCAAAGTTGGCCATTTTGCAATGGACTGTTGGCACAATGCTAGTGCCAAAGTGAGTTGCAAATTACCTGTTGGAAAGCCAGTAGGTAGTTTTGTCAAGTTGCAAACTAACAAGTACCAAGGACCCAAGAATTCTTTGGGTTCTAAGGTTCATTAATCTGTTTTGCAGGTGAGTCCAAGTGGCCATACCCCAACATGGTACTTGGACAGTGGATGTTCCAGACATATGACTGGAACAAGAAGATTACTAAGGGACTACATTCCAATAAAAGATGGTCCAAAAGTAACCTTTGGTGGTTCTGAAAAAGGAATCATCAAAGGATTTGGTAACATTTCTAGCAACTTGGTTACCATTACTCAAGTGGCTTATGTTAAAGGGTTGAAACACAACCTAATAAGTATAAGTCAATTAAGTGATGTAGGGTATGACATCTCATTTGTTAAAAATGGTTGTCATATCAAGAGGTCAAGTGATCAAGAGATCATTTTGACAGGTTATAGGAAGAGGAATGTCTACTGCCTAGACATTATGATTGAGAACAATGGTTCTCCAGTGTGTCTTGTAGCTGATGAGACAGTCTCTCATTGTGTCAAATGGCACAAGAGGCTAGCCCATCTTAACTACAAGACTGTTGGCAAACTCTTTAGCAAAGAGTTAGTGAGGAATGGTCCTCAAGTTAAGTGTGTTAAAGATGGTATTTGCTCAGCTTGTCAAAAGGGCAAGCAGACTAAATCCACCTTTAGAAGCATAGAAAACAAAGATGTTGTGAGGTGTTTATACCTCTTGCATATGGATCTCTTTGGTCCAATGCCAGTTCACAGCTTAGGTAGGAAGGTCTATACCTTTGTAGTTGTAGATGACTACTCAAGGTTTTCCTGGGTGTTCTTCTTAAGACAGAAATCTGAAACCCCCAGTGTCTTCTATAGCTTTGTCAAGCAAATTCAGAATGAACTAAACAGTACAGTGGTCAAGATTAGAAGTGACCATGGTACTGAATTTCAGTCTGATAGCATGACAAAACTATGTGAAGAATTTGGGATATTTCAAGAATTCTCTTCACCTAGAACACCTCAGCAAAATGGCATTGCTGAGAGAAAGAATAGGACCTTGATAGAGGCTGGTAGGACCCTATTAAGTGATACATCACTAACAGAGTATTTCTGGGCTGAAGCAGTTAACACTGCATGCCATGTTATAAATAGGGCTACCATCACTAAAGGCCTCAACAAGACCCCTTATGAAGTTGTGAAAGGCAGGAAACCAAACCTATCCTACTTTAGGATCTTTGGTTGCAAATGCTTCATACTTAACAATGGGAAGTCTTACTTGACTAAGTTTGCTGCCAAGTCCCAAAAGGGAATTTTTGTTTCGTACAACAACAATAGTAAGGCTTATAGAGTCTACAACTTGTCTACACAAGTTGTAGAAGAATCTGTGCATGTTGTTTTTGATGAGACTAAACTTATTAACAATGAGTTGTCTAGTAGTGTATGCAACCCCACAAGTTTAACAAATAAGATGGACAAGCTTACTATAGAAGAAGTACCTGCTGCAAGACAGCAAGTAGAAGACAGTGGCTGTTGTTCAGGGGGAGAACTACATGTACCAATTGCTGATGAAGTTCAAGGAGTACAGCATGATGGAGATGCTGAAGAGGTTCAACCAGAAGTTAGGATGCCTTCAGCCAACAGGAATCTTAGAGATCATCTAGTAGAGCAGATTATTGGAGATCCAAGACAAGGAGTACAAACAAGGAGCAGAAACCTAAATACAGCAATCTACTCCAGTTTTCTATCTCAAGTTGAATCAAAGAAGTTTGAAGAAGGAATACAAGATCCACGATGGACTGAAGCAATGCAAGAAGAGCTTAATCAGTTCAAGAGGTGCAAGGTCTGGGAACTTGTTCCTAAACCTAAAGACCACAATGTAATAGGAACCAAGTGGATCTACAGGAATAAGATGGATGAACAAGGGGTCATCATTAAGAATAAAACAAGATTGGTTGCTAAAGGATATAGGCAAAAAGAAGGTATTGACTTTGATCAAACCTTTGCTCCAGTAGCCAGACTGGAAGCCATAAGGATGTTCTTGGCCTATGCAACCTATCAAGATTCAAGGTTTACCAAATGGATGTCAAGTCAGCATTCCTGAATGGTAATCTTAAAGAAGAAGTATATGTGGAACAGCCTTCAGGTTTTGTTGATCCAACTCTATCTCATCATGTCTATAGACTTAGGAAAGCTTTATATGGGTTAAAGCAAACCCCTAGGGCTTGGTATGAAACCCTATCTAGTTTCCTCATTGAGAACAAATTCTCAAGGGGGAAAATAAATAAGACTTTATTCCTTAGGGAATCTAGAGGCAAAGTTATACTAGTCCAAATATATGTAGATGACATTATATTTGGGTCTACTGAAAGCAGCCTTTGCAAAAATTTTGCAAAACTGATGCAAGGTCAATTTGAGATGAGTAGTATGGGAGAGCTGAAGTTTTTCTTGGGTCTCCAAGTTAAACAGACTGAAAGTGGTTTATCCATATGTCAGTCCAAGTTCACCCTAGAACTCATAAGGAAGTATGGTATGGATTCATCCAGTACCATGAAGACTCCTATGGGGTCAAGTATGTCTCTTAGCAAGTTCATCCTATTTGCTTGAGCGGATCTTGGCCTATAGACTTGGTCTTGCTCTCAAAAAGGAGTGGCAACCTTTGTGTTTTCTTGGGGAATAATCCGACTCAAATTTCCGATCGTTGTTTTCGAGTCGACCATTCCTCCTTTGTTGTTTGTGCTGCGTTTTGTGACGAGGAAATATTGTGGGCGATAGGTGCTGTGTAGGTGCGGTAGATCTACGACGTGTTGTGCGTAGGGAGAGCGTTAGCTTCGCGGAGATCTCCGTTTTCGGATAACCCTACATCAATTTGGTATCAGAGGGAGGTTGTTTCAACTCCCACGTTGCAAACATCCTCTCTACGTTTCTTGTTGCCCGATCGGATCTAAAAAAAAATCAAAAAATTATTTTCTGTGGTCTGCCAATAGCGGGCTGAAATCTTTATTTTTCAGCAAAATTTCAAAAAAAAAATTTTTTTAACGATCTACGTGTTATTCACATTGGGAATATATAAAAATATCTTATTTTCAATATAGCTACAGCCCTAGGAAAATTCATCTTGCCCGGGGCCTCCGAAACCTGAATGCGCACTAGGCTAGGAACGGAGTACGCAACCCCGTCTACGTCTAGTATGGCTGTGAATGAGCATGGTGATCCCAACACCGCGGCTATAGCCGGTCTTCGTGCTGAAATGGCTGAGCTTAGGAACGTCTTAGCCCAGATCCTACAAAACCAAGCTAGGCCAACCCGCCACCCGTTAATGTTGACCGGCCCAACCGACACCAACATAACTCTGATTCGGATTCTGATGGGGACTCTCCGCGGGTGCCCCCTAGAGGACACCGCCCCGAGCGAGACTTTAACATTACTAGGGCCATTAAGATAAATGCCCCCACGTATGATGGCATGGGAGACCCCCAAATCTTCCTTAACTGGACTGTGGATATGGAGTGTTACTTCGAGTGGCACAACCTGACGGATCCCCAAAGGGTCCAAGTTGCCCGGATGAAGTTAACAGGTCGTGCAAAGACGTTCTGGCTGAATGAGGAGCGAATATTAGGAACCGGACACGGAGCCCCCCTTATAGGTTGGCTAGTAATGAAGAACCTGTTGACCGATCAGTACGTTCCTGCGTACCATCGGACACAGATGTTCGATGAGCTTGCCACTCTGCGGCAGGCTCAAGCTCGGTAGCTGAATATATGGGTGAACTTAAGGACCGAATGGTGCGATGTGACCTTAGGGAGATCCCCGAAGTCACTTTATCTAGATTTCGAAAGGGCCTTAACCCCGATATCCAAAGGAAGCTCTTGTGATATGGGCATACAGACTTGAACACGACTTTCAATGCCGCCTTGGACATTGAAAAACACCTAGCCTCTAAGGCTCACTCTCGTTACTCTCATGCGAAGAACAAGTCCACCACTGGGGCATCTTCTTCCACATATCCTGATAAGGGAAAGTTTAAATCTACCGAGTCGAAGTCAATCGTGATCACCGCTAGGAACTCCAAGAACCCTGCGAGTGAGCGTGTCCCTATCGGGAAGGTTAGCAAGGCTAACACCACTTGTTACTCTTGCGGCATTCAAGGCCACTATGCCTACGAATGCCCAACAAAGACAAAAACACTAGCCTTATTAGAGCCAACTACCGACCCTGACGATTACGTATACGAGGCCGCAGAGGAGAGTGACCCCGAAGGAGTCCCTAGTGACTTAGAGGACGATCACCCCCTTATGGTGATGCGTTGTATTTTGACCACTCCTCGTCCACTAGATGATTGGAAGAGGACGAGCATATTTTCTCTGATTTTTAAGAGTGGAGAGAAGCTTTGCAAGCTGATAATTGATAGTGGTAGCTGGGTGAATGTCATATCTGAGAACGCCGTAGCACGTATGTCCTTGGTCACGGAACCACACCCGACCCCATACCAGGTCACTTGGATCAACAAGCTCTCTGTACCCGTTACCAAGCGATGCCTGGTCCCACTCTCATTCAAATCCTACATTGATGAGGTGTGGTGTGATGTCCTTCCGATGGACGCTTGTCATGTGTTGTTAGGCCGCCCTTGGCTATACGACCGTGATGTTACCCATTTTGGTAGATCCAACACTTATGAGTTCAAATTCAATGGCAAAACCATCACTTTGAAACCGACCGTCCCGAAGGAGCCCGTAGTCTTTGCTAAGGACACCACTATCCCGGTAGAACGGAAAACGTTGAATCTCGTTGGTAGGAAAGAGTTTGAGAGAGATCCGTTCTTTGATGGAATTATGTATGCGCTAGTCCTCTTAAGTGCGAAGCCCGATTCTAGCATTTTGGATGAGCTACCTAGTGAGTTACGGGTACTGTTGGAAGAGTATAGGGACGTGTACCCGGATGAGTTGTCGCCCAAATTACCCCCGCTTAGGAATATCCAGCATGCGATAGATCTCATCCCGGGGTCTTCCTTGCCAAACCAGCCCCATTATCGACTCCACCCCGCGGATCACCTAGAGTTGCAGTCTTAGATCGAGGGCTTGCTAGCGAAAGGTTTTATTAGGACTAGTATGAGTCCATGTGCTGTACTAGCCCTACTTGCCCCCAAGAAGGATGGTACATGGAGGATGTGCGTTGATAGCCGGGCTATCAACAAAATCACCATCAAGTATAGGTTCCCCATTTCCCGCCTAGATGATTTGTTGGATGTCTTGTCTGGAGCCACCGTGTTCTCCAAATTAGATCTTCTGAGTGGCTATCACCAGATTAGGATACGAGAGGGTGATGAGTGGAAGACAACGTTTAAGTCGAAGGATAGGTTTTCAAAGATGGCTTATTTCATCCCGTGCAGTAGGACAAATGATGCGTCTCATGTCGCTAAGCTTTATTTTAAAGAAGTCGTTAGTCACCGTGGAGTGCCCAAGACCATAGTGTTGGATAGGGACGTAAAATTCACTAGTTATTTTTGGAAGACTCTTTGGATATTAATGGGAACGAAATTATTGTTTTCCTCTGCCTATCATCCCCAAACTGATGGGCAGACGGAAGTGGTTAATCGAAGCTTAGGAAATTTGTTACGATGCCTCGTGAGTGATCACAAGAGCACTTGGGAACTTCTCCTTCCCCATGCCCAATTAGCCTACAATAATTTCAAGAATCGGTCTACGGGTCTGTCTCCAAATGAGATTGTCCACGGTTATAAGGCTCCTGTGCCGCTTGACTTGGTGCTGTTGCCCCCAACGTACAAGGCAAGTCAGTTTGCACAATCCTTCGCCCAGCACATCCATGATTTACACGCACGTATACGAGACGCCTTGACTACGCAATACGACTCTTATCAAGCGCACGGTAATTTACATAGGAGAGTTTCAGACTTCAAAATTGGCGATCTAGTTATAGTCCATTTGGTTCCCGAACGCTTGACAACTGGTACTGTTAAAAAGTTAGCACCAAAGCGCGCCGGCCCTTTTCGGATTATTAAAAAGCTAGGTGACAACGCTTTCGTTTTGGACTTGCCTGCTGATTGGGGTATCTCCCCCATTTTTAATATTTCGGATTTAACGATGTTTGTGTCACCACCACAAGAGTTGATTTCTTTGTCGTCTTCTTCTCCCACTAAAAATTCTCATGGGTTGGGGAGTGGTAGTATAGATGATCTCTCTCTTTCGGTCCCCACAGGTATATCATCAGATGGTAAGTTGCCTACTGCTAATATGTTCCCCAGGTTTCCACGGATGTTCTCCACTCCAGAGATGATACTTGATGTTGAGCCTGTTACCACTGCTGATGGCGACACCCACCGCTTTCTCATCCGTTGGCGTGATCGGCCCCCTTCGGATGACTCTTGGGTACTCGAGACGGAGCTGCAGAGTTTGGATACCGCTCTCGTTCAACTCTATCGCTTGGACCACGCAACGGAGATGCGTGCATTTGAGCGGGGGAGGATTGATGGCGCGGCCCCCACTCCACCAGTTGAAGACGATGCTGATGATGCTGCTGATGATCCGGTTGCTAAGGCCATACGACTCAAGGATGTGAGGCGGCACGATGACGCTAACGGACGGCTACGCTACAACCTCCGCCCGCGCCATGCTACCGCCACGGCAACGCCTTAGTTTTATTTATTTCCTTTTCGTGCACTCTATTTTATAATTGGAATATAAAATTATCCTATGCTTATGTGATAATTTTATATTCATTGCATGTGTTGTTGTATTTTCAATTTGAACTATTTTAGTTTTGGTGTGCAATTAGCCATTCGGATGGATGAGATTAAATCTCCATCATGAAGGGGTACGGCTTATTTGTAACTCCTATTAGCCATTCGGATGGATGAGATTAAATCTCCATCATGAAGGGCTAAGGCTTATTTTTAAGTCCTATTTAAAGGAGGCTATCATGAAGAGTTAAAGCAATTGGAAAAGAAACCTAAAAAAAAACCCCCCTTGTGAAAATTTCGGCCACCATGGAGAAGTCCATAGCCGCCCCCTCCCCTTTGGTGTGAAGCCAAGCCTTGCCTCCTCCATCCCCGTTCGGTGCGACTCCGGCGTGGCTTCCTTCGGTGCGACTCCTTGGAAGAAGGTTGCAAACCATTCGGTACGACGCCGGTGGATCCGTGGAGAGAGTGATTCTCCCATAGTTATCTCGTGTGAAAGTTTTCCGGTTGGGTAATCTCTTTCCCCTCCCTTGTGTGATTTCTTCTCTTTAGTTGTGGTGGATTTCGCTCATCGTTTTCTCCGGATCTTTAATTTAATTGCTGCAAGTTTTGAATCGAAATCGCCGTTGCAAGGCTTTTTATTTCCGGATCGGGTGGATCCTATTTGCTTGAGCGGATCTTGGCCTATAGCCTTGGTCTTGCTCTCAAAATGGAGTGGCAACCTTTGTGTTTTCTTGGGGAATAATCTGACTCAAATTTCCGATCGTTGTTTTCGAGTCGACCATTCCTCCTTTGTTGTTTGTGCTGCGTTTTGTGACGAGGAAATATTGTGGGCGATAGGTGCTGTGTAGGTGCGGTAGATCTACGATGTGTTGTGCATAGGGAGAGCGTTAGCTTCGCGGAGATCTCCGTTTCCGGATAACCCTACATCAGATATCTAAAGGGCACTCCCTATCTAGGCCTCTAGTACCCTAGGAATGGAGATTTTGAACTAACAGGTTATTCAGATGCAGACTTTGCAGGATGCAAAGAAGATAGAAAAAGCACTACTGGAACCGGTCAATTCCTAGGTGAGAGACTAATTTCATGGAGTAGCAAAAAGCAAACAAGTGTGGCTATCTCCACTGCAGAGTCAGAGTATGTGGCTGCAGGAAGTTGCTGTGCTCAACTTCTGTGGATACAACATCAGCTAGAGGACTATGGATTTCAGGTAAGTAGAAGTCCACTCTTCTATGATTCTACAAGTGCTATTTCAATAGCTAATAATCCTGTATCCCATAGTAGAACAAAACATATTGAAATTAAATATCATTTTCTTAGGGAGCATGTAGAAAGAGAAGATATTTTATTAGAATATGTTAAAACTGATAATCAAATAGCTGATATGTATACTAAGCCCCTAGAAGAAGCTAAGTTCAATAGATTTAAAATTGAACTAGGAATGATAAACTTAGAGTAAGTTTACAGTATTGAAAATGGCTAAGTAAAAAGGTGTCGACACATAGACAAGTCTATGTCGACACAGAAAAGTGGTGTCGGCACTTCAGGAAATAGGTGTCGACACATCTAGGAAGTTGGTGTCAACACTTCAGAATATTAGTGTCGACACATGCCAAGTAGGTGTTGACACATCCAAAGTGGTGTCGACACTTAGTATTTACTCAAAATTTTCTAAGTAAAGTCTCGACTATGTGTCGAGTTATGTTGTGTCGACACATAACCAAGTGTCGACACATAAAATCTGTTGACTAAACTTGTGTCGACACATATGTGTCAAGACATTATAAGTAAGTGTCGACACTTATTGCCAGTGTCGACACATTTTAAGTTAGCTATCCCGCCTGTTCATCTTCAAAATCAGAAAGGTATAAATAGGGTTTTGTCTTTGTTTGTTGACACGCTTTCAAAGTTTCAAGACCAAACTTCAGTGTCGACACCTCTCTTCTCTCAAGACAAATTCTACAAACCCTAATAGCGCCTAAGCTAGAGGAGAATGTCAACGAAGGATACGAGCTGGTGCGCGGCGCTTTAATGATGCTGATCAAGAATTCCAGGCGGTCGTAACCCTAGTAGCTGATTCAGGGTTAGAATATCTAGTGTCTGAACCTACTAAGATATGGAAGAAAGAGGTACTTGAATTCCTCAATGGAGCAAAGGTGGACGAATCTGGATACAAAATCAAATCCAGAGTTCATGGTGAGAGGGTCAAGGTATCACCAAAAAGTCTAAGGAAGATTCTACAGCTTCCAAGAACTCAAGAGGAAGATGAAGTTACTGCATCAAAGACTAGGGAAGATCTAACCTGGTGTGGACTAGACTCTAAGATGAAGATTGGTTCTGTTTTCAACAGAAAGGGTATGAACAGCCAAGGCAAATTCATGTCTGAAATTGTTGGAAAGGTTATTTTCAGCAAGCCAGGAGGGCATGACAGAGTGTCTGCCTCTATGTTCAATATAATGACCAGGATTATCTTCACTTTAAGAACTGATTGGTCTGTTATAGTATATGAGAAGAAGAAAGCCCAACCTGGGCAGGATATTAAGTCTTTATCTTGCTGGTGTAATACCTGAAGTAATGAGTACTGCTGCTGGAAGCAAAATAAACCATATGAGAGAAATGGACATGAGGCTGTTCTCCAGATGGGACAGGGTGTTGACTAAAGAGATGCCAACCCCTGAGAAGATAGTTGTTGAGAAAGAAATTCCTCCCAAGAAGGAAAGAAAGACAGTTCCAGTGACACAAGAGTCCACTAGTAGCTCTGACAGTGAAGAACAGGTTGTCTTCACACCTAATGAGCATGAGGAAGAGCCTCCAGTGAAGTCTCCTGCTCCTCAGGATGATGTTGAGATCCAGGGGGAGCTACCACAAGCAAGCCCCATCCACAAGGATCAAAGCCAGGGGGAGCTTCCAGTTGTAGAAGAACCCACTACACTTGAAAGTGAACAAGCAACTAATATTATCTTAGAGGTAATCACTGAACTTAACAATTTAGATTTTCCTATGAAAGATACTGATTTGTCTGATGTTCATCAGCAAACTCAGCAGTATAATCAAGTCCCAGATGTTATCTTGGACGACACATCTGTTGCAGCTCCAATAGTTTCTGATCCAGTGGTTGAAGAGACCAGAATTTCTCCTGTTCCTTCCCCACAAGAGTATACAATGGAAGATTTATTTCTAAATCTGGATCAACATGACTTTGACATGGACAAGGCTGTTGCTGAAGGAGAGAATGCTGCTGTTGAGGGAGAGCAAGTGCAGATTCTGGAAGATCCTATAAGGCAAGAACCTGAGAAAGCAACAGATGTGCAACCTGAGAAGCCTCCAAGCCCTAAGGAGAGGGTTGACATAGCCAGCTCCTCAGAATCTGAAGATGAGGAGGCTACAAGGGCTAAGCAAAAGAAACTTTATGTATTCAAAAGAAGAAGTCAAAATTATAAGAAGGCTCTACAATCTATTGCACCACAGCCTATAGTTCAGCAAACACCATCTTTTGACTATAGTGCTTTAATGGTGGCAATGCAGATTAAACTGGATGAACATAGAAAAGCAATAGAGAAGTATGTGGATGAAGGGCAGAAATCATTGCAATTTGATCTGGCCCAGGACATCAAATTAATAAGATTTGAAATGAACCTCAACAAGAAAGAGATGACAGAATGTTTCCACAAGGGTGGAAATGCAGTGGTATACTTGGCAACACACCAGGAAAAGATCAAAGCACAAGTAGATGACATAGCATTGAAGCAAGGATATGTTCTTGAAAATCAGATAAGGATGAATGACAATTTGACTGCTTCCCATAATGCTATTGTCACAGAATTAAAGAACCAGGCTGCTGGACCTTCTAATTCTACTGCTGCAGTTAAAGCTGAATTTGACAAAGCATTCCAAGCAGAAATCACTGCTGTTAAGACTGCTATCCAAGCCTCCCAGAAGGCCATATCTGAACAACTTCAAAAGCTCAAACCTTTCTTTAAAGATGGAGTCAGATACTTGGATAATCAAATCAGGTTTCCGAAGGATGATGTCAGAGATCACATGGCTAGAGAAGTCATAAAGGGGGAGAGAGTGTTAGTCAAGGCAAGCTCTGACCATGCTAAGTGGATATCAAATTCTATCAGATCTACACTTGAATATCCTCCTCTGTGTGATGACAATGATGTTGTTGAATCTGGAATTAACTCTGCATATCTAGGAGGTGAGCAACCAGAAGTAGCTCAAGTCATTTATCCTCCTCCAGATTTTGAAATGGTGCATGCTGATGTACAGACCATGTACAACCCACCTGGGGGCAAGGACTTGTTCAGCCTATGAAGCCATGCAAGAGGCATTGCAAAAAGAAGAAGAGACAAGATTGTCTAAGAAGAGGTTTAGGGAACAAGCTAAACAGAGACCAGATTTTGAGCAATGGAGCCCTACCTCTAGAAACATTACATTAACTGCTTGGAAAGCTGCCAAAGACAACATTCATGACAGGAACAAGTGGTTCTCTGAAGCTGAATGGAGAAAACATGAATCTGCAATTGTCCAATACAGAAGGAAGGCAAAGATGGGAAAGCTACCTCCTACTGCCCAGGAGCCTAGCAAGTACTTTCCTAAGCCATACCATTATTTTGAAAGACAGAAGATCAAAGCTGAAGAGCTTAAGAAGAAAGATCTGAAAGGCAAGAAGACTGCTGATGCTGAAACTGCTGATGCTCCTGTCCAAGCTAAAGTTCAAGCTGGCAAAGGAATAGTTATCAAGAAACCAGAACTGAAATAGAATTAGAATTTTCTTAAAGTTTACTGTGTAATCTTTTTGATGTAAAACATTTTTTTTGTGAACTTCAGAAAATGTATAAGACAGATATTAGAACAATATATGATTAATCTATTTCATGTTTGTTCTGTGATAATGTCTATGTCTATTTCATATTTGTTCTGTGATGATGAAGTTGTATACATGTGAAATTGATACATGTTTATGTTAACCCTGCTGTATATTATCCTGCTTTACATCATTTTGTAATTTTAATTATGAATGGTGTATATCATTGACTAAGTGTTATGACTTCTCCAAATAGGGGGAGATTGTTGGGTACATTGGTTTAAATGTACCTGATTTGAAGAAGCCTCACCCAACTCAATGATATACATCAAAATGTATTTGATGTGTTTTTGAGTTACTTGTGCAGGTTAAGTATTTGCAGGACTGAAGCAAAAAATTTCTAAGTCCATGTGTCGACACCCAGAGGGAAAGTGTCGGCACTTAAGAAGACTTGTGTCGACACCCAGACAAGCAGTGTCGACACTTGGAGTCATTGTATCGACACCTGAAATGCAGAGTCGACACCAGACAGGAAGTGTCGACACAAGGAGCTGTGTTGACACTCAATGAAGAAAAGTGCAGACAGAAAGTGTCGACACAAGGAGCTGTGTCGACACCCAGTGAAGTTGTGTCTACACCAGAAAGTGTCGACACTTGGAGCTGTGTCGACACTCAGCAAAAGTCAGCAGAGACTAAGTATAAGTGTCGACACCAAGAACAATGTGTCGACACTCAATAGAAGAATCAGCACTTGAAGTAAGTGTCGACACCAAGAACAATGTGTCGACACTCAACAGAAGAATCAGCACTTGAAGTAAGTGTCGACACTCAGAACAATGTGTCGACACTCAGCTGAAGACTCAACACTTGAAGAAAGTGTCGACACATGGATCTGTGTCGACACTTAGCAAAGAACAGAAAGATCAACAAAATATTCTAAGTACAAGTGTCGACACTAAGGGAATGTGTCGACACTCAGCTGAAGTCTCAACAGAAGAATCAAGGGTCAACACAAGGAGCTGTGTCGACATTCAGCAAGTATCAACATAGAAGACTATGTGTCGACACCAAGAAGCAGTGTCGACACTTAACATATTCAACATAAGAAGTTGTGTCGACACAAAGGAGATGTGTCGACACTTATAAGAATTCAGCAAAAGATAGAAGATCAAGTACTTGTGTCGACACTCAATTTCAGTGTCGACACATGCAGAAGAAACTGTGTCGAGACATAGAATCTACAACACAAGGAGTTGTGTCGACCCCTTGTAGACTTGTGTCGACACTTACACAACTTGTGTCGACACTTGGTCTATAAGTGTCGACACTTAAAGACAGAAAGTCTCGACACTTTCAGACAGTTAGAGAACTTTCAAGAACTGACTGGATGACTTGACAGCTGCCGTTCCAGCCGGTCTACAGCACCTGTCAGAGATGTCAGAATTCAGTTATGGACCGGACCAGCCGGTTACCATGAAGAAGGCCTATAAATAGGCTCATACAGTTTACAGAAACTATTGTTCAGATTGTGATTCAAGTAGTTGTTGAAGTAGTACACATAGTTGTTCAAAGTATCAAATCAAGAAGATCTAGCTGTCCAAGTGCAGATCTAAGAAGTAGGAGAGAGAGGGCTCCATCCAAGAAATCAGCCATTGGAACTAGGCTGAGAAGAAGGATTCAGATTCATTCTGGATCTTAAGAAGCAGAGGTCAAGGATCAACTGCAGAAGGAGTCAATCTTATTGAGTTCTATTTTCAAGAAGCATTGAAGAAAGCTAAGTCAGATTGAATCCAGCTGAGTTCTTCCAAGAACTCATCAAGAAACTCACAACCTCCCTCTCTTGTCTTTCGGTTGTTGAGTTAACATTTGTAAATTCATTTTTAACTTGTAGGATCCTTTGGGTCTGAGTGATTGTAAGCCTGCAATTATAAAGGCTGAGTGTAGGGCTTGAGAGCCTGAGTGTAGGAGATTGGAATCTCTGAGTGTAGACCTTTTGTGGCTGAGTGTAGGCCTTTGTGGCTGAGTGTAGGCTTTGTGAAAAAGCTGAGTTGTAAGGCTTTGGGCCTGAGGTGTAGGAACCAATTTGGGTTCTGAGACAGTGGTGAAGTTTGGCCGAATCTAGTACACTGCTAGATAGGCGAAGGGGGAAAGTGGATGTACCCAAAGCTTGGGGAACCACTATAAAACTCCGTGTCTGCTGTGCTGTGATTGTGATTTGCTGTGTATGCTGTGTGATTGCTGTGCAAAAGTAGAGTAGATTCTGTGATATAACTGTTTGCTGCCATTAAAGTTTTAAAAAAGGATTAGGTCACCTATTCACCCCCCCTATAGGTGTTTAAGTTCTATATCTTTCATCTAACATTATTATCACGGCTAGGGACGCTAAGAATCCCCAAGGTGAACACATTCTCGTGGGCAAGATTAGAAAAACTAATGCCATTTGCTATGCTTGCGGGGTAACCGGCCATTATGTCATTGAGTGTCCCACCAAGACTAAGGCTTTGGCTTTAGTTGAGCCTACTAGCGAAGCACCCGAGTATAATTTTGAGGCTACGGATGAGTCAGACCCGGAAGGATTTCCTAGTGACATGGAGGATGACCTTAACCTTATGGTGATGAGATGAATATTGACTACGCCTCGTGCTTTGGATGATTGGAACTGAGACAATATATTTTCCTTAATTTTTAAGAGTGGTGAGAAACTTTGCAAGTTGATTATATACCGTGGTATTTGTATGAATATCATATTCGAAAGTGTCGTTACGCGTATGAAGCTCACTACGGAGCCCCACCCCCACTCCTATCAAGTAGCTTGGGTCAGCAAAACATCTCTTCCCGTTACACGAAGATGTCTTGTACCCCTTACCATCAAGTCATATTCTGAAGATATTTGGTGCGATGTGATTCTCATGAATGCTTGTCATGTTCTTCTTGATCGCCCTTGGTTATATGATCACGATGTGATTCATTTTGGGAGAGCCAATGTATGTGAATTTAAATTTAATGGCAAGACGATCACTTTGAAACCCACTCCGCCTTAGGATCCCGCTAGCCCCGCTAAGGATACCGCTCTCCCCGTAGAAAAAAAGACATTAAGCTTACTTTACCATAAAGAGCTTAGTCATGATTCCTTTTTAGGTGGGATTTTTTATGCGTTGGTACTCATGCAAACTAAAAATGAAGTCATTATTTTGGAAGATTTACATCTTGAATTGAGGATGTTATTAGAGGAATATACATATGTTTATCCGGATAAGCTTCCTTCTACATTACCCTCGCGTAGAGAGATTCAACATGCTATAGATTTCATGCCGAGCTCTTCCTTACCAAATATTCCCCACTATAGGTTGAACCCCGCGACACATCAAGAGTTGCAAAGTCAAATTTCAGATCTTCTCCAAAGGGGTTTTAATAGACATAACACGAGTCTTGGTGTCGTCCACGCCTCACTTGCAGCTAAGAAAATCGGACCTTGGCGCATGTGTGTGGATAGTTGCGTAATAAATAAAATTACCATAAATATCGATTTCCTATTCTCCGTTTGGATGACTTATTGGATGTATTATTCGGTTCCATGATTTTCACCAAGTTGGATCTTAGGGGTGGCCACCACCAAATTTGGATTCGGGAAGGGGATGGCTATCTATTTAGACATTCCAAGTTGTGTATCCCACACTCCTCTCTACGTCACTTTATAGTTTGGGAGATACATAGCGGTGTCCATGGTGGTCAATTCGATCATGATAAGACTATTACTTTAGTGGAAAATAAATTTTATTGGCCACATTTAAGGTCACTGGGACACAAAATTGTTAGTAGTTGTTGACCTTGCCAACTCGCCTATAACGATTCTAAGAATCAATCTTCGGTTTATCGCCGAATGAGATGATGCATGGTTACAAAGCCCCCGTGCCACTTGGTTTGCTTCCACTATCTCCTACGCACAAGTCACATCACTTTGCACAAAAGTTCGCTCAACACACTCTCAATCTCCACAAGCGTATTCAAGAAAAGTTAGCCACTCAATATGTTTCTTATGAATCACATGATAATATACATCAGAGAGCTTCTACTTTTAATGTTGACGATTTGGTTTTGGTCCATTTGCTCCCGGAATGGTTGCCCTCGGACACCGTCAAGAAGTTGTCCAATAGGAGAGCGACTCCTTTCAAAATTTCAAGAAATTGGGAAACAATGCGTGTGTTTTATATTTACCCGCTGATTGGGGTATATCCCCTATTTTCATTATTTTGCAGTTAACGTCATATGTCTCCCCACCGTCATAATTACTTCACTCTCCATTCTCTTCTTCTGATGCGTTGACTTCTTCTTTGGGGTTGGGGGGAGAGCGTGTTCCCATGTCTCTCTTGCCTACGGATCTTACTGTGGTTATTTTGGATAGTGGGTCTACCGCCAATATTTCACCTCATACTAATGTTTTTTCAAGGTTTCCCAAGACCTTCTTTGCGCCAAACAGGATTCTAAATGATGAAGTTGTTACCTTTGCCGACGGTGGTCTCTACTGCTATCTTGTTCGTTGGTGTGAACACCCCACTTCAGATGATTCTTGGCTTCCTGTGGCTAATTTGAAATGATTGGATGCTGCCCTGCTCCAACACTATCGCCGTGACCACTCACCGGTGTTGAGTGCTTTTGGTAGGGGGAGGATTGATTTAGCCGACCCGCCAATGGTTGAGGACATTCTCCGCCACAATCATGTGAGTGAAGATCTCCACCGCTACAACCTCCGCTCGTGGCCGCGTTGCCACAACAATCAAGAGAACAAAGATGTCCGCTGCTACGACCTCCGTGCATGGCCACGTACAGCCGTATAGCTCTTGGGTTCAATAGTACTTAAGTTTTGGATTAAGCTTTGTTTATTGTTTAATGTTTTATTTCTTTCTGTTAGTTTTATTTTTATGTTTAATGATAGTTTAATGTTTAAGTTTTAATTAGTATTGTTGCAAAACGTTATATATATTTGTTGAATGATGAATGAGAACAGATCATTATTAATCAGAAAAGAAAATTCCCATGAACGGACTTCTTCCCCAAGGGTTTGGCTAAACTTGCTTGAGATAGTCGACGCTACCACCTCCCCTTCCGCCTGTCATGTGAATCGCTAGAACCCTCACCCGGTGCGACTCCGATGTCTACTCCCGCCCCCATACGTGACTGTGCGACTGAGCCACTGCCCACTCTTGTGTGCACTATGTGAAACTGCTGCCGCCACTCCTTTCTTGTGTGCAGTTGTGCGCCACAACCAAATCTTCCACTCCACGCTGCGAATCCGAGTTGGTTCGGCTAGCTATTTGTGTATCTCTTCGGCCGATCTGACCCGCACCCGGCTACTTGCAAATTTCTTCCCCACACCCGGCCGACCGAACCTTGGCTTCGGATCGCTGTTTGACCACTGTGATCCCCTCAGAGTGACTCCATTGAAGTATTGGCGAGTATTACCAACAAGCTCGTGTGATTCCGGTAGACTTTTGGTAGAGAGGCCCTCCACCAAAAACTCCTAGCGAGCTTGGGTAACGTATTCCTCCACTCTTTTGTGTGTGATCCTCATACGTGGTTTTGCATGGTGAAAGAGGCTGGCGTTGCCTTCGAAACCATTGGAATTTCACGGGTTTTAAATCGATGCTTTTGCGTGTTTTCCGATCGTTGTTGAGAATTAATAGATTGGGTAAATCCTTATTGTGACATTGATTGGGTTGGATAAACCCTTGTTTTGATGCTCTAAGGATTGGGCAAATCATATGCTTATTTTTTTGAAGGGAGAAAACCGACCACTTTCCGAATTGATATTTTGGTTGGAATTCTCTCTTGGTGTATATTGTGCATGTGTTGCAATTTAAATCTCTATATTGGACTGGCTAAGAATTCTTGCATGCGTGTGAGTGATCAGAAAGGGCTTTAGTGAACCATCACGCACACCTCAACACATAGGCCAACATCACATGGGGCCAGATGGGAGACGACCAAATTATACTATTTTCTTGGGTGTTACAAGTACTAGAAAGGTTGAGGGTAATAGGCCACCACTAATTACAATGAGTGTTCTGTAGGGAGAAGCAGGATCTTCGAGGGGCTTGAAAGAGATTTCAAGTACGAAAGAGATCTTCAAGGGGCTTGAAAGAGATCTTCGAGTCCCGAAGAAGATCTTAGATGGTGTCTTCAAATGCCAAAGGAGAACTCTAAAGGATATTTGAGTTGGAGTATACATTCCGCATCTTTTGGTTTGAGAATAACAAATATTATGAAGTATTTAATCTAGTATTTTGTGTATTTATAGTGTGCAGGTCATACATGTACAAACATAGATTGAAAGAGGAGACAAGCCCTTGATCATGGGCATGACCAAAGAGCGTGTACACTTTAGAATCAACAAAATTATGAGTGTTGATTATTGAACTTCAAACAACCATAACTTTCAACCAGGTTCACTTCTCCTCCTTTCCCTCTGTGCTAGCTATCTATTTCATCTAGGTGGGATTTCGAGCTCAATTGAGCTGGAAGCCACGGGAGAATAGTGTAAAATTTCCAAGCTTTTCTTCTTGCTCGGGGTCATCAGAGGAGCCGCCTCCGGCAGTGTTGGAACCCTAGTTCTGATTTGGGCAAGGATTACTATTAGGAAGATTAGATTGACCCAAAATGTATAGTCATGGGTCATAGGATTATTTCCAGGTTTGCACCCTCAGAAAAATTCCAGAGAAGTTCAAATTTTAAGTTCAGAAATTCAGTTCAAAGAAATTCTTCGAGCTTAGTTCAACGAATTCTGAGGTTCAGTTCAACGAACTCTGAGCTCAGCTCAAAGAAAGCTTTAAAACGTAGTTTAACGATTATGTAGTTCAAAATCTCTGAGCTCAGCTCGACGAACTCCGAGCTGAGCTCAACGAACTCCGAGCTCAGTTTGAAGAAAGCTTTAAAATTCAGTTTGACGATTTCTTTGTAGTATGCATGCAGAATAATTTACAGTTGGCCAAATTAATTAAGGCTTAATTAAAGGCGATTATAGTTATCAGATTTAATGTTATATATTCTTATGAATATAGCCGTTTGGAGGCTGCATTAATTATGGATTAAATCAAGATTTAATGTTAATTGATTCCCAAAACAATTACCATTCTCGGGAATGTTTCAGCCATTGCAGTCAATGTAAATTCAAATGTTTTGAATTATGTTCAGACAATATATAGAGATATTTATGCAGTATAGAAGAAGAAGAAGATGAAGCAGTGAGAGAAAAGAAAGAGAAACAACAACAACAAATCAGTGAATCAGTGAAGAACAACACAACTCTCACACACACAGAATTCTTCATCATTTGCTTCAGGTTTCCAAGGGACAACTATTCAAAATCAGTCCAAGAAGCTTCTGAAGAGCAACATTACTTTGAAGACCTACACCCTAAAGCAAAGCTTACTTCTTTCCTGAACCATTCAACATCTCAGGGGGAGCTTTGACATCATCAAATACACTAGTCTTCTCTTAGTGATTTGAGACAGAGAAGACAACATCATTTCTTTTCCCTTTCTTGTGTATAGGGTTTTTACTCCCTTCAAAAGTAAACTCTTGGTGGCAGGGCACCTGATCAAAAACTGTGTGTTGGTTTTTGGGCATCTGATCAAAAGCTCAAAGGGTTGTGAGATCTCCTTTGAAATAGATCTTGTGGTGACAGGGCACCTGAGCAAAAACCTGTTGGTGGCAGGGCACCTGATCAAAAACCTGTAGTGGATTCCTACCAGGGTGGTAGAAGAATGGATGTACCCAGGTTATTGGGGAACCACTATAATCCTTGTGTCTTCTGTGTTGCTTGCTCTCTTTTCTTTATTTTTGTGTTGTGCTTACTCTTTTATAGAACATATATATTTAATTAGAGTAAATAAGATCTATCCCCTAACTTTCAGGCAACCATGTCGCCGCCAATCGATGACCACCACTTCAACGGAGGTCGTGGTGATAATGGCAGACAGTGGTGGCCATCAGGTGGTTAGAAAACAATGCTTGAAGATAGCCCAGGTCGGGCTAATCTTGGTCATTGCATCAAGGAGGAAGGTGACTCCCTGGCCGCCAGATTTGCTTTAAGATCTGTGCAAGATCAAATTAATTAATATCCTATAGTTTCGTGTATTTTTGTCACACTTATATAACAATCTTCATGCTGGACTTAAGACCCCTTAGAAGCTATTTTATGAAAAAATTCTAGCAATAACTTTTGTAGCCCTTGGAGTCTAATGTCCATGGAAATTTAGATCTCAATCATTTGGAACACTACAAACCTCTGAAAGGGCATTTTACTGAATTATGTCCTTATGAAGGGCCAATCCTCAAAATGTGAATATACTTCACATGGAAGATTGCATGTGACTAGGGTTTTGGACATGCATGCATGAAACATAGACTCAACCCCTGCGCCAAAAGCAGAATTTTTGGGGCATATTTTTCTATAGTTTTGAAAATAATTAGTTTTTCATATATCATTAAACTACATGTGCAAATGACCCCAAAGTGGCACAAAATTTTGGTGACATGTTAGAATTGTCATTTTAATACCCTAGACAAACTTTTGGGTCATTTGGAGCTTTACATGTGGGTGTATTCCACATGCATGAGACTATAGTTTAAGGTGTATGGTGTGCATTTAGCCAAAAAGTAATCTTTGTAAATTTAGAAAGATTGACTTGGTAAAATTCAGTGAAGTTTTAGACATGCACAAATTTAGTGGAAATACACCATCTCTGGAAATTTTAGAACTTTTGAGGTTAAATTTACTTGGAAAATAATTTAAACACATTATGTCACAAATTTGTATTATTGAAATAAATGTGACAAATATAGATGTGCAAATTATATATTTTTTGTAAATAGCCATATTTTGCCATAATTCACCCTTGGAATTTTAATTAGAATTTTTGAATGATAGAAACTTAGGGTTACTTCAATAATTACCATTATGCTCCTTTATGTATTTTTAAAATAATTGTGATCAATATTGTTGGAAACATTCTACATTTCTAGCTTTATTATTTTCATAGTAGTATGAACCTCTGGAAAATTTTCTAGAATTTTTGGATGAATATTTTAGGAACCTCTTTTGATAAGTGACACTTTGGATTCATTATTCAATTATAAGAATCATGGACTAATTAATGTTTTAAAATTAAGAAACTCTATCCAATATTTCATTCCATTAATATGTATCTATGGTAATTTATTTAGACCAATTGGACTTTTGAAATTTATACTTCATGTGTAAATTGACTTGTGTCACATAATTATAGGATTTTAATTATGAACAAATTTAATTAGGAAAATTATGAACTTCTGATAATTTATTATAAATATCATAATGAACCTCTTGTATAGATTTTAGATCATTTGGCAAAGGGATTTGATATTCGCATCTTTAGGACCATATGTAGTTCATTTTGTATTTTGGTTTGCTTTTAACAAAGATGTGAAGTAGTGAATAATACATCAAGATCACTTTGGAATGAATTGAAAATTAGAACACTTTAGTAAAACACCATTTATATCAATCTCTAAAAGTTACATGATTTTTAGAGAATTTTTGTACTATTGTTTGAAATTTAATTTAGAATAATGTCACACCGTCAATTATATGAAATAAAAGGTGACCTTCTACCTTAGAAAAATACCATACTAATTGGAAGTATTAGTAGGATCATAGGGCATCTCTGGAATGAATTTCTAGGCATATAGAATAATATTTATAAGGCCTACACCACCCATCGTGTATTCAGGATTAATGGTTAACACCGTCAATAGAACACGTACTTAAGGGTAGGCTTAAATTTATGATCTTAGGAGTGGATCCTAATTGATTTAGTGATATAATTGGGGTGTTATAGTATTATGGTTGAAGTACTAATGGGTCACTAAGAGGTGATGAGTGATAGTGTGCACGAACATTAAAGGGAATTGCTAAACTTGGAGTCCGACGTTAGATTGTCTCTCCCCTACAAGAATCATAAACCATCTTAGGATAGTTTAAGAGTAACATAGAGAGAGGGTTATGAGAAGGGTAGTCACCAAGAAAAGTAAATATCCTAGAATGGGGGATTTGGGCTTCATCCCATCGTATTCCCTAACACTGCTGCGAGCCCTTCACCGGGTAGACCTCGGAAAGTCCAGGATTCACCCTAAACTTCTATGTTCAATTAAACAATAGGCAAGAGTAGCCTAAGTGGGTGAGTAAAGATAATGCAGATCTCGTCCTGTATTTGGGGGATGGAGTGGTTCGAGGACTTATTAGTACTGCGAGCTGGAGGATCGATAGTCGGGGTGATAGAGATGTGATAGGACTTATTAGTCCTGCGAGCTGGAGGCTCAAATGGTTAAAGTGATACTTTGCATGTGCATATATTTATATAGTGATGGGTCTTCATTACTGGTCCAGCTGATACACTGATGGTGGTACGTTGACTGGTGAGGTGTGAGAGTTTGAGGGCCAGTAGGTTGTATACACTATGGTCTGAAGGACAATCCCTGAAAATGCATACCCGACCATAAAAGACTGGTGAATTCCAACAATAGTACGTAGAGGCTCTAGAGTACCCCTGGGATATGTGCATAATGCTTGGGTATGTAAAGAGGCATATGAGAGGTCTAGGCCAGGTAGTGCGCATACCAGCCTAGGGGTGGAGAGCCTAATCTACTTCCATTATGAGCTATGACGGTTGGCAGAAGAGAGGTTATTTGCCTTCAAAAGGATGAGAACTAAAGGTCTGTGTGCATAGAGTTGTGTGTGAGAGTTGCACTTGCTTGATAAATGATATATTATAACATACATCCATACTATAGGACATGCATACCCCAGATACTCATCATATACATTATTACGTGCTCCTTTATTTGATGAGATAATATTTTGGAAATCTTAACTTATAAGTTTGTATGAGCATTTATATAAGTTAAGATATGATTTTGTGATGGTAATATAGGCTGCTTTACTTTCTTTACTTTACTTGTGCTGCACTTTACTTACTACTTATACTGCTTACTTGCTTACCGGCTTACTGCTATCATATCGTTCTTATATTCTGTTATAGTTCTATATATACACCATTGCTAGTTAGAGCCATATCACCTATCTTTTTTATATATTGCCTTGTTCTCCTCCGCTTTCTTCCTCCCACACAGTGTCTAGAAGTCGCGGGGGTGAGGCGGGGACAAAACGACTTAGTTTTTCTAACTAACGGTCAGTGGACTATCGTTTTAGGTGCAAGAGGATCTACAACAACAGCATGACCAACATGATGACGTGACAAAACTTGAGGAGCAGTTACCACGCACTACTAACACCCTATGACAAGTTGACGAGAATCCTTTATTAATTTTTGCTTAGATGTTCTAGAGTGTACAACCCCATATTCACTGAGTGGGTTTTGCCCACAGGGGAGGTAATTCAAGAGCCTTTCGCTAGGGTAGGCGGGAAGGATTCCGCGTGGGTAGTATAAAAGTCCCCGGGGTGGGGCGGAACTCTCTAGACCCAAGGCATCGAGTGGAGCTCTCGCTCTCAATGCTCTCAGCATTTTTTGTACTCAAGAGTCGAGTGGAGCTCTCACTCTCAATGCTCTTAGCACTTTTTGTCCTAAGGCGTCGAGTGGAGCTCTCGCTCTTGATTCTCTCAGCGCTTTTTGTCCTAAGGCGTCAAGTGGAGCTCTCGCTCTCGACGCTCTCAGCGCTTTTTGTCCTAAGACATCGAGTAGAGCTCTCGCTCTTGACGCTCTTGATGTCTTCTGAGTTAGGGCGTAGAGTGGAGCTCTCGCTCTCGACATCTTCTGCATTAAGACATTGAGTGTAGCTCTCGATCTCAACGCTCTCAACGCTTTTTGCTATGAGGCGTCGAGTGTAGACTTTCCACTTAATGCTCTCGATGCCTTTATAACCTTAGGAGTTGAGTGAGGCCTTTCCACTCAACGCTTTTGGACTTGACCATGTCTCTTATGTGGGCAGGCGAGTGGGGTAGGCAAACCCGCACTCGACCAGATATTGGATTTTTGACAGGACATGCGGAAGGGCTTCTGCCCAGGTGTGCGAGAAGCCTCCTGTCCAGTTTGGTCCAGAGGTAAATTTACCTGGCTGCCCCTAAAGGTCTGTATTTATCCCTTTTGAACAGTGGAGTTTGGGTGTTGGCAGACCACTTTGGATTGCATATAGCCCTTTTGAATAGCAGAGCTATGCTGTTGGCAGACTAGTTGTTTGGAGTCTATAAATAGACCCACAAGGTACCTTAGAAGGCATGCTTTCTCATTTTCGGAAGTCTTGTCGCACTTTCTGAGGTATCCTTAGCTCATTACTTGGCTATGTAGGGAAGCACTCTGAGATCATCCAGGTTAGTGGAGGGACCTACGTGCTGTAGCTTAGGGTCAGTTCTTTAGTTCTCAATAACTGTTCAAGGGTATGAGTTTGGTAGAAGTAGGTGTCAGCTACACCCTGAACTCTTGTTGGAGACATTTTTTGGTTCCAATATTTCTGGTGCAGTGAGCGTGGATCGTAGCTGATAGAAGAAAATCTCAGGCTAAGTCTAATGGCTAGAGGCGAGGATGGAGGAGCAGGCTTGGGAGGTTCTCCACCCCAGGCGAGTGGGGTGATGATGAGGATGCTATAAGATTTCAGGCGGGAAGTCTTTCAGACCATCTAGTTGGCTTTTGCTGCGAGAAGAGATTGTGCAACACCTTCAGTTCTAGTGGTTGCTGAAAGTTTTTATTTTCAAGGATAGCTAAATCACCTGGGGGTGGGAGTGAATAGGTTATTTGTCTCTTTTGTTATATTTTAAGCTTAACTACTTATGTGAGTTATGTGTTTAGATTTATATTGCTTCCAAGATAATCACACATACAACATAGCAAATTTATAGTGGTTCTGCAAATTATGGATACATCCACTTTCCCTCCCACCTTTCTAACTTCTACTTAGACAAGGCACTTCTCCAATCTCAGCTACTAAGAGCTTACACCTCAGATCCCTCAGGATCTCTCAGTCTCCTCCAAGACTTACTGCTCAGGCACTAAGCCCTACAACTCAGTGACCAACTAATAGCCTACCTCGGGCCAAAGGCCCTACCACTCAGGCTGGGAGGACAACCTTACCTCAGATCCACAAAGGATCCTATTTCAGAGAGAATGACACTCCTACTTCTCAGGTACAAAGGCCTTACCTCAGATCCAAAGGATCTTACTATTCAGGCACAAATGACCTATAACTCAGAGAAAATGACTCTCCTACCTCAGGCTCAAAAGCCCTACAGCTCAGTGATCAACTGATCACCTACCTCAGATCCCAACTAGATCCTACCATAGATTCAAACTTATATCCTACACTAAGATCCACACTTTGATCCTACTCTCTGCCTTTATAACACATGATTACAACTCAGATCTATTAAGATCCTATAGGGTGTGAGTTTGGGTGTAGTTGATTTTGCTCCAGAGAAATTTCTCTGAGCCTACCTACTTATGTCCTGAGTTATCTCAGTCCAGACTTCTTCTACACAGTCTAGAAAGTGTCTTCAGGAAAGCTTGACCTGAGCTATATAGTAACTGCAGTTAGGGATGGCCCTTTGGTGCTTCTTCTTCCTCAGTGATTTCCTCTAAACTTGCTGGTGCAAGAATGGATGTCACCATCTATCTTTCTTCAGCTTTCAGCTACTGCAGCAATAGACCTTGCTGCTTCCTTATAGATCTGCTATTCTGCTTCTTCCTGAACTGACTCACAAGTTCAGTCCTATCTTCTTCTAAGCTCCAGAAATTTATCTTTAAGATTAGGCTTGCTGGAATTGTGAAGTAACTTACAGTAAGGGTTTCTTCCTTTGCTATAACCTGAGCTGAGATAAACATAGCACTAACTTCTTGACTGTACAGAAACCAGTTGTCTTTGCTATCCTTCTTCCTTAAAGAGCAAGCTTTCTGGTCTTGCCAGTGTAGGTAAAATGGCACCAACTATCTCTTTTAAATCTTAGATCTGAAGCTTGAACTTCTCCTTCAATGTTATGCAGGAAGAAGATGAAGTCCAGCTGTATTCCCAAAAGCTACTTCTTCTTCCTCGATCTCTTTCTTTTATTATTAGCCCATCAACGGCTCTTTGAGCAGTGAGCCCCAACTTGAATTTGTTGGCAGCTACCAGCTTTTGCATTAATGGCTGTACTGTAGGTAAGTGGCAACATTTGTCATGTACTGTAGCTTTCTCGCAACAAATTCAAATTCAGTTGACTTGTTGACTTTGCTGATGTCACCATCTGTGGACTTAGCCAAAATCAAGCATCTTTAGTATAGGCGTTGAGTGACTAAGCATCACTCAATGCCAAAACACAGACATATATTCTGTCAATAGTCGTTAAGTGAGTAAGCTTCACTTAACACCAAAACACTTAGAAAAGTTTCTATCATTAGGCGTTTAGTGAGAGACCATCACTCAATGCAAAAAAACATAGACAATCTTTCTATCTCTAGGCGTTGAGTGATTGATCTCCACTCAATGCCAAACTGCTTAACTGGAGTTCTGTCACTTGGCATTGAGTGAGTAAGCTTCACTTAACGCCATAACACTTAGATTTGTTGTTAGTCACTTGGCGTTGAGTGAGTAAGCTTCACTCAACGCTAAAATACTTAGCCAATTTTTTGTATCTGAAAACACTGGCTCTGACTGTCTAAGGTTCAGTCAGCACTTTTTATCACATGGCATTGAGTGAGTAAGCTTCACTCAATGCTTATGGACTTAGTCAAAAATCTGCATAGATTTTCTGAGTCATTGACTGACTGAGTTATACTCAACGAATATGAAGTTATGGCGTTGAGTGAATGATCTTCACTCAATGCCTGTAGACTTGGCCACATTTCAGCCTGTTTCTTCTTAGGCTTTTACTGCCTTAGCCAGTCTCACAACCTTTTTCTATATGGCGTTGAGTGAGTGGACTCCACTTAATGCCTGTGAACTTAGCCACATCTTCAGCATTCCAATTGTTTGGCGTTGACTATACAAGCTGAACTCAGTGTATTATCCACCTGACATTGAGTGAATAGACTTCACTCAATGCATGCGAACTTAAATAGTTTTCTGTCTTTTCACTATCTTGCCTAGACATCACCTATCTTGGCCACATGGATCAAGCTGTCTAATCAATGCATAGAGGGTACCCTGCATATATAGAACTTGTAGGACATGTTAGAATACAACATGTGTATCCCATTGTATACAATGACTTCTTCAAATCCAGGATATTGGGATCAATGGACCCAATAATTGCAGCTCCTTCTTTAGGAAAGAACGCTCCTGGACAGCGTCCCTGGAAGGAGATTCCAGCAAAGAGTACCGAGAGGGATGTCGCCGGGCGGGAACTCTTCCCCAGGCAGGCTAGTGCTGACAGGGTTAGTGAGCCAAGGCCGCGAGATGTGCCTTCTCGCCGGGTTGTGGGTGGGAGCCCTTTCAATGAGTTGATTGTCTCTACCACGGTCCCTGACGGGTTCAGAGAGCCAGATATGTCTTACTACACGGGCAGGGATGACCCCATGCAGCATGTCCAGTGGTTCGAAGATGCCGTCTCCATTAGGCAGATTTCGGATGCCTTCAAGTGTCAGCTTTTTGCCATGACTTTGAAGGGGAAAGCGAGGGACAAGTATCATTAACTCCCTGTAAGTTCCATTTACTGCCTTGAAGATCTGCGCCGGGGGTTCCTGTTGAGGTTCTCCATGCCAAAGAAGAGGAAGAAGGGGGTGGATAGCTTGTTCGCCAACAAGTAGAAGTCGAAGGAGACGCTGAGATACTATTTTGATCGGTTCCAGGAAGAGATCCTTCTAGTTCAGGTGGTCTTGGGGTACACGCTGATGCTCGCATTTACCCTGGGGTTGAGATCTGGGTTCTTCAGCATGGAGCTAAAAAGAGTGCCCCTCTCTCTTTTGAAGAGCTGATGGAGAGGGCGGTGAAGGAGATAGAGATTGAAGCGGCCAACCTGGTGTTCGCCGGGAAGCTGGCGAAGTTGGAAGAGGATGAGGTGAAGGAGCCAGGAGCTGGAAGTAGAGATAGCAGAGAGAGGATAGGAGGATAGAAGAGCCCCAAGGTCAGGGTTACCAGAGGCAGATTCAAGGTTGGGGACATAGGGAGCCGAACAATCAGTGGCCTGGAGGCCTCAATAAGGTCCCCCCAGGGGAATGGGGGATTATAAGATGGAGAGATCTTCTGATGATAGGGAAGGTTTAATATGGCGGCTTTGAGGTAGGGGTAGAGGGACCCTCTCCCGCAGCAACAGGAGGTGATGGTGATCGCTAGAACAAGAGGAGAGAGAAGAGGAGTTAGGGGAGGAGGAAGGCCAAGAGAAGGCATGGTGGTGTTGCCTTTCTGTGACTTTCATCAGGAGGAGGGTCATGCGATGGTCACCCACCCAGAGTTTCTGGAGATGAGAGAGGCCAGGGGGCAAGTTCAGTTACAACCGCACGTGAGAATCGAGGAAGTTCTGCTAGGAGAAGGAGAAGATAAGTGTGAGGACTGGTTGGATGTGGGAGACCGAGGAGGGATCTGAGTGATCCATGGGGGAGTGGGGATTGAGGCCACCCATAAGGGGAGTTTCCAAACCATGTATAGAAGGAGCATTGTGTCGACCTCCCTGACTCCCCCCCAGGAGTAAAAGATCACCTTCTCTTCAAAGGACATACCAGACTATAAAGACCCATTCTGCGATGCCTTGGTGATCCAGACAGCCATAGAGAACTTCACGATCTCCAAGATTCTGGTGGACATTGGGAGCTCTGTGAACGTGATCTTCAAGAAGGCGTTCGATGAGATTAAAGTGGAGGCTTGGAGGGTGTTGGTCTCAGATGTATCGCTGTTCGGGTTCTCAGGGGAAAGGAAGGAAGTTGAGGGAGGGGTGGGACTGCACGTGACACTGGGGGGGGGGGGGGGTGTCGAGGAACTATCGGTTTGTCATTATTGACTCTCCAAGCAGCTATAATGCCATCTTTGGGAGCCCCCTCATCAGCGCCTTTCGTTGCGTCCTCTCCTCATTCCATACATGTCTCAAGTTCAGCAGTGGGGGAGTCCAGGTCAGGATCAGGGGGATCCAAAAGGGGCAAGGTAGTGCTATATGACTGCCGTCAACACCATATCCTGGATGGCAGAGGTGGAGGATTTGGAGAAGGAGATGGCGACACAGGAGGAGGTTATAGAGGAGAGAGAAGTGAGCCTAGGTGAGGCTGGAGAGAAGGCTATAGAGGAGTAGGGAGAACGAGAAGTAGAGCTGCAGGAGAAGTATGCTGCCTCCTGGGTGGAGGCCCAAGGAGGCAGAGAAGTGGAGCTGTAGGGAAGTCAGTTAGAGGTGATGGAGGTTGAGGAAATAGGTGGGGAGGAAGATTTCGGGCAGGAGGAGGAGCCGAGGAGCGGCAGAGAGCAGTACAGGTTGGAGCCGGCATAGGAGGTCGCAGAGATGGAGGTCTTCACTAGGACAGGAATGACGGAGAGTGTACAGATCAGCGGTGGCTTGAGCCCAGAAGATTAGGGAAGGATGCAAGAGTGCATCCAAAGGAACGTCGATATCTTTGATTGGAGTGCGACAGACATGCTGGGCATCAACGCAGACGTGGTGTGCCACCATCTAAATCTGGACCCCAAGACCCATCCCATACGCCAGAAGATGCGGACCATTGCCACCAAGCCGGAGGATCCCATCCGCGAGGATGTCAAAAAGCTTCTCGAAGCAGGTTTTATCTCAGAGATCTAGTATCCAGGCTGGGTCTCCAACGTGGTAATGGTAAAGAAAGGGGATGGGAGGTGGAGAATTTGTGTGGACTTTTCTTTATTAAATAAATCATGCCCAAAGGATTGCTACCCACTTCCTCGGATTGACACGCTGGTTGATTTAGCCGTTGGTTTTTATATTATGAGTTTTTTGGATGTTTTTCAGGTTATCATCAGATTCGAATGCATCCCCCGACGTCAAAGATTTCTCCTTCATCACTAGGGAGGGATGCTTCAACTTTAAGATGATGACCTTTAGGCTAAAGAATACAGAGGCCACGTACCAGCATATGATGGACCAGGTCTTCCAAAACCAGAGGGGAGAAAACTGGAATTTTATGTTGATGATCTTATGGTAAAGAGTGGGGATGTGGGTTCATATCTACTCGACCTAGAAGAAACATTCACCACCCTGCGAAAGATCAAGATGCGCCTAAACAACCAGAAGTGTGTCTTCGGGGCAAGCCAAGGCAAGTTCCTTGGACATCTTCTGACCCCTGCGGGGGTAGAGCCTAATCCAGACAAGGTGGAGGCTATCACAGAGTTGGAGTCATTGTATAATGCCAAAGTGGGTCAGCGCTTGATGGGCAAGCTCGCCGGGCTGAGTAGGTTTCTCTCTCGAGCTGAGGTGAAATGATCACCTTTCTTTAAGGTGCTGCAGGGAAACCAAAAGTTCGTGTGGACAAAGGAATGCGAGAAGGCTTTCCAGGCATTGAAAGGTCAACTCTCCCAAGTACTGCTTCTTTAGAGCTCGAAGGAAAGGGAGGACCTAGCTTTGTATCTCGGAGTGGGGGCGGAGGCCGTAAGCTCAGTTTTGGTCAGGGAAGAGGGGAAAAAGCAGTTACCCATCTACTATGTCAGCATAATATTGAAGAAGGCCGTGCTCTATTACACCATCCTGGAGATGTTGGCTTTCTCCTTGAACATCTTGGTCAGGAAGCTTAGAACATACTTTCATGCCCATTTGATCAAGGTAATGACAGACCACCCGCAGTGTAAGATTTTCGAAGGGGTGGAGCCCTCGGGGCGGTTGGCCAAGTGGTCCACCGAGCTGAGTGAGTTCGATATCACTATTGTGCCGCGGATCCCCATCAAGGCGCAAGTGGTGGCCGATTTCATGGACGACTATGTCGTTGAGGTAGAAGGTGAGAAGCCACCGCCACATGATGCTTGGAATATGTTGGTTGACGGAGCCTCGGGAAAGCATTCTCTAGGGGGAGGGGTAGTGCTAGTAAACCCTCAGGGGGTCACCATAGAACATGCATTGGTCTTACACTTTCCCATCACCAACAATCAGGCAGAATATGAGGCTTTCATAGCTGGGCTGCGATTGTCCAAAGAGCTCCAGGTACATGACGTAGAAGTGTTCACAGACTCGTTGGTGATGGCATCGTAGATCAGGGGTGAGTACGAGGCTAGGGAGACTACCCTCATGAAATACTTGTCCAAGGTAAGGGTGATTGTTGGCAGTTCCGGACATTCTCGATCCAGCATGTCCCCAGGGAGGAGAGTATAGCAGTCGATCGGTTGGCTAAGTTCGGACCTCGGGGTGGAGGAACTTTGACTGAACTGTTCCACCTGGCAATCAACGATGGGGAGTTGATGGAAGTGGATCGGCGGCACTCATGGGCGGATCCCTTTGTGGCTTTCCTAATTACAGGTAAACTTCTCGAAGGGACCAAAGATGTGAAAGGCTTTAGGCACAAATCATCACATTACTTAATGCATGAAGGAGGGTTGCATCAGAAGATGTTGTCAGGGCTCCTGGCGCGATGCGTGGCAGAAGAGGAGATCCTGCGGATCCTGGAGGAAATACAATATGTCGAATGTGGCAGTCACTTGGGAGGTAGAACTTTGGAAGATAGGGTGGTCAGGCAGGGATATTTCTGGCCATCCCTAAGGAAGGATACGACAGAGTTTGCAAGGAGGTGCCAAAAGTGCCAGCTATATTCCCCCCTCCAACTCTTGCCTGTCTAAAGGCTTCGAAGCATCATGGCGCCATGGCCTTTCGCCATCTGTGGAATGGATTTGGTTGGACCTTTTCCCCCAACAAGCGGGCAGAGAAGGTTCCTTCTGGTCATGATTGATTATTTCTAAAAGTGGCTAGAGGTCAAGGCATTGGCCAAGTTGACTTCCCAAGTCATCAGAAATTTTATTGGGGGAGATCATCTGCCGACATGGGTTGCCTCAAGCCATTGTCACGGATAATGGTCCCTAGTTTGGCAGCAAAGAATTCATCAATTTCTGCACCAAGTTGGGGATTGACCTCAGGTTTGCCTCCGTCCACAGCCCAAGAAGCAACAGCCAGGTGGAGGCGGCAAATAAAATCATCGTGAACCTGCTTAAGAAGATGGTAGAGAACTTGAGGGGGAGTTGGGTAGAGCAACTCCCCTCGGTATTGTGGGCTCTGGGACAACCTCCAACACGGCCACTAGAGAGACCCCCTTCCAACTTTCTCATGAGTGTGAGGCAGTCTTGCCTGTGGAGTTTGAGGTTCAGTCGCCGTGTGTCGCGACCGCTAGCAGGGGAGACGAGGAATGGAGGGAAGAAAATGAAGGGAGCTACAGCTCATGCTGGACATGGTAAAGGAACTTCGAGACATAGCCACCATCAGGCAGGAGGAGATTAAATGGAGGATGACCAAGTACTTCGATAAACATTTCAGGATCATGCAGTTCAAAGAAGGAGATCTGGTCTTGAAATAGGTCGACGCCGCTAGAAGGTCGACATCCATTGGGAAGCTCAATCCTACCTGAGAGGGTCCCTACATAGTGGAAATGGCCCAAGGGTCAGGAGGATACCACCTCCAAAATGTGGAAGGGGTGACCATGAGCAGCACTTGGAGTGGTGATGACCTGAAGCATTTCTACCCTTAGTTGGGGTAAAATTGTAAATCCTATTATAATAAATTTATTGAATTGTTTCAGGTTTGTCTCTTTTGAAGATTATAAGAGGTTGTGGTTTGAAAGACCCCGAGTAGATCCCGCTGACCAGGCTCCCATTAGCTAGTAGGGCTGGAAGGCGCACTCGACCCTGAGTAGACCCGCTGTCCAGGCTCTCATTAGCTGGCATGGCAGTAGGCTCGCTTAGGTGGTAAGGAAAAGAAGTTGTGGTTTGAAAGACCCCGAGTAGATCCTGCTGAGCAGGCTCCCATTAGCTTGTAGGGCTGGAAGGCACACTCGGCCCCGAATAGACCTACTGTCCATACTCTCACTAGCTGGCAAGGCCGTCGGCTCGCTTGGGGGTAAGGAAAGAGGTTGTGGTTTGAAAGACCCTGAGTAGATCCCGCTGACCAGGCTCCCATTAGCTACTAGGGCTGGAAGACGCACTCGGACCCGGGTAGACCCGCTCTCCAGGCTTTCACTAACTGGTAGGGTCGTAGGCTCGCTTAGGGGGTAAGGTAAAGAAGTTGTGGTTTAAAAGTCCCTGAGTAGATCCTACTAACCAGGCTTCTATTAGATGGTAGGGATGGAAGGCGCACTCGGCCTCGAGAAGACCCACTGTCCAGGCTCTCACTAGCTGGCTAGGCCGTATGCTTGCTTGGGGGGCAAGGTCAAGAAGCTGTGTTTTGAAAGACCCCGAGTAGATCCCGCTGACTAGGCCCATTAGCTGGCAGGGCAGGAAGGCGCACTCAGCCAGAGTAGACCCGCTGTCCAGGCTCTCACTAGCTGGCAGGGCCATAGACTCACTTGGGTGGTAAGGTAAAGAAGTTGTGGTTTGAAAGACCCCGAGCAGATCCCACTGACTAGGCTCCCATTAGCTGGCAGAGCTAGAAGGCGCACTCGACCTTGAGTAGACCCGCTGTGCAGGCTCTTACGAGCTGGCAGGGATGTTGGGTCCATTGACCATAATGTTCCCTATATTGGATTTGAAGAGACATCTCCATCAACACTAAGAGCATAATTATATTTGATGTTGTTTAGGCTCATCATGTGCATAATGTTCCATGGAACAAGTGATGTGATAGATGGTCACAAAGTGAAGATGCTGGAAAGACAGGAAGTAGCCTAAGTGGACAAGTCAGGTAATCTCTTACCTATGTTGTGGGCTGATAGAAATCTGTCTAAGTCCACAGGCATTGAGTGATCAAGACACACTCAATGCCATACAACAAAAGGTTGTGAGTAGAACTCAGTTCAGGAATTCGTCGAACTGAGTTCAGAGTTCGTCAGGATGAGCTCACCATTCATCGAGCTAAGTTCAGAGTTTGATACTGAGTTCATCGAACTCAGTTCAGAGAATTCGTCAAACTGAGTTCAGAGATCGTCGAGCTGAGCTCACAATTCGTCGAGCTAAGTTCAAAGTTTGAGACTCTGAGTTCATCGAACTCAGTTTAGATAATTCGTCGAACTGAGTTCAGAGATCGTCGAGCTGAGCTCACCATTCGTTGAGCTAAGTTCAGAGTTTGAGACTCTGAGTTCGTCGAACTCAGTTCAGAGAATTCGTCGAACTGAGTTCAGAGTTCATCGAGCTGAGCTCGCCATTCGTCGAACTTAGTTCAGTTAGTTGAACTAAATTGAAGATAATTTTTTTAAGGCAAAAAGCATTGAGTGATAAAGACACACTCAACGCTCTCAGCTCCAGAGTCAAAAAAATGTTGGTCTCAGCAAAATCACTGAGACAAGAGTTGGTTTCATCAAAAACCACTAAGAATGGAGTTAGTCTCAAGGCAAAAGCACTGAGAGAAATGTTGGTTTCAGTAAAACCGCTGAGACAGGAGTTGGTCTCAGCAAAACTGCTGAGACAGAAGTTGGTCGCAGCATAACCACTGAGACAAGTGCTTGTCTTAGCTGAGAACAAGAAAGCGCTGAGACAAGTTTAGCAGAAAAATAGTTAATGCAAAAAGCGTTGAGTGGAGGTTGCTCACTCAACGCTGTCGACGCCAGTGAAGTCAGAATCTTGTCTAAGGAGTTTGGCGTTGAGTGATTCTCACACACTCAACACCAAGCAGTAGATAGCTGATAAAGCAAGTTGGCGTTGAGTGGAGCTGAATCACTCAACGCCTTGAAACAAATTTATATTCTAAGTAGTTTGGCGTTGAGTGAAGGTTTCTCACTCAATGCCATGAGACAAAAATTCTATCTAAGTGTTTTGGCATTGAGTGATGCTTACTCACTCAATGCCTATGCTAATGGTGTTAGATTTTTGACTAAGTCCACATCTGTTGACGTCAGTAAGTCAACAAGTCAACAAAATTCAAATTAGTGGCGGGATGGCTACACTATGCGTCAAATGTTGCCACAGACCTACTGTACGGTAGTTGGTGTTAAAGCAAGTTGCTGCAAGCCATTAATTATGTGGGCCCCACTGCTAAAGAGTCGTTGGGTCAACAATCAATAAAAGAAAAGAGGCGTACAAAGGAAGTGAGACTTAAGGAAAAAGAAATCAAGTTAGTTCTTCTTCTCCGCCATTGTTGTGGAGCTGAAGAACATGAAGCTCAAGTCTACAAGACAGAGAGCAAGTTAGCTGTTGGATCAAGACCTTAAACAGCAAGATTGCTGGTGCCATTTTCACCTACATCAGCAAGCTAGTTCAGAGTATTTTCTTTGAGGGAAAAGGTAACAGCCAAGGGCCGACCCTTGTTGCAGGTTCTTCACAGTTCCAACAACACAAGCACATGAAGATCTTTATCTAGAAGCTGTGAAGAGAAGAAAGCTTGAAGAAGTTGAAGGAAGACTTAGGGGAATATTCCTCAAGAGTCAAAGATAGGGCTAAATCACCTCAGCCCAGGAAAGGAGCAAGAGGCAGAGCTATTCCAGTCTGCAAAGTTAGAGCTATGATTTTCGGAGCTCAGGTAGCAGCAGTTAGCTGCAGTAACTTCACTGACCAGAAGGAAAATCCCTTGTGCTGTGAAGAAGTAGTTAGGGCCGAGCTTTATTCTCAGTTCAGGAAGTGGCAGAACATTACTTTGTAAGTAACTTCCCGCACAAGTAACTACTTGTTGTCGTGGAAGTAGTTAGGACTAAGTATATCGTAGTTCAGTGAAGGTAGACTTAGGAAATAAATTCCTATAGTCATTGTTAGGCTGAGTCTATCTCAGTAAAGAAGCTTGACATAGAGAAATATCTTTTGTGTCAAGAACATCCATCAACCCACCTTCATCCTTTAGGATTCAGTTTATCCGAATCTGAGTTGTAGGTGACTATTTAGTCACTAAGTTGTAGGTGCCCTGCTGGGGTACTGAGGTAGGATCCAAGCGTGGATCTGATCTGTATGGCTTAATTGCCTGAGGTAGGAGAGTACTACTCTTTGAGTGTAGGGCCTTTGTTCCTGAGGTAGGTGACAACTTTGTCACTAAGCTGTACGTGTCTGGAGGGGCCCTGAGGTTGGTACCTGGAGGGGTGTTGTAGGAGTGCTACAACACTCTGAGAGTAGGGCCTTGTGCCTGAAGTTGTAGGGTTGAAAAGCCTGAGTTGTAGGCCTTAGAGATTAGGCTGAGGTAGGTGGCTTGCGGGTCACTGAGTGTAGGAGCACTATAGAGCTCTAAGGTAGGATCCTTTGTGGATCTGAGGTAGGGTTGTCCTCCCAGCCTGAGTGTAGGGCTTAACAGCCTTAGGTAAGTGGTCTGCTGACCACTGAATGTAGGACTTTATGGATGAGAAGTGAGTCTTGGAGGAGACTTGGAGATCCTGTAGGATCTGTGGTGTAGGCTCTTAGGAGCAGTTTGGGAGTTGTTCCTAGTCCAACAGGTTAGTTGGATAGGTGGGAGAGAAAGTGGATGTACCTAATTAGGGAACCACTATAAATCTTTGTGTGCTTTTCTGTGGTTATTTTTTTCTTATTTACAGGTGTTAAGGACAATATCTAGATCACCATAAGCTGAAAGATAAAATAAACAACAAGATAGTATAAAGAAAGCAAAGGATAGTCTTAAAGAGACCAATAACCTTTTCACCCCCCTCTAGGTGATTTAGCTGTCCTTGAACTAAAGACTTTCAAGTGGTATCAGCGGGAGGCTGCTCAAAAAGGACCTAACCGTCTGAGTAGACCTCAAAGGATAGCTAAAAGGTTAGCATTGGTGGGTTCAAAAGATAACCATAAGGAGTGTAGCTACATGGAGCTTCAAGTCTATAGCAAGGAGAACTTTGGGACATAGAAAGAAAGGATCAGACAGATCATGGATGATAGTGATCCTAAAATCTTGGCTTCAATTCAAGAAAGATCCTTCATTCCTATGAGGGTATCTACATCAGATGCAAGCATCCAGACCCCAAAGAGTTATGCAGATATGTCTGAAGATGAAATCAACTTGGCATCTATGGACAAGAGGGCACAACACATCATGGTAAGTGCCATAGATGACTCCACCTTCTAGATGCTTGTCCACTGCAAGACAACTAAAGCGATGTGGGATTCTCTCACTGGCTACATGGAAGGGATAGAGGAAGTCAGTCTTTTTGACAGTGGTTCAGAGTTTGAAGAAGAAGAAGAAGACTTTATTAGGCTAGTTGCTGCTGCTACTAAAGATGAAGCTGTTGCAGCAGGAGAAGTCAATCCTTTAGATACCAAGATAGAGATCCGGGCGCCTCTATCACACTCAAAAAGTGATACTGAGGTGGATGAAGATATCAGTGGCTGCTGTGAGTGGATGGCTTTGACAGAAGAAGTATACTGTCAGGATCAGCCTGGTCAAGATCAGGTACAACCTCTGTCTAGCTGCTCAGGTCTTGAGACCAGTCTAGATTCTGATGCATCCTCATCTACTGATGAAGATGGCTCTGAATCTGAGGTAGATGTCAATCAATTGATTGACAAGTATGGTAAAATCTTGGATGCTTTGAGAAAAAGCAAGAAGTTGGCCAAGATACAGACTAAGGAGATTATCTCTCTTCAGCTAGCTGTTGCCCAGCAATCTGAGATAGCTGCCTTGCTGGATCAGAAAGTGAGGGAAGTCAGCCAACTGAAGATCATCTCAATCATCCAAATTGAGACTATAAGGCAGAAGGACAAGATCATTATGGATCTTGAGGGGCAACTCCTAAAGGAGAGAAGGGCTGTGGCTGAATTCAGCAAGCCTAAAGCTATGCTGCCCTTGATAAATTCCTCTCCTCCCAAAAGGGTAAAAGGAGTTAGTAGTCAAGGGAAGCACAAGAGTTGACCTATCCAAAGGGAAAGACAAAGCCCCTATAGTGCCACAGTCAACCTTTCACAAGGTAATTCTCCTTTCTCATAGATATGACCAGGACTGCATGTATGATCACTATAAGAATTGGAATTCTTCTTGTAAGAATACAAGTGTATCTTATAATAGGAGAAGAAAGGGTAGGAGAATGAATGTCTTTATGGCTCCCCATGAAAAAGTACAAATGACCTATGCTGGACCATTTATATTTGGTGTCTCAGCCCCAACTCACAAGGGTAAGACAATGGCTTTCACTCAAGCCCATCCAGCAAGGACTCAGACTAAGGGTCAGTCTACTAGCAAGTCTAACTTGGCTAGTTCTGATGATATAAACAACATGTCATCTACAAAGAAGACATCTGTAAATACCACTCAGGGCAAGCAAATGAAGCATGCTAAAAGAAGGACCTTCAATCAGATCCTTGCTGAAAGGAACCCGAAGAAAGTTGCTGCTCATCTTTATTCTATTCAGTTAGTAGTTAACCACACTGCAAGACCTGCTCAGAAAACAAGATATAATATTCATGAGTGTTGGTGCTATGGTAAGGTGGGGAATTTTGCCCTAGATTGCTGGCACAATCCTTCTGTGTCTAGAGTAAGAGTTAGCTTACCTGTCAGAAATTCTGCAGACAAGCAAGTCAGATTGGTGTTGTGGTAAGGTGGGCCATTTTACCCTAGGACCCAATACCTATTGGGGTCCTAAGGTAAGATAAATCTGTTTTGTAGGTTAGTCTAAGTGCTCATCCTCCATGTGGCACTTGGACTGAACATGTTCCAGAACTTGGACTGGAACAAGGAAGTTATCCTAATAGAAGGATAAGGTCTCCAAGTCAGTGAGCTTTATGGATATGATCTGTGCAAATGATGATGGGGAGCATGTTCAGTCAAGGTTACTGAACAAGACTGAATCTTACCCGAAGTTCCCCAGCACAGAATAGATCAGCTTTACTGTTGAGGATCAGCTTGCCCCCATGGACATTGCAGAAGTTGAGGGGGAAACTACCCAAGTGATGGCTCCTGCTGGAAGAAGGAAAGCCAATCAGTTTACCAGAACAGGTGGATTGTTCCAGCTATTGTTGATACAAGTTAGCTCATTCCTATTGAAATAGTAGTGTAAAGAAGGACTTGATATCAGAATGAAAGGATGATTCATAGGGAGATCATTCAAGGATCAAGTGATCTTAAAGTCCAGCAGCTGCAGGAGAACACTCAACCTCATGAGAAGAGAAAGCTGACAACTACACCATTGGTATTATCTGCAATCAGCTAGGGGGAGAACAGAATCACAGCATACCAGCTCCTCCCTATCTATTCAGAAACCAAAAAGGGATTGATCAAGTGATGATAAGGTGCTAAAGACAAGGAGAAGATCTAGCTCAGCAAGAAGTGATCATGGTGCAAGGGAGCTGTTGTGATTAGCTGATGAGAATCCACCCATTGCTTCAGAACCATAACCTCCAGATAAGTAGAATCCATATTTTTAGTGATATTCTACTAGTATAATCTAAGTTGCTAGGAATCATGTCTGTCTTAGCAGGACTATGCATATGTAGATTAAGTTTCAATAAGTTAGGAAGAATAAAGAGGAACTCAATCCCGAGTTTGTCCTGACTGACAGGTGGCAGACATGTTTATCATGCCACTAGATGAAGTCAAGATTCAACATCATCTAGATTAAGATTGGGTATGTTGAACTTGGTATAGCTTCAGTTGCTTCATATCATACTTGTGTTGCATGATTCATTTCTCTTACAGGTGGATAAGTTCTTGATGTGACATCAAGGCTATAAAGACCATTAAGTAGTATCAAAACTTAGATGGACTCAAGTGGACAGTAGAGGGAATGACAAGGATGCTCCTGTTAAGGGGGAGCAAGCTCATCACCCTATAAAGGGGAAGCATGTCCAGCAGTTGTTGAAACTGGATCAACCTCCTGTTGGGAAGGAGCAAGCACCTGCTGCAGTAGATCAGCTGTCAATACAGCTGATAAGTTTGTCTTAAGGACAATGCACATACTAAGGGGGAGAACACGAGAAGAGAGACAACCAATAACCAGCTCAAGTGGATCCATGGCTCACTCAAGTAGAACTATGTTAGCAACTAGTTAAAATGATCTAGTGTTGTGTTGTATTATTGTATCAACACAGAAGGTATGACTCCTAATCAAGTAGAATGATCACTAGGATGATTTACTTAACAGTATCAACATAGGGCTTTGTCTAGGATCAAGAGATAATCTCTCCCATGATATTTTCTACTCTCTCAATAGGTATGCCTATTGAAGAAGACAGAAAGGGGGAGATATGCGTGGCAGATATAGAAGTAATATTTGACATGACAAGGTCATGTTAAGTAGGTTCATATTACTGGAAAAGATTCTAGTAGTATGAGAAGTGCAATGACCGACCACATGTTGAGTTATGATTGTGTCAGTGCATATATTGAGGCAAGTGCTTCTAGTGGTGCACCATTTAAATATTAAGTGGTATAAAGGAGAGTTCACATTGAATGAATGTAGCATAAGATAGTAGACATAGCAGATTATAATCCGCAGCTGCATGAAATTATTCTGCCTATTTTGGCAATGCCTCTTAGTATTGTCGGTTGTTCTGCCTTCTTCAAATAGAGGCAGATTGTTGGGTCCATTGCCCACAATGTTCCCTAGATTGGATTTGAAGAGACATATCCATCAACACTAAGAGTATAGTTGTATTTGATGTTGTTTAGGCTCATCATGTGCAGGATGTTCAATGAAACAAGTGATGTGACAGGTGGTCACAAAGTGAAGATGCTGGAAAGACAGGAAGTATCCTAAGTGGCCAAGTCAGGTAAACGCTTACCTATGTTGTGGGCTGACAGAAATGTATCTAAGTCCACAGGCATTGAGTGATGAAGACACACTCAACGCCATACAACGAAAAGCTGTGAGTAGAACTCAGTTCAGGAATTCGTAAAACTGAGTTCAAAGTTTGTCGAGCTTAGCCAAACATTCGTCGAGCTAAGTTCAGAGTTTGAGACTCTGAGTTCGTTGAACTCAGTTCAGAGATTTCGTCGAACTGAGTTCAGAGTTCGTCGAGCTGAGCTCACCATTTATCGAGCTAAGTTCAGAGTTTGAGACTCTGAGTTCGTCGAACTCAGTTCAGAGAATCCGTCGAACTGAGTTCAGAGATCGTCGAATTGAGCTCACCATTCATCGAGCTAAGTTCAGAGTTTGAGACTCTGAGTTCGTCGAACTCAGTTCAAAGAATTCGTCGAACTGAGTTCAGAGTTTGTCGTCGAACTCAGTTCAGTTAGTTGAACTAAATTGCAGATAATTCTCTCTAAGGCAAAAAGAGTTGAGTGATAAAGACACACTCAACGCTCTCAGCGCCAGAGTCAGAACAATAATCGTCTCAGCAAAATCGCTGAGACAGGAGTTAGTTTCAGCAAAACAGCTGAGATTGGAGTTAGTCTCAAGGAAAAAGCAGTGAGAGAAATGTTGGTCTCAGCAAAACCGCTGAGATAGGAGTTGGTCTCAACAAAACTGCTTAGACAGGAGTTGGTCTCCGCAAAACCACCGAGACAGGAGTTAGTATTAGCATAACCGCTAAGACAAGTGCTTGTCCTAGCTGAGAACAAGAAAGCACTGAGGCAAGTTAAGCAGAAAAAATGGTTAAGGCAAAAAGCATTGAGTGGAGGTTGCTCACTCAACGCTGTCGACGCAAGTGAAGACAGAATCTTGTCTAAGGAGTTTGACATTGAGTGATGCTCACACACTCAACGCCAAGCAGCAGATAGATGATAAAACAAGTTTTCATTGAGTGGAGCTGAATCACTCAATGCCTAGAAACAGATTTATATTTTAAGTAGTTTGGCGTTTAGTGAAAGTTACTCACTCAACACCATTAGACAGAAAATATGTCTAAGTATTTTGGAATTGAGTGATGCTTACTCACTCAACGCCTATGCTAATGGTGTTTGATTTTTGACTAAGTCAACAGCTGATGATGTCAGCAAGTAAACAAGTCAACAAAATTCAAATTAGTGGCGGGATGGCAACAATACACGACAAATTTTGTCACAGACCTAATGTACGGCTGTTGGTGTTAAAGTAAGTTGGTGTAGGCCATTAATTATGTGGGGCCCACTGCTAAAGAGCCTTGGGGTCAAAAATCAATAAAAGAAAAGAGGCGTACAGAGGAAGTGAGACTTAAGGAAAAAAGAAATCAAGTTAGTTCTTCTTCTTCACCATTATTGTGGAGCTGAAGAACAGGAAGCTCAAGTCTATAAGATAGAGAGCAAGTTAGTTGTTGGATCAAGACCTTCAGTAGTAAGATTGCTGGTGCCATTCTCACCTGCACCAGCAAGCTAGTTCAGAGTATTTTCTCTGAGGGAAAAGGTAGAAGCCAAGGGCCGGCCCTTGCTGTAGGTTTTTCACAGTTCTAGCAACACAAGCACCTGAAGATCTTTATCTTGAAGCTGTGAAGATAAGAAAGCTTGAAGAAGCTGAAGGAAGACTTAGGGGACTATTCCTCAGGAGTCAAAGCTAGGGCTGAATCACCTCAGCCCAGGAAAGGAGCAAGAGGCAGAGCTATTGCCGTCTGCAAAGTTAGAGCTGTGATTTTCTCAGCTCAGGTAGTAGCAGTTAGCTGCATTAACTTCACTAACCAGAAGGAAAATCCCTGGTGCTGTGAAGAAGTAGTTAGGGCTGAGCTTCAGTATCAGTTCAGGAAGTGGCAGAACATTGCTCTACAAGTAATTACAGTACAAGTAACAACTTGTTACTATGGAAGTAGTTAGGACTAAGTATATCTTAGTTCAGTGAAGGTAGACTCAGGAAATAAATTTCTGTAGTCATTGTTAGGATGGGTCTATCTCAGTCAAGAAGCTTGACACAGAGAAATATCTTTTGTGTCAAGAAAATCCATCAACACACCTTCATCCTGTAGGATTCAGTTTATCTGAATCCGAGTTATAGGTGACTATTTAGTCACTGAGCTATTGGTGCCCTGCTGGGGTACTGAGGTAGGATCCAAGAGTGGATCTGAGCTGTAGGGCTTAATTTCCTGAGGTAGGAGAGTGCTGCTCTCTGAGTGTAGGTCCTTTGTTCCTGAGGTAGGAGACAAGTTTGTCACTGAGCTGTAGGTGCATGGAGGGGCACTAAGGTAGGTACCTGGAGGGGTACTGAGTTGTGGGAGTACTGCATCACTCTAAGAATAGGGCCTTGTGCCTGAAGTTGTAGGCCTGAAAAGCCTAAGTTGTAGGCCTTAGAGATAAGGCTGAGGTAGGTGGCTTGTGGGTCACTGAGTTCAGGAGCACTGCAGAGCTCTGAGGTAGGATCCTTTATGGATTTGAGGTAGGGCTGTCCTCCCAGCCTGAGTGTTGGGCTTAACAACTTGAGGTAGGATGTCTGTTGGCCACTGAGTGTAGGCCTTTGTGGCTGAGAAGTGAATCTTGGAGGAGACTTGGAGATCCTGCGAGATCTGTGGCATAAGCTCTTAGGAGAAGTTTGGAGGAGTTGTGCCTAGTCCAACAAGTTAGTTGGATTGGTGAGAGGGAAAGTGGATGTACCCAATTAGGGAACCACTATAAATCTTTGTGTGCTTTTTTGTGTTTGTTTTTCTTTTCTTATTTATAGGTGTTAAGGACAAGCTCTAGATCACCCTAAGATGAAAGATAGAAGAAAATAACAAGATATTATAAATAAAGCAAAAGATAGTCTCAAAGAGACCAATAACCTATTCACCCCCTCTAGGTGATGTAGCTATCCTTGAATTAAAGACTTTCAATGGCCGTAAGCTCTCTTGGGGGTAAGGAAAAGATGTTGTGGTTTGCAAGACCTCGAGTAGATCCCACTGACCAGGCTTCCATTAGCTGGCAGGGCTGGAATGCGCATTTGGCCCCGAGTAGACATACTGTCCAAACTGTCACTAGTTGTCAGGGTCGTAGGCATGCTTGGGTGGGTAAGGTAAAGAAGTTATGGTTTAAAATACCCCGAGTAGATCCCACTGAACAAGCTACAATTAGCTGGCAGGGCTGGAGGCGCACTCAGCCCCGAATATACCCACTGTCCAGGCTCTCACTACCTGGCAGGGCCATAGGCTCCCTTGGGGGGTAAGGTAAAGAAGTTTTGGTTTGAAAGACCCCGGGTAGATCCCACTGACCCGGGTAGGGCTGGAAGGCACACTCGGCCCCGAGTAGACCCGCTGTCCAGGCTCTCACTTGCTGGCAGGGTCGTAGGCTCGCTTGAGGGGTAAGGTAAAGAAGTTATGGTTTGAATGACCGCGAGTAGATCCCGCTGACCAGGATCCCATTAGCTAGCAGGGCTGGAAGGCGCACTCGACCTTGAGTAGACCCGCTATCCAGGCTCTCATTAGCTAGTATGGCAGTAGGCTCACTTGGGGGTAAGGAAAAGAAGTTATGGTTTGAAAGACCCCAAGTAGATCCTGCTGACCAAGCTCCCATTAGCTAGTAGGGCTGGAAGGCACACTCAGCCCTGAATAGACCCGCTGCCCAGGCTCTAACTAGCTGGCAGGGCCTCCGGCTCGCTTGGGCGGTAAGGAAAGAGGTTGTGGTTTGAAAGACCAAGAGTAGATCCCACTGACCAGGCTCTCATTAGCTGGCAGGCCTAGAAGGTGAACTCAGCCCCGAGTAGACCCACTGTCCTTGCTCTCACTAGCTAGCAGGGCCGTAGGATCTCTTGGGGGGTAAGGAAAAAGGTTCTTAGTTTGAACTACCCCGAGTAGACCCGCTGACCAGGCTCCCATCAAGCTGGCAGGGCCGGTGGCTCGCTCGGTGGCAAGACACACAATACTTGGAATAATTAGATCTAGAGCTACTCCCACTGCCAGACTCTCACCTATCTGACAGGGCCGTTAAACTCATGACAAGTATTACGCACTTCGATAACATGTTTTCAAAAAGCTAACAACTATCCTGAGTAAGGATGAGGTAATCTAGACCCATCTCGGCCCCATCCTCTCGATATATTTCTCTCGACTGGGGGCTCTCGGCATGTCCCTATCAGCAAGTCCCTTCCGGTATGTCTCCCTCGACGAAATTTACTTGATCTATTCATCAAACGGATGGCGGTCATCACCTAAGAGACTAAGGTTTATGCAAATATGCTGATTCGTTTGCGAATAATAAAATGCGAGATGCAGATAAAAATACAGAAAACAGTAGTCATTTCGGCAACAAGTAAGGTCATTTATTTATTCAAAAAATGGTTACATTGGCTTGGGGGGTCTCGCCCCTTACATAAATTCATAAACAAATTATTACAAGTTAAACTAAAAAGGCAAAAAGTCCCCGGGGTTGGTGGAACTCTCTAGAACCAGGACATCGAGTGGAGCTCTCGCTCTCAACACTCTCAGTGCTTTTTGTCCTAAGGCGTCGAGTGGAGCTCTCGCTCTCGATGTTCTCAGCTATTTTTGTTCTAAGGCGTCGAGTGGAGCTCTCACTCTCAATGCTCTCAGTGATTTTTGTCCTAAGTCATCGAGTGGAGCTGTCGCTCTCGATGCTCTCAACTCTTTTTGTCCTAAGGCATTGAATGGAGCTCTCGCTCTCGACGCTCTCAGTGTGTTTTGTCCTAAGGCATCTAGTGGAGTTCTCCCTCTCGATGCTCTCTGTTGGGTCCATTGCCCACAGTGTCCTAAATTTAAGGAAGTCAATCTTGTCAATGATATACATGAAGTTGTAGTTGATGTTTTCCTGAGTTCATGCATGCATGGATGTCCTAGAAATAATGATGGGACAGGTAGCCAAAGTGGCTAGGTCAGGTAAACTCTTACCTAAGGTGTGGATCGATATAAAACTATCTATGTCCATAGGCATTGAGTGAAGGTCATTCACTCAATGCCAGATGACTTATAGCGCTAAGTCGAGCCTATACAGTCAAAGCCAAAGTAGTGGCAATCTGAGAAAGTGGCAAACTCTACAGGCATTGAGTAAAGTCAACTCACTCAATGATATATATCAAAAGGCTGTGAGACAGGCTAATGCAGTAAAAGCCTAAGGAGAAATGGGCAGAAAAGTGGCTAAGTCCACAGGCATTGAGTGAGTATCACTCACTCAACGCCGTACTATACATTCGTCGAGTATTGCCTTATAAGTCAAAGCCACAAAAATCTGTACTGATATTAGGCTAAGTCCAAATGCGGCGAGTGTAGCATACTTACTCAACGCCAGATAAACAGAATAAAATCTGCTAAGTAGTTTGACATTGAGTGGAGCTTACTCACTTAAGCCCAAGGAGCAGAAAAATCTGGCTAAGGCAGAAAGTGTTGAGTGAGACATGCTCACTCAATGCTCTCAACAGCATGATTTGGAAAATCTGGCTAAAGCAGAAAGCATTGAGTTAGGAGTGCTCACTCAATGCTCTCAATTCCTAAAATATAGAAAGCATGGCTAAAACACAAGGCGTTAAGTGAGGCATGTTCACTCAATGCTCTCTACGCCAAGCATGCAGAAAAGGATGAAGAATATGCTAAGGCGAAAGGTGTTGAGTGAGGCTTGCTCACTCAACGCTGTCAACACCTAGATAGACAGAATTCTATCTAAGTACCTTGGCATTGAGTGAAGCTCATTCACTCAACGCCTATTATACCGATGCTTAATTTTGGTTAAGTCCACTGGTGCTAACATCAGCAATATGTGCAAAATCGACAAAGTCAACTAATTTCAAATCAAGTACGGAGAAGCTACAGAACACAACAAACTCTACCGATAAGCTACTGTACGTCTTCTTCCTTTAAAGCAAGGTGCAACTGGATGCTGGAAGTGGGCCCCAATGATTTCTTAGAGTCGTTGATTGGCAAACTACAAAAGGAAGAGAGTGGGCAAGACAACAACAACTTTTAGGGATTTATTAATTTTAAAAGTTACGGCTAGACTCCTTCTTCCTCACCATTGCTTTCAATAAAAAGCTTGAAGTCTTCTACAAGAACCAAAAAGTTCAGTTAGCTGGTGCTATCTTCACCTGCACCAACAAGATTAGAAGGACTACCTTCTGACGGAGAAGCAGAAACAAAGAACAAGAACTGCAGATCAAGTTGCTTCTCAGTTCAGCAAGCTCAAATCTGAAGATCTACTTCTGAAGCTGAGAAGAAGGAAGAACAAAGTTGTCGATTCTGTCCTGAGAAGGAAGAGGAAGCAAAGCAGTTTACTACAAGTTACTTCCAGCTCAAGATCCTTGTAATTGTGAAGAAAGTTAGAACTGAGATAACTCAGCTCAAGGGGTTATCACAGGGAAATTTCTCTGTGATAAATATAAATCTATTTCAATCCTATATGATCCTTTTGGATCTGAGTTGTAGGGCTCTCTGAGCCTGAGTTAGGGAAAATTTGCCTGAGCTGTAGGATCCAGTTTGGATCAGAGGTAGGTTGTCAATTGATCACTAGTTGTAGGAGAAGAATACTCTCTGAATATAAGACCATTGGGTCTGAGGTAGGATCCCTAGTGTATCTGAGGTAGGGCTATCCTCCCAGCCTGAGTGTAGGGCCTTTGGCTAGAGGTAGGTGATCTGCCGATCACTAAGTTGTAGGCATTTGTTGCCGAGCTGTAAGTCTTGGAGGAGATTGAGAGATCTTGGGGGATCTGAGATGTAAGCTCTTTGGAGCTGAGGTTTGGAGAAGTGCCTTGACTAATAGGAAGTTGGCTAGGTGGAAGGAGAGTGGATGTACCCAAAAGTTGAGGAACCACTATAAATCAGTGTGTGCTTTTCTATGTTGTATTCTTTATGCAGGTACTTGAAAGCTAATTACTACCAACACACTAAGTACTAAAGAAGATAAAATTAAAAGCTAATTATATCAGTAAGACAACCTATTCACCCCCATAGGTTGTAAGCTACCTTGAAAATAAAGACTTTCACTCTCAACGCTTTTTGTCCTAAGACATCGAGTGGAGCTCTCGCTCTCGATGCTCTCGGCATCTTCTGAGTTAACGCGTCGAGTGGAGCTCTTGCTCTCAATGCTTTGAACATCTTCTACATTAAGGCATTGAGTGTAGCTCTCTCTCTCAACGCTATCAACGCTTATTACCTTAAAGCATCGAGTGTAGACTTTCCACTCAATGCTCTCGACGCCTTTCTAGCCTTAGGATTTGAGTGAGGCCATTCCACTCAATGCTCTCAATGCTTTTGGACTTGGCCATGTTTCTTATGAGGGCAGGCGAGTGTGGTAGGCAATCCCACACCGGGCCGGATATTGGCATTTTGATAGGACATGCAAAAGGGATTCCACCTATGTGTGCGAGATGCCTCCAGTCTAGTTTGGTCCAGAGGTAAATTTACCTGGCTGCCACTAGAGGTCTGCATTTAGCCCTTTTGAATAGCAGAGCTACACTGTTGGCAGACCAGTTGTTCAGAATCTATAAATAGACCCACATGATACCTCAGAAGGCAAACTTTCTCATTTTTGGAAGTCTTGTAGCACTTTTTGAGGTATCCTTAGCTCAACAGTTGGATAAGGAGGGAAAGTGCTCTAAGATCTTCCGAGTGAGTGGAGGGACCTCCGTGCTGTAACCTAGGGTATGTTCTTTAGTTCTCAACAACTGGTCATGGGTCTGAATTTGGGAGAAGTAGGTGTCGGCTACACCCCAGGTTCCGAACTCTCGTTGGGCCAGGTTTTAGTTCCAACAGAGAGAGTGTACTTTCTTTTTGGACATGAACTGGGCATGAGCCCTTATTACTCTTTCTTGTTGTTAATCTCATTGTGGACTATATCCTTTTGAAATGTATATTATGTTGTGATATTGTGAACATGTTTCTTTTACTTCTTTTCTAGTTGACCTTGTGTATGATCGTACTACCCGACAGGATTGACATCATGCAGTGACAACTAACCCGTGAGTTAGTGTCACTACAAGGTGGCGGTTCTGGGCATAAATGCTTCCCACAGCCATGGACAATTACCAGGAGGGGGATTTTACATGCTCTGTCTACAGTGGCAACAAACAACTCCCTTCTTTGATGCCAATCAAGCCCATACACCCCTCGATCCCTTATCAAATGCTCTCACCCACCCATCTACCACCAAATATGCTCCACCAGGAGTGGGGTGGTCCTTTAACATGTGACTAAACAGTAACGTTGATGTGACCACCTGCTCCACTATATATATCATTCTCATACAAGAGCGTAGTCACCTTGTATTTAAAGGATGACAGGAGTGAGGTAAAAAGTAATAAGGTCTTATCTTCTTCCTCCACCTTCGCACCAACCAAATTGATAGTTTGTTGTTAGTGGTAGTCTAACTCACCTAGAGGGGGGCGGGGGTGAATTTGTTTGTTGGATCTTACGACGCCCTTAGGGGGTGAATTAGGACTTTATGGAATTTAATTCTTAAATAAAAATATCATAGTTAATTAATAAAGTTTTAAAATATTTTATAGAAAATTATATTTTAATATATCAAAAAATATTATATTGAAGATTAATATTAGAAAAGGTAGAATTCAATATTTCTTCACCACCGCCAGTGTAAAGTGGTACCGACGGGCGCTAGTTCATGAATATTTAATTCAAGCATTTATATCTAATAAAAACAAACATTGCAATATATTTTGCATTAAAACTTTTGAACGATATATTTCAAAACATTTTATAGCATGAAAATAAAATCAAGATAATGAAACAAAATAAAACATGATTTTATTTTATTAGAAATTAAATACAAAAATGTTTGATTTCTATAGTGCTAGAAATCGAGGCGAATAGAAAAATCCATTTTTGATTATTCATCGGTCCTTCTCCCAAGGACCTGCTGGCTATAGCCTATCTTACCCCAGATATGGTCTCTAGCCTCCCGTAGATCTAACCTCGACCTAGTCGTTGCAACTAAGACGACAAATTTTCGCTAAGTCGCACAAGTATTTAGTTGCCACAAACAAAGAGAATTTCCTACAGCATCCTTCCTCGGAATCTGATGTTCTCCCCGAATGATTTTTCTTTTCCCTATACAAAAAGATGAAATAAAAGAGATTACAAGATATTAAAAAATAATAGAAACTTTCCTAGGCTTTCTAAAGGTGAAGACGAACTCAGTGTAGACGTCGACATTCTTGATGTGCTTGCCCTTCATGTTGAATATGCATTGTAGCCCTTCTTCTTCAAAATCACCTTTACAACTTCATATTTGCACAAATAATTTCTCTCTCTATCTCTGAGACAACCCTCTCTCGATAGAATCAGAATTCTGACTTGGTGGAGGAGGAATCACTGCTTCAAAAGGCGTCTCTATTGAATGTGCGAAGTTTTCAGCCTTTTATAGAAAAATTGGTATCCCCAGGCGATATCTAGCTATCGCAGGCGATATCTCCTCAAGCTTCCATGCGTCACACACTGTGATTGCCATGTCGGTTGAAAACGAACGTGTTTGGGTCGTGGGAATATCGCAGGGCGATAGTCAGGCGATAGTGCCGAGTAGTGTGCATCATGGCGATCGTGCGAGACATGGTCGTCATCATGCTGACATTATTTTCACTAATCAAATACATCACGGTATTTATTATTCACAAACCAAGAGATGCGAAACACATGATCCAACAATCTCGCCCTTTTAATAATAACAGATACTTATACAAGAATTTAGTGAGTTTAAGAACATTTGTGTTTATAGGCAAGTGTGGTAAAAGATATGCATGAATAACAAGATTATAACGTGGTAGCTTTAAAGCAAAGCACAAATGCATACTCTTTCAATATAAAGGATCCCCCTATATAAATGTTCCTTATATATTTTGCTCCCCCTAGATATCTATTCCACTAGATTTCTCAGTTTATTCTCCCCTTTTTATTACTAGCAAAAGTAGGTATGGATGAATATATATCTTTTAAGATTGATTAGAGATAACTTATTGGAAAAATAATCATGATCGAGCAATATGATAATGTATGCATCTCTTATATGATTACTCTGCATACATAGCTGTTTCTTATGAAATTTTCAATATATGCCCCCTAAAATTTTAAATTCATGCTAGTTATTCTCTCCTTTTGGTAGTATAAAAAGAGGGTAGAGGTGAGTGTATGCAATAAAAATTAATTTGTTCTATGTAGAAACTAAAAATATGATCATATAAAAGCTTGTTAAATACCACTTGTTAAAAATAAGCATGATGGAGCATAAAGTAGTAAGCAATATAAATGAAATGATAGAGTAAGCATTTTTATTTCAGTATACCACTTGTTAAAAAAATCATGAATAAGCGCAAGCAGCAATCACATCGGAAAATATAATAAGTATTCTTAAAAATAAACATCTTTTTAGAAAGTAAGAACAAACAAAAGATACTGAGTTTTAAAACTGAAAAGTAGATGTTTGAGTTAAAGTTCCAAGATATGTTATTCCATTGAGATATAATTGTAAGCATAATTTGAAAATATCAAGAAAAGATACAAAATTATAATGTAATAAAATTTGCATTTCAAGTAAACAAAACATTAAAGCGGTAATGCTTTGTAATCTAGTGTATTTACTAAGATTTGTAGAGAGTAATGTAGATATGCTTTAAGATCCAATTCTCATGAGTAGAAGTTTTATATAAGATAATGATGTGTACAAAAGTGATTTGATAAAGTATACAATTGTATTATTCAAAATGAATGACATATATAATGAAATAACAGAACAAAAAATACACAAATAAAATTACTTCCATAATATTTCAATGCACATAAATAAAAGGTACAACTACCAAGATGCTTTACATACATAATGCTCATTAAGACTTATCAGAGAGCGAAGTAGTGTTTGAGGTATACTTTTATTCTTTTAAACTTTGTTTTTATTTTTGTGATCTATTGTACTAAGTTAAATGGTGAATACTTTTGTTTGCTACAAGACACTTTATAATCCTTTCCAAAGTGCTCAACCTCACAATACTCATTAAGACTTATCAGGAGGGTGAGTAGTATTTGGTGGAGTTTTCCTTGTCATTTATTATATGTTTTTAGGCTTGTGACCGAGTTCTCCGAATTCACTTATTTTGCAAACAATATCATTTAATTTTTTTAAACCACTTTTCTCTAATGAATAAGTGCATAAAAATAAAGAATTGAAATAAGAAATTCGATGTAGTGTCGGTAATCTATCTATGCATTTTAATTATTATATTATTACACTACACAATCATGCAAGTGTAAGATTAAAAACACATGTAGGTTATCAAAATAAGCAAGTGTGTAAAATCATTATCAAACATAAAATATTACTCATACTTAGAGGCTTGCTAAACAATTTTACATATATTTTCTACAATCAATTTCAATGCATATAACAAGATAATATTCAAGGCATGTGTTGGAACCAAAAAATGACCCCAACGAGAGTTCAGACCCTGGGGAGTAGCTAATGCCTAATTCTCCCAAACCTAAACCCTTGACTAGACCCAAAGAACAAAGAAACGGACCCTAGGCTACAACACTGATGTCCCTCCACTAACCCAGAAGATCTCAGAGCGCTTCCCTGCCTTAGCTAAGTGATGAGCTGAGGATACCTCAGAAAGCACTGCAAGACTTCAGAAAATGAGAAAGCTTGCCCTCTGAGGTATCCTGTGGGCCTATTTATATATTTCCAGTATTTGGTCTGCCAACAACGTAATTATGATGTTCAAAAAGGCTATATGCAGCCCAAAATGGTATGCTAAAAGCCAAACACAGCTGTTTTGATGAGCTAAATGTAGACCTCCAACGGTATCCAGGTAATTTCATCCCTGGACCCTACTGGGAAGAAACCCTTCCGCTGATCCTCTTGGGCTTCCTGCTCATTCAGGTGGTAACCCTTCTACATGCCCTATCAAAAGGCTTCACTGAACGCCAGCTCTGAGGGTCTCCCGCTTACCCGGGTGGAAGCAGCCTCATATGCCCTGAGCGAGAACCATTCCGCCTATTCTTCTTGTTTGGCCCGATTAGCTTAAATCCCACTCAAACCTGGGTCCCAAGCCCTTAGATTCTACCCAGTGAATATGGCATTGTGAATAATTCTTGCTCTTTGCGAGCTAGTTCAACGCTTGGAAAGAAACATCCAACACCTAGTATTCGGTGAGTGCTTGCTGACTTTGAGGTGAATCTTTTGCGGTGCTTGATTGTCTCTGAGATATCTGCAAAGAGAAAATACCAAACTACAACTTCATCAAGGCAAGTATACCTATCGAAATGCAGCTAGGGGACATAAGTGTCGTATTGAAATCCGGGGAACAGTTGAGTAAGCTTACTCACACGAAATCTATTATTTTATCGACGGCAAATAAGGTTTGGCTAAATGTACTAAAAGAAGAGAACTACTTGTATGAAAAGATAAAGAGAGCTAAAAGAGCGATTAACTTAAGCTTAGTAACAATGAAGGGAAAATGCACTCGATCAGAAATCACCTCGACAAGAGTGGTTAGAAAAATACGATAAATAAACCTAAGCTAATTAGGGTAAAGGTCTTTGACCATGGAGGTTCCATGAATATTGACACGCTTCTCTCGAAGGTCGTGCCTAACTGAGTTTAGGAAGGTCCGACCGACTCTCGCCTAAATCGGAGGCCTAAAACTCGCTTTACGCGGTGAACCACTCTATGGATTTTACTCCAATCGGGAGATTTGAACGTCTGCCTCTCTCGAGGGTGTGCGAACAACTCCCTTTACTCTTGAGTGCTCATTTCAAACTTTCGGCCTCTCGGCTAGCCCAGAATGAAAGCAAAGGTGGAGAGTATATATCGATAATATACCTCCAACCGTGGTAAATCAAGAGTATTCAAAGCTAAACCCTAAAAAAAAGAAAAGGTAAGATTCAAAGCATCATAACCTAATCACTCGAACCTCGGATCAATTAGATCGAGTACATGGAGGATTAGTTAATCATGGTGAGGTGGAAGAGGGGGATGAGTAGAAGAAAAATACTGAACAGAGCAGGAACGAAAAAGAAAAACAACACTTTTTATTAAGAGAAAACAGTGATCTTACAGCTTGAAAACCAGAGATTACAAGAACATGAAAAGGAAACTACACTATCATTAGCATCATACTACAGAAAGAAGCTAGGAGCTAATACAGGGAAAGCATAAAGCTAGAGCTACGAACTAGAAATGAAAATACATGCTTAAAAGTTCAGAAAAACAAAGCACAGAACCTCCCTCTCAAAGCGAAAAGTTGTCTAAAAACCCTGGAGTTGGGCTCTATTTATAGAATTTTTCGGGTCGGGTCACGCCCCCTGTCACGCCCTGGTCGGGCGTGACCCTGGGGCGTGACACATTCGGCGCGACTTTTTCGGGCAGGAATTGAATTCTGACGGAGTTGTTGCGGTACACGCCCATAGGTCACGCCCTGGTAGGGCGTGTACCTGGGGCGTGTTCTTTGCGGCGTGACTTTTTCGGGCTGAAATTGAATGCTAGAGGTGACGGGCAGAATTGCTGAAGTACACGCCATATGTCACGCCGGGTCAGGCATGACCCTGGGGCGTGACACTTTCGGTGCGACGGTGGAGCGGGAAAAACGAGCGCGCTGCGGCGATTCCTCAGAACCTGGGGACACGCCTCTAGTACACGCCCGTGTCGGATGTGACACGGGGTGACCGAGGGCGTGTACACTAAGTTTCCACGGAATGCAGTTTCTGACCAATTGCTTCATTCCTCTGGGTACACGCCTAGGTACACGCCCTGGTAGGGCGTGACCTTGGGGCGTGTCACAGCAAACTTCGGCTGAAAGCGTGTGAAAACCTGCAAAAAGCAGAAAAAATGCATTAGCGACAAAAATATATACAAAAGGGAATCAAAACAAGTACTTTACAAGACATGATTGGCTTAAAACCCCGAAAATATTCTAATAAAATTGACTGCAAACGTATTATCAAATTCCCCCAAGCTTAAGTTTTGCTTGTCCCAAGCAAAGATATAAAGACAAGCTAATCATAAAAAGTGACTAATTCAAAAAGTTTTAATCATACTCACACAAGTACTATGCGAAATTCTAGGTAGGGAGAATGTAAAACGTAAATCTAAAACAATTATTTAGGTATGGTTTAACTTTTATAAACTTTACTTAATAAAAATAAATCATCCAGAATTTTGATGAAATTCTTTAAATAGATTTAAGTAAGACAATGAAAATGAAAAGAACGTATTGAGTTATTACTAGATCCAAGCAACGCATTATAATTATATCAATTAAATAACAAAAATCTAAGTTAAATCCAAAACTAAAACTGATTTACTTTTCTTCTTTTCTTAGTTGTTAAATAAAATTTTTAAAAAAAGGGCGTGAATCAAAAGGACTTAATAGGACCGAAACGTTTGGTTTAGGAATATGAATAGGAGTGGAATTCAAATATAAACATGGAGGCTTAAAAATCACACTAAACCAAAACAACGAGTTTCAAAAAAAATAAATTTATTTTAAACAAAATATGTATAAATAAATTTATTTTTTTTCTTTATGATTATTTATCTCTTTTTTTTTATTCTTATTTCATTCATTTTTGTTTTCTTCTTTTTTTTTCAATTTATTGCTTTTGAGTATACTTTTTTTCAACAATTCTCCGAAGATAACACAATTTCCTATCAAAAAAAATTAGCGTGATTAGATAGGTAGGAATTTGGGCTTTAGTGAAAATGAAATGCTGTGTGGAGTTATCAAATGAATTTGAAAAAAAGGCTCAAAAGCGGCTAACTAGTGGTAAAAGAGTTTAGGTTGGCAAGAAAGCTCAAACTTAAACAAAAATGGCCTAAATCATTTTCACGCTTTTTTTTTTAATTTATTTAAACATAGAGTCGATAAATTTCAAAAAGCAAGTTCGAGATAATAAAAGAAGATTGATGAAATTATCTTGAAAATAAAAATAATATGTGACTTGGATCGTTCATATCTACTACGTTATTCAAAATTTGTTCTTACAAAAATTATTTAAAGACGAAAAGGAAAATAGTGGATGATAAATTTTTAGAGAAAGTAAAGAAAATAAAGAACGGAAAACCATAATAGAAATGCACGGTTTAGAGAAATATTTTACCTTAACATGCTACCGTGAATTAGAAACACAGCATGGCCAACATTTTACTTGTGAAATATGATTAAAAAGAATGATTAGAAAAATTATAATTAACTACGTTGTTTATAAAGAAGTTTGAGAAAAACAAAACATAAACATGGGGGGTTTATTGAAATACAAAAATGCAGCTATATATATAGAATAATTTTTTGAAATTTTGGATTTGTTGGGATATTTACAAAACAAAAGAAAACAAAAAGAAGGAGGAAGTCCTCCCAAGCTTAAAATCTACATTGTCCGCAATGGAGAAGGAGGTCGGAGAACGAGAGAAAAGTAAAGTACAAAAATAAAAGATAGAATTGAAAAGCAGGTACTTCCCGGTTTTATTTTGCAGGGCAAGTTGAGTGATGCCGCTCCTCCATGCCTATGCTGTGGATCTTTATGAAACGTCGTCCGGCAGACTTTAGCATGGAAGCAGAACCGTTGGAGCAGGCGTTCGCAGAAGTTTCAGCTTGCCGGAGCCAGTCGGGGCAAAAAGTGTAAAAGAAAGAAAACAAAAAAAGATAACTTGGGTTGCCTCCCAAGAGCGCCCTTTGTTTAAAGCGTCGTTTGAGCTCGACGCATCAAAATAATAATGTCCCAAATATTGTTTTAAAAATAAAGTTCGAATAAATGTCAAAGTTCGTGAGTAAAATAAAGTTCAGATTAATCAAATGTTAGGACCAGAAAGATGGAGTTAACAGGGTTTAGACTGACATCATCACAGAGATACAGTTTAAGACGCTGACCATTCACTTTGAAAGTACCCTTATTAGGGTGAGAAATTAAAACAGTACCATAAGAAAAGACTTCTAAAATAGTAAAAGGCCCAGACCAACGTGATTTTAATTTACCCGGGAATAAACGTAAACGAGAATTATAAAGAAGCACTTGGTCGCCCGGCTTAAAGATTTTTGGTTGCCTAAGATGTCGGTCGTGTAAATGCTTCGTCCGCTCTTTATAAAGTCTGTTATTTTCATATGCGTAAGGGCGCCACTCGTCGAGTTCGTTAAGTTGAAATTTTCTAAAATCGCCGACAGAGTGGGGATCGAAGTTTAAAAATCGTAAGGCCCAAAAGGCACGGTGTTCTAACTCTACGGGTAAATGACACGATTTTCCATAAACCAACCGATATGGCGTACATCCGAGGGCGGTTTTGTACGCTGTTCGGTAGGCCCATAGAGCATCGTCTAATTTGGCTGACCAGTCTTTTCTAGATGTGGAAACAGTCTTTTCTAAAATTCGTTTTATTTCTCTATTCACTACTTCGACTTGTCCGTTAGTTTGGGGGTGGTAGGCAGTGGAAAGCTTATGAGTAACGCCATATTTAGTTAGGATTTTTGAAAATTGCGCGTTACAGAAATGGGAACCCCTATCACTAACGATAGCGTGCGGCGTACCGAATCGAGAAAATAATTTTTTTAGGAAATTAACTACGACTCGGGCGTCATTCATAGGAAGAGCTTGGGCTTCGGCCCAACGTGAAACATAATCAACGGCAACTAAAATATACTTATTCCCGAAGCTAGAAGGAAAAGGGCCGACAAAATCAATCCCCCAGAGGTCGAAAACTTCGCACTCTAGGAAATAATTTTGTGGCATTTCATTTTTATTCGAAAATTTCCCGACCGTTGGCAACTATCACACCTACTCACAAAGGCATGCGCGTCTTTGAACAGGCTGGGCCAGTAAAAACCCGCGCTTAACACTTTGTGAGCGGTGCGAGCAGCTTGATAGTGCCCACCTGTCGGTCCTTCATGCAAATGTTTAATAATATCTAATCCTTCATCAAAGGAAACACACCTCCTGATCACTTGGTCTGCACAGACTTTAAAAAGATGCGGGTCCTCCCAAGTAGTTCTTCAATTCAGAAAAGAATTTCTTCTTTTGCTGAGACGAGAACTCTTTTGGGAGCACGAGCCACTAGATAGTTGGCGATGCGGGCAAACCAAGGAGAAGTAGATGTGTTAATTATGAACAGCTTCTCATCAGGAAAATAGTAATGAAAAGAATTTTCGTCTAATTGCTCGATAAACGGGTTGTCTAGGCGCGAAAGGTGGTCGGCGGCCAAGTTCTCGGCACCTCGCTTATCACGGATCTCTAAGTCAAACTCCTGGAGGAGTAAGACCCAGCGAATCAAGCGAGGCTTGGCATCCGTTTTAGAGAGAAGATATTTGAGGGCCGAGTGGTCCGTAAAAAAACATAATTTTCGAAAGAGTAATATAAGGGCGAAATTTGTCAAATGCGAATACTACCGCTAAGAGCTCCTTCTCGGTTGTGGTGTAATTTTCCTGTGCAGATGTGAGTGTTTTACTAGCGTAATATATGGGGTGGAAGTTTTTGGAAATACGTTGACCTAGTACGGCTCCCACCGCATAACTACTCGCATCACACATTATTTCAAATGGAAGATCCCACACCGGAGCTATCATGATTGGCGCATTAACTAATTTTTCTTTTATTAAATTGAAGGCAGCTAGACAGAGGTCATCAAAGATGAATGGGGCGTCTTTTTCTAAGAGATGGGTAAGGGGCTTGGTGATTTTGGAAAAGTCCTTTATGAAGCGGCGATAGAAACCCGCATGACCAGGAAACTTCTTATGGCTTTTATGTTCGTAGGTGGCGGCAGTTTCTCGATAACTTCTATTTTCGCAACGTCTACTTCAATACCCCTTTCAGAAATTTTATGTCCCAAAACTAACCCTTCCCTTACCATAAAATGACATTTTTCCCAATTTAAGGCGAGGTTAGTTTTTTCGCATCGCTCTAAGACTTTTTCAAGGTTTTCTAAGCAACTATCGAAGGAATTCCCGAAGACGGAGAAATCATCCATGAAGACTTCCATAATGCTTTCTACGTACTTGTCAAAGATGGCGAGCATACATCGTTGGAATGTAGCTGGCGCATTGCACAATCCAAACGGCATTCTCGGTAGGCGAAGGTGCCGAAGGGACAAGTAAACGTAGTTTTCTCCTGGTCCTCGGGGGAGATGGGGATTTGAAGATACCCCGAGAGGCCATCGAGAAAAAAATAAAAGCTATGTCCGGAAAGTCGTTCTAAAATTTGATCAATGAACGGCAAGGGGAATTGATCTTGCGGGTGGCGTCATTCAACTTACGGTAATCTATACACATTCGCCATCCGGTCACCGTCCGAGTCGGGATTAATTCATTATTTTCATTACTTACGACGTTATCCCTCCATTCTTTGGTACTACCTGTACTGGGCTAACCCACTTACTGTCGGATATAGGATAGATAATTCCTGCGTCTAACAATTTCATAACTCGCCCTTAACTACGTTTCATGTTTGGGTTTATACGGCGCTGAGGTTGTATAGAGTTACGAGAATTATCTTCCATTAAGATTTTATGAGTGCAGAAAGATGGGCTTATGCCCTTGATATCAGATATCTGCAAGCAATAGCTTGGCGATGCTTTTGTAAAATTGAAAGAAGTTTATTCTTTTGTGCATCCGTGAGGTAGGCCGAAACTATGACAGGCAGCTTAGAGTCCTTTTCTAAGAAAGCGTATTGAAGGTGCTCTGGTAGTTCTTTCAGTTCCAAGGTAGGGGGGTCATCATACGAGGTCTTGGAAATTTGTTCTTTTTCAAAAACTATGTCCTCGTACACTTTTTTATATGTAAAATTAAAAGGGGTGTTGCTAGCGGCCATGGAGGCTTCGTGCAGCGATTCAGTTGGAAAAGTAGAAGAGGAACAGAAATCAAAAATTCTTTTTCAAAATCAGAGGTGCGAGTGGAGGATTCTTCACTTAGGTGTAGAGATTCAGTTGGAAGAGTAGGAGAGGAACAAAAATTGGAAAATTCTTTGTCAAAATCAGAGGTGGGAGAGAAGGATTCTTCACTTATGGTATCCATGAAAAAACAGGAGTCATCATTAGCTAGTGTGTTCTTCATCGAGGGGGTGATAGAGAAAGTTACCTCATCATCGCCCACTCGAAGGAAGAGCTTACCATTGCTTACATCAATGATAGCTCGGGAGGTGGCAAGGAAGGGTCGGCCAAGGATCAGGGGAACCTCGACGTCTTCTTCGATGTCTAAAATGACAAAGTCCACCGGGAAGATGAACTTGTCAACTTTGACTAGGACGTCCTCCACTATTCCTAACGGGTATTTGACTGATCTGTCGGCGAGCTGGATACTCATGCGTGTGGGGTTGAGACTACCAATTCCTAACTTTTTAAACAACGAGAAGGGCATAAGATTAATACTCGTACCTAGGTCGGCTAAAGCGTGTTTGACAAAGAGATCACCAAAGACACACGGGATAGAGAAACTACCGGGTCACTGATTTTCTTCGGTAATCCGTTTGTCAAAACCGCGAGCACGCGGCATTTAACGTGACATGAGAAAGGTTCTCTAACTTCTTCTTGTTAGTTAGGAGGTCCTTAAGGTATTTTGCGTACTTCGGCATCTGGGATATGGCTTCGTGGAAAGGCAGATTTACGTGGATTTGCTTAAACATTTCCAAAAAATGGGTGTATTGATCATCCTGTCGTTGTTTATTAAGTTCGGAATGGTATGGCAGGGGATGGATTATTTTAAAGGTGGGTGGTGGAGTGAGTTCTTTTCTACGACAGGGGTGATAATTTCTTCGGCAGAGGGTGGAATTTTTAAAACGGGAACGGAGCTTTGATTTTTAAAAACGGGAGCGGAGCTTGCCTCGGGTTCTTCACTTACCATACCAGGAACTTTCTTCCCACTCCGAAGAGTTATAGCTTTCGCTTGCTCTCTCGGGTTGGGCTCGGTATTGGAAGGAAGAGACCCTACGGGTCGCTCAGAAATCATTTTAGCGAGCTGTCTACCTGATTCTTAAGTTTTTAACACTTCCGGTTAAGGTCCTAATTCGTAGCGTCATTAGCATTCATGTATTTGAAAACACTCCTCCAATATTTGGAGGTTTTGGAAAACTTTGAGGGGAGGTGGTGGTGGAGCAGAAAAATCACTTTGCGGTGGCGGGCGCACAGCATTCGATGGATTGCTCCACAAAAATTCGGATGATTTCTTAACGCAGGATTATAACTATTCGAAATTAAAACCAGGAGGATGATAATTCGCAGCAGAAAAATTTTAAAAGCAGTTCTAGGCATATTATTTACATAATCCAAATGTTCAGCGGGAGGAGTTGCAGATTCCCATACCTGAGGGGCGGAGGCAGCAGTCATCTCCGTAATTTTTTTGCTTAATATTTCAACTTGCAGTGCGAGTTGTGAGACGTTGTCCACTTCAAAGAGACCTGCAGGTTTGTTTGGGCGGGACCTAGGCACATTCCACTGGTAAGTGTTCATGGCCATGTCTTCAAACAGCTCAAGAGCTGCTTCCGGGGTCTTATGGTTTAAAGTACCGCCAGAAGCTGCGTCTATCATTTGCTTCGTGCTTTGATTTAGCCCATTATAAAACGTCTGCACCTGCAACCATACAGGCAGAGCGTGATGTGGGCATCGTCTTAATAATTCTTTAAATCTTTCCTAGGTTTCGTAAAGGGTCTCTGAGTCTATTTGTCCAAAGGCAGAAAGAAATGTCATTCCTAAGTTTAGCAGTTTTAGCAGGCGGAAAATACTTGGCCAAAAATTTTTCAGTTAATTGCGTCCAAGTAGTTATGCTATTTTTAGGAAGGGTGTTCAGCCACTGCTTAGCCTTAATTCTAAGAGAGAAAGGAAATAATCTTAGCCTAATAGCATCATTTGTGACACCATTTATCTTGAAGGTGTCACAAATCTCAAGAAAGCTGGCTATGTGTGCGTTCGGGTCTTCATCTTGAAGCCCGTCAAATTGCACATACTGCTGCACCATTTGAATTATGCTAGGCTTCAGTTCAAAATTATTATTATTTATTGCAGGGCGAACTATACTAGTTTCTGTACCCTCGAGATTTGGTCGTGCATAATATGACATAGGCCTTTGCACGACTTCCTCCACGTTGGGTTCTGCCATTCTTAAGGTAGAAAATGACTCGGAATCCTCAACCGGCACTTGGGTAGTAGGGCCTTGAAATCGCGATCTTCTCCGAAGAGTACGCTCAATTTCGTGGTCCAGGTCCAAAGTAACCGACGGACTACCGCGGGTCATACACTAGAAGAAAAGAGGAGAACAAGACTAAAAAGTAAAAGAACTAATGAAGTTGGAAAAAAATTTTTGAAATAGATTTTTTTATGTTTTAACTCCCGAACTTCCCAAGGGCTACCCGGTGAAGGGTTCGCAAGGTACTAGACAAGATAGTGGCATTTAGAGCCACTTTTCCCTTTTCGAGAGAGTTAGGTGGTGTAGAAAATTTTGTGATGTGGGTTTCTATTACGAATGCGGTAATTAAAATCCAGCCACTTATCTCTGTGCGAGTAGGCGGAAATTAAAAGCTATACTCACGCACTCGACAGAAAATTAAAACACACCCACTCTACAGAAAGTAAACACACTCTACTGAAATAAAGCCTGCCAATGAACTCAAGTGCGTAGGCGGAAAAATAAAATACGCACACTTGCTTGAAATAAATCCAGCCAATTAACTCAAGTGAGTAGGCGGAAAAATTAAAAATACGCACACTTGCTTGAAATAAATCCAGCCAATTAACTCAAGTGAGTAGGCGGAAAAATTAAAAATACGCACACTTAACAAAATCCAGCCATTTAACTCAAGTGAGTAGGCGGAAAAATAAAAATTAAGAAGGAGGCTGAGAAAGAGAAGTGATAAAATTAATATATTCGCGTTTTCAATTTATCAACAAGCGTTGCTTCCCCGGCAACGGCGCCAAAAACTTGATTGTCTCTGAGATATCTGCAAAGAGAAAATACCAAACTAACAATTCATCAAGCAAGTATACCTATCGAAATGCAGCTAGGGGACACAAGTGTCGTATTGAAATCCGGGAACAGTTGAGTAAGCTTACTCACACGAAATCTATTATTTTATCGACGGCAAAATAAGGTTTGGCTAAATGTACTAAAAGAAGAGAACTACTTGTATGAAAAGATAAAGAGAGCTAAAAGAGCGATTAACTTAAGCTTAGTAACAATGAAGGGAAAATGCACTCGATCAGAAATCACCTCGGCAAGAGTGGTTAGAAAAATACGATAAATAAACCTAAGCTAATTAGGGTAAAGGTCTTTGACCGTGGAGGTTCCATGAATATTGACACACTTCTCTCGAAGGTCGTGCCTAACTGAGTTTAGGAAGGTCCGACCGACTCTCGCCTAAATCAGAGGCCTAAAACTCGCTTTACGCGGTGAACCCCTCTATTGGATTTTACTCCAATCCGGGAGATTTGAACGTCTGCCTCTCTCGAGTGGTGCGAACAACTCCCTTTACTCTTGAGTGCTCATTTCAAACTTTCGGCCTCTCGGCTAGCCCAGAATGAAAGCAAAGGTGGAGAGTATATATCGATAATATACCTCCAACTCGTGGTAAATCAAGAGTAATTCAAAGCTAAACCCTAAAAAGAAAAGGTAAGATTCAAAGCATCATAACCTAATCACTCGAACCTCAGATCAATTAGATCGAGTACATGGAGGATTAGTTAATCATGGTGAGGTGGAAGAGGGGATGAGTAGAAGAAAAATACTGAAAACAGAGCAGGAACGAAAAAGAAAACAACACTTTTATTAAGAGAAACAGTGATCTTACAGCTTGAAAACCAGAGATTACAAGAACATGAAAAGGAAACTACACTATCATTAGCATCATACTACAGAAAGAAGCTAGGAGCTAATACAGGGAAAGCATAAAGCTAGAGCTACGAACTAGAAATGAAAATACATGCTTAAAAAGTTCAGAAAAACAAAGGACAGAACCTCCCTCTCAAAGCGAAAAGTTTTCCTAAAACCCCTGGAGTTGGGCTCTATTTATAGAATTTTTCGGGTCGGGTCACGCCCCCCTGTCACGCCCTGGTCAGGCGTGACCCTGGGGCGTGACACATTCGGCGCGACTTTTTCGGGCAGGAATTGAATTCTGACGGAGTTGTTGCGGTACACGCCCATAGGTCACGCCCTGGTAGGGCGTGTACCTGGGGCGTGTTCTTTGCGGCGTGACTTTTTCGGGCTGAAATTGAATGCTGGAGGTGACGGGCGGAATTGCTGAAGTACACGCCCATATGTCACGCCCGGGTCAGGCGTGACCCTGGGGCGTGACACTTTCGGTGCGACGGTGGAGCGGGAAAAACGAGCGCGCTGCGGCGATTCCTCGGAACCTGGGGACACGCCTCTAGTACACGCCCGTGTCGGATGTGACACGGGCGTGACCGAGGGCGTGTACACTAAGTTTCCACGGAATGCAGTTTCGGACCAATTGCTTCATTCCTCTGGGTACACGCCCTAGGTACACGCCCTGGTAGGGCGTGACCTTGGGGCGTGTCACAGCAAACTTCGGCTGAAAGCCGTGAAAACCTGCAAAAAGCAGAAAAAATGCATTAGCGACAAAAATATATACAAAAGGGAATCAAAACAAGTACTTTACAAGACATGATTGGCTTTAAAACCCCGAAAATATCCTAATAAAATTGACTGCAAACGTATTATCAGCGCTACCATGACCTTATATATACCTGTCACTGGGGACATCCTCACGTCATCGTTGTTGACACTGCGTTCTGCCTGAGCTTCCGCGTGACTTTGATGATGTATGATAAGCGTACTGAGAGGCTGCTTTCGCAAGAGGTCCAGGACTGTCTCGTCACAGCTCGGGAAAGGGACCTCACTGATTGTACTGGGTTCGCGCCCTGGCTCGCGGGCAAGAGACCGACTAACTCTGCCTACTGCCGAAAAAAGGCCAACTCCGTCCAACGGAAGCATTCCAAGGGTGAACCGGCTTTGTCGAATCCGACTCTGTCCCGCTAGAACCCTCCGACGGAGGTATTTTTCTTCCTCTGGTTTTTGACGCGAAAACCCCCCAAAGTGGGCTCGATCTGATTTTATATCCTTCTCGCAGGTGACGGTCCCGGAAGGCATCGCCGGTGATCTTCCAGCAGATACTGAGTCGGTCCGACCCGATGACGAAAATCTTTGGATGGTCTCCATGGTGGTCCCTCTAGAACTCCCGGCCAAGCCCTCGATTGCACCCGATAATACTCTTGTTTTGGTTTTCGCTTCTATCTGTCTTATGCATTCCTCTGCTCACTTGGTCTTCCGCAAGCTCCACCAAGGGCATCATCCACCCAAGTTCTAGGACTCCCGCTGCTGAGTGTCCTGTCATTCTAGCGTATGATACTCCCCTCTTGCCCGAGAGGGTCACTAAAAAACATCCTACTCCCGCATCTAGTTCTCGCCTTGCTGCTGAGGAAGAAGCTGTCCACCCTCTCCAACCGAGACCCAAACGCTGAAGTAGACCCCACGCCCCTCGGGATGGGGAAAATCGCCCCGCTCGCCCTTCAGAAAGCCTTTCGAAGGGCGACCTGAAAGCACTCGCCGATCTTCAGGTAAGACGAAACTTGATTTCCCTTTTTCGCCTTATTTTCAACCCTGACTCCGTCCCTCCCCAAGTTCTAGGGAGACTGCAGAATCATCTGATATAAATGAATAGGTAATCTCGCCACCGCCCTCCACCAGCGAAATGTTGAGCTTTCTTGAAGCCTCCAGAGACGCCGAGGAGTAGAGGAAGAGGGTGGAGGGAGTCCTATCCAAGCTTGTCTGGATGCAGAGAGAAGACTCCTTGCAGGCAACTACCTTCCAAGCGAGGATGGAGGGCCAGCTTGCCGTGATCGAGCGGGACTATGCCCATCTCCTCAACGAGACGGATCGCCTGAAAGGCGGAAGCAAGGAGACTTCTCACGGGAGGCATATTGTTTGGGTCCGGGATCAGCTGAGCCTGGTCTACCAGGAGCTCACAACCGTGACTGCCTATCATTACCCACGAGTGCCCCCGAGGACTGGGAGGCGGGGTCGGGGTCGCTGGTGGTGGGAGCAATATTGAGCTCTATGGATTCTCGCCTTCCCTTCCCCTAACCCCCGACCTTCCCTTCTCGCCTGTACCTTTTCGTTCTTGCAATAAATATGAACATTTGATATTTTATTTAATTTTAATATGCCTCTCGCCCGGCTAGAGGCCTACTATATCTTAATCTTATTTTTTGATGTCGTTCTATATCACCGAGTGTCTAGTTCTCGCCCCAATTATTTCTCTATTTATTTTTCTCTTACTGCGGGACTCCTCTCGGGCATTTTCCCCCCTATAGGTATATGAAGCGTTGGCGGGACCAGACAGAAGACGAAATGTCTGATTACACAAAATCGTATCCGCACTTTTGTCCTTAGGAAAAATGTCATGAATACCGCATATTGTTTCTATTAATAGGTCGGTTCACCAATCACATTTACTTCCACTTGATTCCAAGCCTTTGTTATCCTTTCCCCTTGCTCTCTCCACTTTTGCAGCACAATCCCTCTCGCACACCCCTCTCTCTTCCCTTTCCTCCAACTCCCAAGATGCCGGGCGAAACCGAAGTCCACACAAAATGTGCGCAAAACTTCCTCGAGCACAACAACACCCACTACCGTCTAACTGAGACGGAGTACGCCTCCATAGTGGTCGACTACATTCCAGCAGGGTTCGTCACACAACCTTGGAAAGGAGCAGAGGGTTAACTTCCTGCCGGAAGGGGAGATTGCCATTCCGCTGGAACACTTCAAGGTGTGGTTCCGCCTCCCTCTCTGGCCGGAAATGCGGCGGGCCTTTTGATACTCCATGGCACTATTGGTGGCCTTCGCATGTTACATGCGCGCAGAAAGGATCGAGTTCAACCTCTCCATCTTCCGCAAATTGTTCAACTTCTGTGCCATAGGAGGGGTCTTCTTCTCGGTCCAGTCAGTGAAGACCAACGGTCTCATTAACAAAAACCATGACTAGCAATAGAAGTTTGTCTTCATCTCAGGGGACTTTAGCAACATGCCCCTCTCGCCGGTTCAGTATGATGAGGCTGCCTACAGGCCCCTGACATTGGCGGGGTGCGAGACCGCCCTTCTCGACTTCTTCGGGACCAAGTACTTCAACGTGAAGTTCTTGCGGTGGGATGTCAACGTCCTCCCACCCGTCTCTCCTGGCAAAGGTACCATTCCGCCTTATCCATTTAATCGTCATTTCAAACTTCTAAGACTAACCTTTATTGCTTTCACATGTGAGAGGGAGATCCCCCTCAACCAACCATTTGATGAGGCTATGGGTTCCACCGCCACCATTACTCTCGCCAAGTCTACCTCCCTCGCCTGACGCGAAGAGACGGGTTCCTCCTCCCAGGCCGGTACCTGGAAATGGAAGCCCGACACTCCTTCGGACCCTTCCAAGAAATCCAAACCGTCCCAGGCGGACAAGGGAAAGTCCGTCGCCGAGACCCCCGCCAAGACCCCATCTGTCGTGGGCAAAGTGGGTGTCACTGGGCTGGTCGCCGAGACCCCCCGCCGATATCCCAACCAAGCCGGTGCCGAGATTGCATCAGAACTTTGGACTCGGCGAGAAGTTCATAGATGAAGAGGCTAGCCCCTACTCCGATGGGACCCCGAAGCTAACTAAGTCTTGATCTCATTGCTCCTCCCCTCCTGGATGGAGCGATACATGATCACCGACGAAGCCTTCGCGCTATGTTTCTGGCTTTACAGCTGGGTGGATGCCTATACGTTTGACCGGGATACTACCCGATCTCTCACCTATGACTCCGTTCGAGCCCAGATGCACACGTTTGAGCTCGCACACATGACTGTGTGTTACAGCATCAGCATCGAGCACAATCTTGTCGAGATGCTCAAGTCAAGGGATCTCGCCACCGCTAAGGTCGTCACCCTGAAGGCTGACCTGGAGGCCTCGTAAAAACTTCTCTCCCTCTGCCCATCGATTGAGGTATATAAATCTACAAAGTCATTTCGCCTTGTTGCAATTTCATGTTAGTTCTAACCCCAAATTCATCGTGAAAGTGAAGGGGATAGATCTAACTTTACTCTAGAGGGGGGGGGGGGATAAAGTATTTTAAAAACCTAACTTTATCTTTATAGCTGTTTTAGAAATTAGTGATACATATATATATATATATATAGATAATATTCACATCACACAAAATAAAAGGTATCAATCACAGACGACACAAGGATTTTATAGTAGTTCCCCAATAAATTTGGGTACGTCTACTCTTCTACTACCCTGGTAGGAATCCACTATAGGTTTTTGTTTTGCTGCCCTATCACCAAAAGATCTATTTTTCTAAGGGAGATCTAGCAACCTTTTGGGCTTTTGACCCGGTACCCCAAAACCAAACTTAAGCCTTTTGATCAGATGACTTATGAACCAAGTGTTAACTTTTGAAGGGAGTTAGAACCCTGTACACAGTTTAAAAGTAAATTATAAGAGTTAGATGTTGTCTTCTCTATCAAGTATCTCTGAGAAGACTTAGTGGATGATGTTGCAAAAAGCTCCCCCTGATTTGAATAGAGATTATGATCAGGAAAGGAGACTTTTCTTTAGGGTGTAGGCCTTCTTGTATGCTTTTGCTCTCCAGTAGATGTTTTAGACAGATCTGTATTATGATATCTAATTGAAGATATGTCTCAAGACAAGTCTAAAGCAGAATGTATGTGTTTATCACTTATACCTGGGTGAAGCAGCAATCTTCTATATATATATATATTTGTCAGGGAAGAATTCAATATTTGAAATAAACAATTCTTGAAATGCCTGAAGAATCCTCTGAGAATTTGTAACTGCCTTGGAATTAATTAGATTTTAAACTTTGTGATAAATCCATATTTAAAGCTGCCTTAAACGGCTATATTCATTAGAGTATTTTACATTACATAACAGAGTTTTAACTGACAGTTGTCAAGCATTTAAAATCATTCTGCCTTCTATAATATAGAAACTGTCTGATTGTCGAACTCAGCAAGGATTTCGTCGAACTGAGCTTGGCTTTCGTCGAACTGAGATTTCACGGACTGATCTTCTTCTTTCGTCGAGCCTAGATCAGAGTTTGTTGAACTGAGCTCAGAGTTCGTCAAACTAAGCTCATAGTTGAGATCTGAGTTATGCGAACTGAGTTCTGAGTTCGTCGAACTATGCATCTCTGGAATGCCTTCTAAAATAACTCTGGAAATAAAATATGACCCTAGTCTATACAAGTTGGGTCAAAATAAAAGTACTAATCAAAGAATAGTAGTCATATCCCAAATCAGTAATAAGGAGTTCTAACAATCTCCCCCTATTTGGGTGAGGATACTATCAAATAAGAAAAGCTCAAAGCATAAATAATTTATGTAACAGAAACAAAAAATTCAACAGATATAAAAAAAGTTAAGTTATAACAATAATGTTTTAAAAACATAATTAAAGTTAAGAATCCTTTTATGGTGCATCAGATGAAGTATATGAAGAAGACTTAGTAAAGATCAGTTGTTTTGTTGGATCATCTGATTCCCTTTTGCTTAGCTTTAGATCTTAAGTGACAATAATCTTCTGGGAGGAGACTGTAGGAACAATAACTTCTAGATGCAAGCTCATATATTTATCAACATTAAACAAGCTTTTCTTCTGATATCTGTCCAATTCATGTTGCCTATATGAAGACATAGTAGTGAACTGAGAGGTATCCTTACTTTTAGTTCTTGCCTTCTTTATCTGTGCAAGTGCAATTTGTTCCTTGAACCTAGCTATTCTGTACACAGGATCTAATTTTGGTTCAATTAAAGGAGAGGCTGGCCTCTCTTGGCTAGAATATTGCTGACTGCTTTGTCTGCCTTAAGTCTCAGACCATGTAGGTTTGTCTTGCCTTATAGGTTTGTCTTGCGTGAACTGTGTTGTTCTAGAAGAATGAGAGGTAGGCCTCTGAGAAGAAGGTGAAGTACCTGCAAATCCTGCTGCTGGAGGGGGAGGAGGACCACTCCAAGATTTTCGATGTGAATGAAATCTTTTCATTTTTTTCCTTCTTTTCTGCTCATTTTTAGAATACCTCATCCAACTTGGATGGTCTGGAGTAAGAGTTATCCCATGCAAAATGTAGTAAGGGATATCAGCAGCAGAATAAGGTTGAGGAGCAACCTTGTCTTGAGCCTTTTTCCTACTTTTCCTTTTCTTAGAAATAAAATTGTTTGATTCATCAGTATATGTATTGTCATCAGACTGCACCTCTGGGTATTCATATAATTCATCAATTAGTTTAACTATTTTATCTACCTCCTCCTTATCTTTATTCAGGAGATCATCAGATTTAGGCATTGGAGATTCATCCCATTTAGGAGGGGAATGAGACTTCTCAGGAATATTCATTATCTCATTAATCATAATAGTCTGTAGGACTAGATCATCAATTATCATAGTCTGTGAGACATTCTCAAAACGGGTAGAAACGTCTTTTAAAAGTTGTTCTAAGGCAGAAGTATCAATAGGAGCAGAGTAACAAACTACTGCTCTAGAAATATCCTCTCCTAAATCTGGTAAGCTAGTGATATGATTGTGCAGTAAATCAAATTCTGACAGCAAAGAATATATATTTAGTGTGAGATTAATGATGAAATCACCAACAATCATAACCTTTGGTGGTTCTGAAAACTCATCCTCAACTGTCATTTCTGAATCAGGAACTAGAGCTTCTTCATTGGCTACTACAACTGGAGCTTCTTCATTAAGCATCTCCTCCTGCCTAGATCCAGGGAAAACTAAATCTAGGCCCCTAGAAGAAGGGCCAACATGTGAAGAGGAAACTTTAGAAGAGATTTCTAAAATAGAAGCCAAAACAGGAGACAAAGATTCATCCAAGAGATGAAAAATATAGATACATAAACTCAAGTGGATTCTGGGTAGATGCAGAGGATGGAATCTGAGTAGAGGAAGAGGGAGTTGATCTGTTAGCACAGTTTGTATAGATAGAGAAAGTCTGTGGTATAGTTGTAGGATTGATGATAGGGGAAATGTCATCGGGAGTTGTCTCCTGGATGTGTGAGTGAGGTGGAGATGAGTGAGGTGGAGATAAGTGAGGTGTAGATAAGTGAGGTGGAGATGAGTGAGGTGGAGATGAATGAGGTTGAGATGAGTGAGGTGACTAATGAGCTGGGGAGTCTACATGAAAGATTGAGGATGGAACTTCTTCAAATAAAGTAGTTTGAAGAGAATGTGGTGTGGAAGGTCTTGGGCAATGATGTGGAGATTGTGGATTGGAAGAAACAAGGTGAGAATCTTCTTCTGGAGTAGGGAGAGTAGCTGAGACAGCTTTAGTGCTTTAAGAGGCTGCCCTAGAGGATTCAACCATGGGAGGCTTAAGAATCACCCTCTCCCACTTACCAAACAGAGTAGAGGTGATCCTCTTAAATGCATTAATATGCACATCCTGAGAGACCAAAACATTTGGACATTTGGGTTGGAGAAATATTCTTAAAATTCTCTCAAAACATACATTATGTTTATTAATTTTCTTCTTAATAGAATGAAACAATATTGTGCCCCAATTAACGTTCTTCTCATCAACCAGAGCACACATCAACAAAAATTGGTGCCTGGTGACATAGTCATCGGATGAGTGTTTTCCTAGAAGAACTTTTCCAACCACATCGGCTAGAAATTTATATTCTACAGAAAAGTTCTTTTTTAACAAATAGTTAGGGTTTCCTTGTGAGTGACCCATTCTATCTAGCATAATATCAAATTTTGTACTAGATAATTCTATATCATCTTCTCCATTGACTAAGACAAAAATTTCGGATAGAATTACAGGGGTAAGAGAAACCTGATGACCTGAGATTGATCCAGTAATAGTTGTGTGATCATGAATCTTTGCGGTGTGAACCCATTCCTTTATTTCTATGACGGGTAGCTTGATTCCGGTGGACATAAGATTGCGCAGTTGTTGTGCCTCAAATAGTTGCAAAATATCCTGAAAGATTTGATCTTTATGACGAAATGAGTCCATGTCGATATCGAATCTGGCATCGAACTTCATTGCAGTGAGAATCGCCTGCGATACCGCCATTATCCTGCAAAACAGAGAGATCAAGTGCACGAGAAATGGAGAATGCGCTGGACGGAGCTTGATGAAAACCTAATATAAGTTTTCAGAAGTTTAAAGGACAACAAATAATTTGTCGAAAGGTTCACAATTCATCGAGCTCCGTTCGATGAAAGGTTCACGAAAGGTTTCACAATTCGTCGATCTCCGTTCGATGAAAGGTTCACAATTCATCAATCTCCGTTCGACGAAAGATTCACAATTCGTCGATCTCCATTCAAAATCAAATAAATGTCTCTCCGTCAATCATTCCTAACTGGTTTAAAAAGAAATTATGTTTCATTTCATCCAATAGTTTGGTAAAAATATCTACTCTTTGTAAATCAGTAGGAATAAATACAAGGTTATTTTTATTATTGTCCACATTATCCCTGATAAAGTGGTGCTTTATTTCTATATGTTTAGTCCTACTATGAATGATTGGATTTTGTGCAATTGGAATTGCACTAGTATCGTCATAGTATATAGTTGAATTGTTTAAGTTGTATTCATAAACTAATAATTAATATTGAATCCACAAAATCTGTGAACAACAACTACCTGCTGCAATATATTCAGCTTCAGCAGTTGAAGTAGAAACAAATGTTTGCTTCTTGCAAAACCATGACACAAGCTTATCACCAAGAAACTAACAAGATCCTGATGTGCTTTTTCTGTCAACTCTACATTCAGCATAGTCAGCATCTGTGAATCCAATTAATTCAAATCCTGACTCAATAGGATACCAGATTCCTAGATTAGGACAACACATTATATATCTCAAAATTCTTTTTACTAAATTAGGATGTGATTCTTTAGGGTTGACTTGAAACCTAACACAAATACATATTACAAACATAATATATGGTATACTTGCTATTAAATAAAATAGAGACCCAATGATTGTTCTATATGTTTTCTGATCAACAGATTTGCCTTGATCATCATTATTAACTACAATATTAGTGGGCATAGGTTTTTTCATAGAGGGGGAATCTAACATCCCAAATCTTTTAATTAGCTCTTTAGCATATTTAGATTGAGATATGAAGATTCCATCAGATATTTGCTTTACTTGTAAGCCAAGAAAATATCCTATCAATCGATGAAACCGACCACCGGATCTCTAGAAAATCGCCGGCCGAAAGCTCCGTCCGCCGCACGTTTCTTTCTTTCGCGTAATGAAAATCTCCGTCGGGTTGGGGAAGATAAGGAACAGTAGGTTTCATTTATTATGTATATATATATATGTAAATATTATAATAATAATTAATTTATTTACAATTCAATATCATATTACAATGAATCCTAAAACGATCTAAAATCCAAACAACTCAGATTTTAATGAAATTCACACCGTAACTAAATATTGACACTATGAATCCAACGACGAAGTCGAAACTCAAATCCGACAAACCAAACAAGGGCAAACACCTCCTGAAGCCAAAACACAAGCATTCCTAAAAAGGCTCCACCGAGTGACCAAAACAGACCCGGTTCGCAAGGGAATCTTGCAAACAGGCTAAACCCAGCCACACTGGAAACTTAAATAGCAAAACCACGCTCTAACCACGACAGAAGCCAAACATGCGTTAACATAACGCCCTGACATCAAAATTACACCATTATAGGAATAAGAGTAAACACCGAAAAATCAGGGGCGTTACAGCCACCCCTCCTAAAAGAAAGTTTTGTCCCAAAACTTAACATTAATAGTGTAATGCCCCGAAACTCAAAAGAGCGATGAGAGGCATTTTGAGTCATGTTTGGAATTTGGCAGGGGGCACACGGCCTCGGACATGGGCGTGTCGTGTTTGGGTCGACGAACTGGCCGAGAGGTCGAAGAATTTTGGGTCGACGATCGTCGAGCAGAGAATACGGCCTGAGACACGGGCGTGTTGTAGAAAGTAGCGAATAAGAAAGAACAAACGGATAGACTTTTGAATAATTGAAATTTTATTATCCAAAAAAGATATCATTTACAAAGGTATGACCTCCCTTATATAGAATGGAGGAGATATGAGAGAGTATAAACAAACAATGTGGGACTAAACATGTACAGGGCAGAGCGGCTAGAAATAAAGAAGACCGCACAGGCCGTGCGGTTAGACAGATGGGTTAACCGCACGGCAACTCCAGCAGGATAAGAACAGGCCGCACTGAGAGTCCGATAGACCGCCCGGTCTCCAAGCACCAGAGGAGACCGCCATACCGCTCGTTCAACAACCCGCCAGACAAGACCGCAAGGCCGCCCGGTCTAATACTTCAACACTCCCCCTCAAGCTGAAGCATATATATCAATCATGCCCAGCTTGTCACAAATGTGGAAGAAGGAAGTAGAGACCGGCTTGGTGAAGATATCTGCCAATTCCTTGTCAGAGGTGACAAATGGAGTACAAATCTGTTTCTTCAAAATCTCTTCCCGAATGAAGTGACAGTCAACCTCGATATGCTTTGTTCTCTCATGGAAGACCGGATTTCTGGATATGTATATAGCAGCCTTGTTGTCACAGAACATATGGAGAGGACAGTCATATACCTCGCCCAGGTCAAGCATGAGAGCCCGCAACCACTTTAACTCACACGTGGTTGACGCCATACTCCGGTATTCGGCTTCTGCACTGGATCTGGATACAACAGACTGTTTCTTGCTCTTCCAACTCACGAGATTACCTCCAACAAAGGTACAAAAACCTGATGTGGATTTACGATCGCCTTTGTCATCCGCGTAACTTGAATCTGAGTAGGCCTCAACCCTCAGATGACCATTCTTCTGAAAGAGTAACCCTTTGCCTGGTGTTGCTTTGATATACTCTAAAATCTTCAGGGCAGACTGAAGATGGCACTCCCTGGGAGCTTGCATAAACTGACTGACCTTGCCTACAGCATAGGCGATGTCGGGTCTAGTCACCGTGAGATAGATGAGTTTGCCTACCAAATGTCTGTACCTTGTGACATCAGATAGAAGAGGCGAGTCATCCGTCCACGTTTTGTCTTCTCCAATAGCCACGGGAAACCGAGCCGGTTTGGCACCTGTCAATCCTGCTTCTTATAAAAGATCAATGACATACTTCCGGTGGGAGAGAACCAACGAGTCAAGTTTCCGAGAGATTTCTATCCCCAAAACGTATTTTGGGGAACCCATATCCTTCGTGACCAAGTGCTGACGGAGGTGCTTCTTCGTCAAGTCCACCCCATCTCGGTCATCGCCAGTAAGAAGAATATCATCCACATATACTGCCAAAACCACCAGTCCCGAGGCCGTTTTGCGAATGAATAAGGAGTGATCGGCCGAACTCCTTCTAAAGCCGATGGTAGCCACAATACCACTGAATTTGTCGAACCATGCCTGAGGGCTCTGCTTTAGGCCATAAATGGCCTTCTTCAAATGACATACGCGTGTCTCCCCCTGAGCAACATACCCAGGAGGTTGCTCCATATAGATGTCCTCCTGAAGATCGCCATAGAGAAAAGCATTCTTCACATCAAGCTGGGAAATAGCCCAATCCCGGTTAACAGCCACAAAAAGGAGAACCCGGATGGTGCTGAGGCGAGCAACCAGAGAAAAGGTATCAAAGTAATCAATGCCGTAAGTCTGAGTGAAGCCCTTGGCCACCAGCCTGGCCTTGTAGCGATCCACATTGCCGTCGGGGCGAAATTTCACAACGAAGACCCAGCGACAGCCAACCACATCAGTGCCCACGGGATGAGGAACAAGGGTCCAGGTACCCCGTTCAGTAAGAGTAGCCATCTCCTCATCCATGACAGACTTTCAATGAGGGAGAGCAAGAGCCTCCTGGTAGGTGAGGGAGTAGAAGTAGCAGAGATAGCCAAGGCAAAACACCTACGAGAAGGAGAAAGTCGATCATAGGAAACAACTGCCGCAAGCGGGTGTTGAGTACACGCCCGCACCCCTTTGCGAAGAGCAATGGGAAGATCCAGGTCGATGGGAGCGTCAGCGACCGGAGCATCCGTGGCGGAGAAGGCTTGCCCGGAACTAGAGAGAGACGGCGGCGGAGAGGACGGTGGAGGGGTGGGTGGGGAGACGGACTGGAAAGGAGTCGGTGAAGGAGGAGACGGAGGTGGGAAAACATCGAGAGGCGTGGAAGGAACGGAGAGATCAGAAGGAAGAGAAGAGGTAGGAGAGAAATAAGAAGCATTCTCGAAAAAAGTCACATCCGCAGAGACAAACTGCTTGCGGAGAAGGGGGTCAAAGCAGCAATAGCCTTTTTGAGTGGTAGAGTACCCCAAAAAGACACACTTGGTGGAACGGGGGGAAAGCTTGTCGCGGGTAGCGGAGGGAGCGTGAACAAAGGCCGTACAGCCAAAGACACGGAGAGGGAGAGGAAAAGTTTCCTTGTGGGGGTAGAGAATGGAGAAGGGGGTCTGGCCGTGGAGAACTGTGGAGGGAAGGCGATTGATGAGATAGCAGGCGAGGAGCACAGCGTAGCCCCAGTAGGAGCGAGGGACGTGCATCTGCGTCATGAGAGTACGAGCAACATCAAGCAGGTGACAGTTTTTACGCTCCGCCACCCCATTCTGCTGAGAGGTGTAAACACAAGTCGTTTGATGAAGCAGGCCATGTTGGTGAAAGAAAGAGGAGAACTCATGATTCAGATATTCCTTGGCATTATCAGAACGTAAAACTTTAATAGAAATAGCAAATTGAGTCTGAATCATAAAATAAAATGATTGCCAAACAGAAAAGAGTTTAGAGCGATCTTTTAACAGATACACCCAGGTACAGCGTGAAAAATCATCTATAAAAGTGACAAAATAGGAACTACCCCGACCAACAGTGAGGGTAGGAGCAGGACCCCATACATCAGAATGAATAAGATCAAACGGGCGAGAGGAGCCACGACCTTGCTTCGGTGGGAAGGAGGAGCGATGATGTTTGCCAAGCTGACACGCATCACAGTTGAGCGGAGAACTGGTAGGAGGTAAGTGGGGCAGAAGCTGGCGAAGAATCCGAGGAGGAGGATGTCCAAGGCGAAGGTGCCATCGAAGGAGATCTGTGGAGGAGGAGTAGGCGGACAGAGCGGAAACATCGTCGAAGAAGTAGAGGCCGCCGCTCTCAGTCCCAGTAGCAATCGTTCGCTGGGTCCTCGGGTCCTGAAAAGAACAAGTAGTGGGAGTGAATAAGACGGAGCACTGAAGTTGCCGCCATAAAGTAGTAATTGATAACAAATTGCACGGGAACTTCGGGACATAGAGGGTGTCCTCCAAGAAAAGCGAGGGGGTGAGTTGAACCATGCCCATCCCATGAACCGGGGACGGGGAACCATCCGCCACACGAACCGGGGGTAAGCGGTCATGTGTCTCAAGATGGGAGAAGCAATGAGGGTTGCCAGTCATATGATTTGTTGCACCGGAGTCAATCAGCCATTTACCTTGGGTAACGATGTGGGCACTACCTGACGTCGTGGCCACAGAGGCAGACGGCCGAGAAGAGGCGGAGGCCGAAGAAGGAGCATCACCGGAAGGGCGAAGATGAGGATGTTTTTGCCAGCAGCGGTCAACAGAGTGGCCTGTACGACCACAGTGAGAGCAGAGGAACCGGGATGAACCCCGTCCGCCGGAGTGGATGCGGCCAGTAGGACCCCCCTCTGAGCTTGGTGAGCAAAGGAGTCCTGGGAAGGGGGGGAGGCCAACAGAGGCCGCTGGAGCAGTGAAGTAACAGCGGCAATGCGAGCCGCAGTGGCATCCAAAGTAGGAGATTCCGCCTCACCCAAGATCTGCTGGCGGATCATATCATAAGAATCGGGAAGACGAAGAAGATAACAAACAACCAGGAGTTCCTGGAAGTGTTTGTGCTGTTCGGCCAAGTCCGCGGAGAAGGGGCTATTCTGGAGGATTTCAGCACCAAGAGCCTGAACCTGCTGATAAGCCGCAGCAGGAGACATGGAAGGGCGGGCGAAGAGGTCCGCATAGAGAGTATATGTAACGCCCCATATCCGTCGCATAGCATATAGCAGTAGGTCCGGCCGGGGCCCGACGCCATATCCCACAGACAGACTGGGTGGTTACTTATGGAAACCATCCAACCAATCTCAACGTCCTTGACAGAGCATTCTAGCGGAAGCAGTTTATATAAGTTGTAAACAAGAACCCAGCATCAAAGCACGAATGTCCACTAGTACATAATTAGGAATGTTATACAAAATACCCAAAACTGGCCTTAAGGCCTTACAAAATGTTTCACTTGAATATTACATGATTTACAAACCACGGCACGCAGGCCGGTCATACATGAATAAAACAGAAAACATTTCCACTTGGGCCTTCGAGGGCCAGCTTCGCAAAAAGGGCTTTAGCCCGCTATTGACCGCTTGGTCCAGCTGCACCTGCAAGCAAGAAACCACCGCACGGTGGGAAAACAAGGCAACGGTCAGCAATGCTGACCAAATTATAACGATCCCGCCCCCAACACTGGGCGGCGATGCTCCTTTTCTGCATTTCATTAGCATAAGCGAGCAATAAATACATAGCCATTTCATTACGGACGTTGGCTAGCACGGCCACACGCCCCGTGCTCTCAGGGCACATTCTTGGTGATCGCAGTCTAAGCCGCTAACTCACCACCATCTCTAGGACGGCAATAACTCGTGAGCTAAATGGTCTTTTAGGCAAACGTTACGACACTTTAATGTCATCAACAGCCCATGTCACGACACTTTAATGTCATCGACAGAAAGACCCGACCTTTATGCCCTCGGCATAACGCAGGAACGGTTCCCACTCAACCCGTTGCTCACTTGCCACGACACTTAAATATCATCGGCACGGGTTAAGCTTCCCCGAAGCCCGTGAATCGAACGTACGATGTTACATAACCCAGTTATGTACTAATTGGCACCTAGGCCCATAAGTTGGCAAGATCTCGTATCCGCCCAGTTTTCTGGGTGCACCTTTGGGTTAGTCCCCAAGGCTCCCTGCTGCAATCTACCGCGTAGAAAACCCGAAAAACAACCAATAGCACGGAGTCTTCTCCGGCCTTATGCAATGCAACATCACCGATCCAGACCAACATGTCCGGGTAGGCTTCACACAAAATGCCTATGTCCGTTCTCGCATACGGACTCTAAACAACGGGGACTTTACATATCTACCCGAAGGAACGCCTCCAACTCTCTGCAAACTCGCGAGAGCGGGCTTCCTGTGCTAAGAAAGAGAGCTATTCGTGCTCAAGATGAGGATCGTTACCCTTGAGTTCCTCTTTGGCGCCATTGAAAAGTAATCGGATGGAAATCACCGCACTTGCATTGCCTCCGTGGATCCGGAGTCGGCTCGCGATTCGGAGCTCCGAAGCTCCTCCAATGGCGGGATCTAGTTCTTCTTCCTCCAATGGCTCTCCTCTTTCTCCAAGGACTTGGAGAGATGATAAGGTGTGAAAAGTGAGGTTTTCCAAGTCAACTTACGGGTATATCCTCTCAGGAACAACCCCCAGCCGTTGGATCTCAACCTAAGAAAACGAACGGCTTTGATTCGGGGCTGAAATGCCCAATCTGGACCGAACACGGCCTGGCACACGCCCGTGTCCAGTGCCGTGTGCCGCATTCGCCGTCAAAATCGAATCTCCTGGAACCACACACGGGTATCGAACACGCCCGTGTTCGAGCTGACACGCCCGTGTTCCAGCTGATACGGCCGTGTAGCCGGCCGTGTACCCCATGATTTTTCCCCATTTTCAACCCGAGCACTGCACGGGTCCTAGGACACGCCCGTGTCCTTGCCCGTGTCACCTTGACACGCCTGGGCCCCAGGCCGTGTACAAGGTCTCGACATTTCGTCGCGTGCAGTTCGACGACTTGATGACACGGCCTTGGACACGCCCGTGTCCTAGGCCGTGTGCCTTGTCTCGACGATCGTCGAGCGAATCTCGACGATCGTCGAGCGAATCTCGACGACTTCCCCGGGACGATCGTCGACACGGGTCGACACGCCCGGCGACACGCCCGTGTCGCGGGCCGTGTGCCCATTCTCGACGATTCGTCGAGTATAACTCGACGACTCCGCGGCTAAGTGTCGACACGGGTCGACACGCCCTGCGACACGCCCGTGTCGCAGGCCGTGTGCCCATTCTCAGTGAATCGTCAAGAAAATCTCGACGACTTCGCGGCTAAGTGTCGGCACACGCTTGACACGCCCTGGGACATGCCCGTGTCCCAGGCCGTGTGCCTGCAGCCAGAACCCAAACTGGCCCAAAACGTCCCCCTTTGCTCCTTTGAGTTTCGGGGCGTTACAACTCTCCCCCTCTTAAAAGAATTTCGCCCACAAAATTACATAAAGGAAAGACATACAAAAACAACATTTGTACCTGAGCGGAACAACTCCGGATACTCGTCAAGCATGGTCTGCTCTCGCTCCCAAGAGAGCTCCTCACGACCGCAATTGTCCCACCGGACCTTGACCATCCTGATCTCTTTATTGCGTAGTCGCTTGACCTCCGAGTCCTCAATCCGCACGGGCTTGACCTTTGTCGTTAGCCCACTATCCACCGGCACTTGATCGACCGCGATCACTTGCATAGGCTCTTGCACCGCCTTCCGAAGCACCGAAATGTGGAATACATCGTGTAAACCACTTAGCTCCATTGAAATCTTCAACCTATAGGTCGCTTCTCCAACTCGCTCCAGAACCTCGAACGGTCCAAGGTACCTCGGGCTTAGCTTTTTCAATCGCCGCACCCACGAGACACCCTTGAATGGCTTTATCTTCAAGTATACATAATCACCCACAGCGAACTCCACGTTCCTGTGCTTGGCATTATAGTACTTTGCTTGCCGGTCCTGAGCGATAAGCAACCTCTCCCGAATGGTTCTCACCAAAGAAGTAGCACCCTCCACTTCCGATCGCTTATACAACTTTGACTCACCCGTTTCTAACCAAGACAACGACGCGCGACATTTCCTACCATATAGGGCCTCGAAAGGCACCATCTGAATACTCGCTTGGTAGCTGTTGTTGTTTGCGAACTCCACCAAATATAGATGGTCTTCACATTGCTTTCCGAAATCCAAGACACACATGCGAAGCATGTCTTCCATGGTTCTATTGACCCTCTCAGTCTGCCCATCCGTTTGCGGATGGAAGGCTGTGCTGAACTTCAACTTAGTTCCCAACATTTGTTGCACAAGCCTCCAATCATTGGACGTGAACCGCCCATCTCGGTCACTCACGATGCTGCGGGGCACACCATGAAGCCGCACTACGTTATCCACATAAAGCTTTGCCAGCTTCTCCACCGGATCATCCTTCCTATGCGGAATAAAATGCGACACCTTCGTTAATCGATCAACAACCACCCAAATGGCGTCGTTTCCCTTCTGCGACCTTGGAAAACCGTGCACAAAGTCCATAGAGATGTCGTCAAATTTCCACTCCGGAATAGGCAAGGACTTAAAATCCTCCCGGCTTTTGGCACTCCGCCTTTACCAAGGCGCAGGTTTGGCACTTCGCTACGTATAGCGCCACATCCTTTTTCAAACCCGGCCACCAAAATAGTTTCTTTACATCACGGTACATCTTCGTGCTCCCCGGGTGAATCGAGTACTTGGTATGGTGCGCCTCGTACAACAACTCCACCCGTAAATTGCCCACACTTGGGATGCACAGACGACCGTCTTTCCAAAGCAATCCGTCCTCCACGACGAATTGGGAATTTGACCCATCCAGAGCCTCTATCATGAACTGCTTCATATGAGCATCCATATCCAAAGCCTGCCGAATCCGATCAGCCAGGTCATATTGGACTTCAGTCCAATTCAGAACTGCTTCAGCACTCGATTGTCTATCCACGCAAACAATCTCCAACGCCTCCAACTCCCACACCAATCGCTCATCATGCACTGATAGCCAATTGGCTTGAGCTGGGGCTCGGCGACTCAACGCGTCTGCAACCGCATTCCCTTTGCCAGGCACGTAGTGGATCTTGAATATATAGTCCCCCAGGAACTCCATCCATCTACGCTGCCGCATATTCAGATCCTTCTGATATATCAGGTACTTTAGGCTCTTGTGATCGGTGTAGATATCAATCTTCACACCGTACAAATAGTGTCTCCACAGCTTCAAGGCAAAAATCACGGCCGCCAACTCCAAGTCATGGACCGGATAATTCCTCTCGTGCACTTTTAGCTGTCTCGAGCCATAAGCTATCACGCTTCCGTGCTGCAGTAGCACGCAACCCAAACCGCTGCCCGAAGCATCGCTATATATCTCGTAGCCTTCGGTTCCACATGGCGAACTCAGCACAGGCGCCGTGGTCAACCGACACTTCAATTCCTCAAAAGCTCGCGCGCACTCCGGCGTCCAAACGAACTTATGCTCCTTCCTCGTCAAAGTAGTGAGAGGTAACGCTATCCGCGGGAAGTTCTCTACGAAGCGCCTATAATAGCCGGCAAGCCCCAAAAAGCTCCGGACTTCTGCTACCGTAGCAAGCTCAGGCCACTCCCGTATCGCAACAATCTTCGCCGGATCCACCGCAATACCCTCTCCACTCACTATATGCCCGAGGAACGCCACTGAGGATAGCCAAAACTCGCACTTCGAGAACTTGGCATACAACTGGTTTCTCCTTAGCGTCTCCAGCACCAAATGAAGATGCTTGAAGTGATCTTCCTCACTTTGCGAGTACACCAAAATATCGTCGATGAAGACGATCACGAAATGGTCCAAGTACTCCCTGAACGTCCTGTTCATCAAATCCATGAATACTGACGGCGCATTAGTCAGCCCAAACGGCATGACCGTAAACTCATAATGCCCGTATCTCGTACTAAACGCTGTCTTCGGGATATCACTCTCCCTTATCCGCAGCTGATAGTACCCAGACTTGAGATCTAACTTCGAGTACACCGTCGACCCGACTAACTGATCAAAGAGATCATCAATCCTAGGGATCGGGTACTTGTTCTTCTCAGTCAGCTTGTTTAGCTCCCGATAATCAATACATAATCTCAAGCTTCCGTCCTTCTTCTTAACAAAGAGGACCGGTGCGCTCCAAGGCAAAGAACTCGGGCGCACATACCCTTGCTCCAACAACTCTTGCAGTTGAACTTTCAGCTCCGCCATTTCCTTAGGCGCTAGCCGATACGGAGATCGTGACACAGGCTTTGCACCTGGCACTAGCTCGATCGTGAAATCTATCTCCCGTTGAGGCGGGGCTCCAGGAAGATCTGCAGGGAACACATCAGGGTATTCCGATACCACTGAAATACAATCCAACGCGGGCTTTGGCTTTGCAACCTCTACTAGTGTAAAGAACAGTTCAGCACCAGCACGAACCGCCTTCACCACCTGAAGAGCAGACATCAACGTCTTGCTCAACCCCTTTAAGCCCGTAAAAGTCGTTCCACGACTTGCTCCCAGCTTGACTTCCTTTCTACCGCAATCTATATGGGCCTGCTGCTCCGAGAGCCAGTCCATGCCAAATATGACGTCGAACTCCACTAACGGAAGTAAAGACGCCCGCAGGTCGAACTCCTGCTCCCCGATACGAATCTTAACATCGCAGATCCTAACCGCTCGCATCGAACACCCATTGGGCAACAACACATCCAACTTATCCTTCGCCATCGAAGAAGGGACTTCGATGCGTGATATAAATCCTTCGGACAAGAAGGAGTGTGAAGCTCCCGTATCGAAGAGTGCTCGTGCCGGATTTTCACAAATCAATACAAATCCTAAACAAGTAGTGGTAAGGTAACATGTGCATAACAAGTATTTAAAGAAAGTGACTTTCTATAAATTAAATCGTACCTGTCACCACATCGGCTTGTTTAATGGCCTCCTGTTGGCCAAGATTGTAGACCCTCGGTTGGGCCGGAGCATAGTGGGATGCGGTCGACTCCACCGCCTTTCCCTTTTCTTCATAAGTAGCTCCCGGCCTCCTCTCGGGCTTGGGACGTCCGCTACGGCACTCACGGGCATAATGCCCCAACTTCCCACAGTTATAGCATGCGCCCGGGGTCCGACCCGTAGTCGCCCCAGAAGCACCAGCAGAGAGGGCTAGACCCGAAGTCTTAGCTTTCTTGTTCCACTTTCGGAACACAAATTTTGAGGTGTTTGGCCCTCTGGACTCCGACCTCTTCTCGCCCAGGCTTTTCTTTGCCTGCACATTCTTCATGTCCTTCTCCAAGGACCGGGCCGTGTTGACCAAGGTTAAGAAACCCTGCGTCATTGGCCCCGAAAGTAGTAGTCTCAACTCATCCCTCAAGCCTTCATAGAAGCGATTAGTCTTGCGCTCCTCATCCACGATGGTGGAGCTGACATATCGACTTAAACGAGTGAACTCATGGAGATATTCATCCATGCTCTTCTCACCCTGAACCAACTTCAGAAACTCATTCTCCAACGCTATCTTCTGCGTCGAAGGGAGGTATCTAGCCAAGAACAATCTCGAGAACTCCTCCATCGAGACATCACCAAGTTGCCTACCCCTCAGTAAGTGCAGTTCCAATCCTTCCCACCACATCCTCGCTTCACCGTCCAGAAGGAACGTAGCGATGGTGGTCATTTGCCACTCCTCCGTCTCCGTCGCTGTCATGACTCTCTTCACCCTGGAGAGCCAGTCTTCAGCCTGAGATGGGGTTCCCAACCCCGAGAATAACGGAGGGTTAAAGCTCATTACGTGCTTCAGCTGCCTCTCAGTTGCCCTCCTTGGCACCACCGGTTCTACAACCACTTGCTCCACCCTCCTCGGCTCAGCCTCTTGAAGAGGTACTTGCTCCATCACAGGAGCGGGCTGCTGCGTTTGCCTTCCAGGCTGCGCATTTATCACGGCCAACACCGCTTCAGACACCAATCGAATATTCTCAGCCGACAGAGGTGTTGCGGGAGCAACATCCGGTGCACTACTAGCCTCAGAAACTCGGCGTTCTGATGGCCCAACTCCACTTCTGGTCACCTATAGTGGTACAAAACACCGTTAAGCGACCACATAAAATTGCAAACAGCAATTATAGGAACACGCAGGTTCCTCAAACACGAGTATTTTCATTCCTAAGTGGACATTCATGGGTTCTTTTACCATTATAACGATGACGCACACAATGTGCTCACCACCCCTTAAAAAGAATTCGCCCACGAATTCACTTTAAGCCCGACCAAAACCAGTAGTCTGATACCAAATTGTAACGCCCCCTATCCGTCGCATAGCATATAGCAGTAGGTCCGGCCGGGGCCCGACGCCATATCCCACAAACAGACTGGGTGGTTACTTATGGAAACCATCCAACCAATCTCAACGTCCTACACAGAGCATTCTAGCGGAAGCAGTTTATATAAGTTGTAAACAAGAACCCAGCATCAAAGCACGAATGTCCACTAGTACATAATTAGGAATGTTATACAAAATACCCAAAACTGGCCTTAAGGCCTTACAAAATGTTTCACTTGAATATTACATGATTTACAAACCACGGCACGCAGGCCGGTCATACATGAATAAAACAGAAAACATTTCCACTTGGGCCTTCTAGGGCTAGCTTCGCAAAAAGGGCTTTAGCCCGCTATTGACCGCTTGGTCCAGCTGCACCTGCAAGCAACAAACCACCGCACGGTGGCAAAACAAGGCAACGGTCAGCAATGCTGACCAAATTATAACGATCCCGCCCCCAACTCGGGGCGGCGATGCTCCTTTCCTGCATTTCATTAGCATAAGCGAGCAATAAATACATAGCCATTTCATCACGGACGTTGGATCGCACGGCCACACGCCCCGTGCTCTCAGGGCACATTCTTGGTGATCGCAGTATAAGCCGCTAACTCACCACCATCTCTAGGACGGCAATAACTCGTGAGCTAAATGGTCTTTTAGGCAAACGTTATGACACTTTAATGTCATCAACAGCCCATGTCACGACACTTTAATGTCATCGACAGAAAGACCCGACCTTTATGCCCTCGGCATAACGCAGGAACGGTTCCCACTCAACCCGTTGCTCACTTGCCACGACACTTAAATATCATCGGCACGGGTTAAGCTTCCCCGAAGCCCATGAATCGAACGTTCGATGTTACATAACCCAGTTATGTACTAATTGGCACCTAGGCCCACAAGTTGGCAAGATCTCGTATCCGCCCAGTTTTCCGGGTGCACCTTTGGGTTAGTCCCCAAGGCTCCCTGCTGCAATCTACCGCGTAGAAAACCCGAAAAATAACCAATAGCACGGAGTCTTCTCCGGCCTTATGCAATGCAACATCACCGATCCAGACCAACATGTCCGGGTAGGCTTCACACAAAATACTTATGTCCGTTCTCGCATACGGACTCTAAACAACGGGGACTTTACATATCTACCCGAAGGAACGCCTCCAACTCTCCGCAAACTCGTGAGAGCGGGCTTCCTATGCTAAGAAAGAGAGCTATTCGTGCTCAAGATGAGGATCGTTACCCTTGAGTTCCTCTTTGGCGCCATTGAAAAGTAATCGGATGGAAATCACCGCACTTGCGTTGCCTCCGTGGATCCGGAGTCGGCTCGCGATTCGGAGCTCCGAAGCTTCTCCAATGGCGGGATCTAGTTCTTCTTCCTCCAATGGCTCTCCTCTTTCTCCAAGGACTTGGAGAGATGATAAGGTGTGAAAAGTGAGGTTTTCCAAGTCAACTCACGGGTATATCCTCTCAGGAACAACCCCCAGCCGTTGGATCTCAACCTAAGAAAACGAACGGCTTTGATTCGGGGCTGAAATGCCCAATCTGGACCGAACACGGCCTGGCACACGCCCGTGTCCAGGGCCGTGTGCCGCATTCGCCGTCAAAATAGAATCTCCTGGAACCACACACGGGTATCGAACATGCCCGTGTTCGAGCTGACACGCTCGTGTTCCAGCTGACACGGCCGTGTAGCCGGCCGTGTAGCCCATGATTTTTCCCCATTTTCAACCCGAGCACTGCACGGGTCCTAGGACACGCCCGTGTCCTTGCCCGTGTCACCTTGACACGCCTGGGCCCCAGGCCGTGTACAAGGTCTCGACATTTTGTCGCGTGCAGTTCGACGACTTGATGACACGGCCTTGGACACGCCCGTGTCCTAGGCCGTGTGCCTTGTCTCGACGATCGTCGAGCGAATCTCGACGACTTCCCCGGGACGATCGTCGACACGGGTCGACACGCCCGGCGACACGCCCGTTTCGCGGGCCGTGTGCCCATTCTCGACGATTCATCGAGTATAACTCGACGACTCCGCGGCTAAGTGTCGACACGGGTCGACACGCCCTGCGACACGCCCGTGTCGCAGGCCGTGTGCCCATTCTCAGCGAATCGTCGAGAAAATCTCGACTACTTCGCGGCTAAGTGTCGGCAGACGCTTGACATGCCCTGGGACACGCCCGTGTCCCAGGCCGTGTGCCTGCAGCCAGAACCCAAACTGGCCCAAAACGTCCCCCTTTGCTCCTTTGAGTTTCGGGGCGTTACAGTATAAATGCGGGACGTTTGGCCCCCCTTCGAATAGAGAGCAGCGAGGTGAAGCCAGGCGGCCTTGACCATCTCATCATGGCGAATGACGGGAAGGCACTCATCAGAAAGGCTGTTGGCCAGCCAGGTGCGGACAAGAGCATCACTCGCATCCCAGTCATCAAACTCAGGAGAGGTACGAGGAGGAGGGTCATCGGTGAGGTGATGACGCTTGCGTTGAGAGCGAAGGAGAAAAGTGAAAGAAACGCTCCAATCGGGATAGTTGGAGCCAACAAGCTTAGAAAGGGTGCCAAGGTTGCCCGAAGGAGGAGGTGGAGAAGGAGCTGCAGGAGTAGTGGTGAGACCGGAAGTAGTCATAGAACACAGAAAGAAACCGCAGCGGATAAAAAAGGAAGAAGCCGCGCGAACACAAGCGGCTAGAAAGCAGTCAAAGGCACAGCGGGGAAGAGGTCGCGCGGACTGAAAAGGCCGAGCGAACAGTAGAGAAGATGAGGCAAGAAGCAGCGACTACAACAATTCGCAGGCCGGGCGAACAGAAACAGGCCGCAACGACTAGGAAGTCGGAGAGGCAAGAAGGAACCAGGAACGCGGCGACAACGAAACAGGTCGCGGTGACGAATAGCAGCAGGAGAAGAGAACCAAGGAGAAGCAAGCCGCGCGAATAGGGCAGCGGACAGAAACAAGCCGCGCGAACAGGGCAGCGGGCAGAAGAGAAGGCAAACCGCGAGACAGGTCGCGGAAAGCGGAAAACAAGCTGCGAGAAGCAGAGAGCGCACACAATCAGGAGGAAACGACCGTGTCCTCTGATACCATGTAGAAAGTAGCGAATAAGAAAGAACAAACGGATAGACTTTTGAATAATTGAAATTTTATTATCCACAAAAGATATCATTTACAAAGGTATGACCTCCCTTATATAGAATGGAGAAGATATGAGAGAGTATAAACAAACAATGTGGGACTAAACATGTACAGGGCAGAGAGGCTAGAAATAAAGGAGACCGCACAGGCCGCGCAGTTAGACAGATGGGTTAACCGCACGGCAACTCCAGCAGAATAAGAACAGGCCGCACTGAGAGTCCGATAGACCGCCCGGTCTCCAAGCACCAGAGGAGACCGCCAGACCGCTCGGTCAACAACCCGCCAGACAAGACCGCAAGGCCGCCCGGTCTAATACTTCAACACGTGTCATAGGCCGTGTCCTTCTCAGGTTAAAGCCGTGCTGTGGCTTGGGTGTTACACGGGGTCAGTACACGGGCCGTGTTAGGTAGACACTGGCGTGTCAATTGGGACACGGGCGTGTCCAAGACCCGTGTCCTTCTCGGGTTGGTGTTGGTCCTGTGTCGATGGAGTAACACGGCACAGTACACATCCGTGTTCTGGATGACACGGGCATGTCAATTTTGACACGGGCGTGTCGGGTGCCCATGTTTATTTCGAGGCGCATCCATTTCGACGGCGAATGGTGGACACGGCCTTGGATACGGGCGTGTCACAGGCCGTGTTTGCCCCAGATTTTGCATTTCAGGCCTTGATCGCGACCGTTTGTTTATTTACTTTGGGATCCGACGGCTGGGGGTTGGTTCTGAAGGTTTAAACTCGGGAATAGGGTTTAGGATCCATCATTTCTCCTTTTGGTTCTCTTTCTAAGATCTAGAGAGAGGGGAGAGCAAGGAGTAAGAAGGAAGGCTAGATCCGGTCACCGGAGGAGCTTTGGAGCTCCAAATCGCGAGCCGGCTTCGGATCTACGGAGGCAAGGAGATTGCGGTGCTTTTCATCTGCGTAGATTTCCATGGCACCAAGGAAAAATGCTAGGGTAACGATTCTCTACTTGAGCATATGAAGCTTTCTTTTCCTTTGCATAGGAAGCCCGCTCTCACGAGTTTATGGTGAGTTGAGGCATTCCTTCGGGTAGACATGAATAGTCCCCTTTGTGTACATGTAGAGTCCGTAATCGAGAACGGATATAGGCATGATGTGTGAAGCCTAATCGGACAAGTTGGTCTGGATCGGTGATGTTGCATTGCATAAATGGCCGGAGAAGACTCCGTGCACATGTTTGTTTTTCGGGTTTTCTACGCGGTAGATTGCAATAGGGAGCCTTGGGGATTAACCCCAAGGTACACCCCGAAAACTGGGCGGATGCGTGATTTTGCTAACATGGTGGCCTGGGAGATAACTTGAACATAACCGGGTTATGTGAAGTGTGTGACGGAAACGGTACTCGAGGAGGTTTGACCCGCGCATATGGCTTAAATTGTCTTTGCGACGTGAGCAACAGGTCTGGTGGAACCGTGCCCATTCTATGTCGTTCGGTGGGAGCCGTTGGCATAGATGAGGGTCTTCGGTAGTCTATGACTTAAATTCACGTTACCCATGCCGGGAAGACAAAAATGCTCGCAAGATTGGCCGTCCTAGTGACGGTGGTGAGACCGAGGCATCTATGGCTTAAATTGACGTGACGTTGACCGGTTCACCGAGAATGTGCCCTGAGTGCACGGGGTGTGTGGCCGTTCGTGCGCACACCTGTGTTGACGTGTTTATCTATACTTCTTGGTTATTCTAACAAAGTGCAGGGAAAGGAGCATCGCCGCCCCGAGTTTGGGGGCAGGATCGTTATAATTTGGTCAGCATAGCTGACCGTTACTTTTGTTTGCCACCGTGTAGTGGATTGTTGCTTGCAGGTGCTGCGGAGCCGAGCGATAGATAGCGGGCTAAAGCCCAAGTTGCTGAGCCGGCCCTCGAAGGCCAAATTTTGAGTGTTTACTTGTTATATTGATGTGTGACCGGCCTGCGTGTCGTGGTATGGAAGACACATTTTATTTGAGTAAACAAATGTAAGGCCTTAAGGCCGTGTACTTGTGTATTGTACTTCATTCCTGTTGGACTTGTAGTGGACATTCATGCCTTTTGGTCTAGGTTCTTTAATTTGCAACTTTTAATAATTGCTTTCGCTAGAATGACTCTGTGTAGGATGTTGGTTATAGGTTGGATGGTATTCCATTGAGTAACCACCCGGTCTGTCTGTGGTATATGGCGTCGGGCCCCGGCCGGACCTACTGCTATATGTTATGCAACAGGTAGGGGGTGTTACAATTTAGTATCAGACTACTGGTTTCGGTCAGGCTTAAATGAATTCGTGGGCGAATTATTTTTAAGGGGTGGTGAGCACAAATGTGTGCGTCATCATTATAACATCAAAAGAACCCATGAATGTCCACTTAGGATTGAAAATACACGTGTTTGAGGAACCTGCGTGTTCCTATAATTTGTTGTTTGCAATTTTGTTTGGTCGCTTAATGGTGTTTTGTATGACTATAGATGACCAGGAGTGGCGCAGGGCCGTTAGAACATCCGGTTTCTGAGGATTATAGTATATCCAGCGACGTGCTTGAGACCCTACCTTCATTTGAAACCATAAGAAGAATCGTTGAAGCGGGGTTCGCTGTGACTATTGCACAACAGGGTAGCAATGTGCAACCCTTTGTCCCTGAGATGGCTTCAATGGCGGGTGGTGTGTTGGATCAAATGACATTAAGAAGGCCATCATGTCAGCAGTTGAATATGTTCTTAGTGCAGGGTATGCACTCAGTGGATGAGTACTTGCAGGCGTTTCTTATGATAAGCCGCTGCCCATGCTTTGAGTTAGAGAACGAGCAGTCTATAGTTGATAGATTCTATAATGGTCTGCGTAGCGAGCTGCAAATTCTACTGCTAGGACCAAAACTATTGGGATTCCGAGCCTTGGTGAAGTCGGCTAGAGCTTTGGAAGAAGATTTGAGGAAGACTCACCAGATGCCAGTGAGCAGAGTATCGAACTCTGCAAGCCCCATAAGAGCTGCATCCTACGGAATGCTGAAAAAGGGGGCTAGATCATCGACTAGCAAAGTCACTTACAACTGTCATTCTTGTGGCAAGAAAGGGCACCCTGTCCGAGATTGTCGGGATGGTGCTCCGAAGGAAAAGAGAGCTATGTCAGGAGCGGTGGAGGACTCTTGTGCAAAGGAAACAGTGTTCAAAATGTCGAACTCCTCAAAGTCTGCGTACCGTAGGTGGTATAAGAAGGCGAGGACTTCGGGTCCAGCTCCTTCTTCTGGTACTTCTGGGGCGGCTACGGGTCGAACCCCGGGCGCATGCTTTAATTGTGGATAGCCAAGGAACTTTGCCCGAGACTGCTGGAGCGGACGTCCCAAGTCCGAGAAGAAGCATGCTATCGTGATGACAGGTACGGCTTAAAGTTATAGCAGTTTAGCTTTAAATACTTGTTGACCTTGTGCATGTTAACTTAGAATTATTTGTGCTAAGCTTTGTTCTGATTTTTGATTAATTCGGTGAGAGCACCGTTCACTTAGGGAGCTTCGTGTTCCGTTTTGATCAAAGGATTTGTACTGCACGTCAGAGTACCTCCTTCGATGGAAAAAGACAAATTGGATGCGTTGTTGCATAATGATGCTTAATGCATGCGAGTAGAATCTGTTGCGTTTAGGTGCGGATTTGGAGTCAAGACTTTGACTTACAAGCGTCGTTACTACCGCCAGGGGAGTTCGACGTAATATTTGGTATGGACTGGCTCTCGGAGCAGCAAACATACATTGATCGAAATCGCAAGGAAGTCATGTTGGGATCTGGTCGTGAGACGACATTTATGGGCTTGGAAGGGGTCGAGCATGACGTTGGTGTCTTCTCTTCAGATGGTTAAGGTGGTTCGGTGTGATGCCAAACCGGTCATACGCTCTTTGTATCGGTTAGCGCCTAAGGAGATGGCGGAGCTGAAGGTGCAACTTCAAGAGTTGTTGGAGCAAGGTTATGTGCATCCAAGTTCCTCGTCTTGGAGCGCACTTGTCCTTTTATGAAGAAGAAGGATGGAAGATTGAGACTTTGTATTGATTATCGATAGCTGAGCAAGCTAACAGAGAAGAACAAGTACCTGAACCCGAGGATTGATGATCTATTCGATCAGTTAGTCGGGTCAACAGTGTACTGAAAGTTGGAACTCAAGTCTGGATATTATCAGCTGAGGATAAGGGAGAGTGATATCCCCAAAACAACAATTAGTACGAGATACGAGCATTACGAGTTTACGGTCATGCCATTTGGGCTAACGAATGTGCCGTCAGTTTTTATATATTTGATGAACAGGACTTTCAGTGAGTACTTAGACCACTTTGTGATCGTCTTCATCGACGACATATTGGTGTACTCACAGAGTGAGGAAGATCACTTTAAGCATCTACATTTGGTGTTGGAGACGCTGAGGAGGAATCAATTGTACGCCAAGTTCTCCAAATGAGAGTTTTGGTTATCCTTAGTGGCGTTCCTTGGGCACATAGTCAGTGGAGAGGGCATTGCGGTGGATTCGACGAATATTATTGCGATACGAGAGTGGCTTGTGCTTTCTACGATAGCGGAAGTCCGGAGCTTTCTGGGGCTTGCCGGCTATTACAGGCGCTTCGTGGAGAACTTCTCGTGGATAGCGTTACCCCTCAAGACTTTGACGAGGAAAGAGCAGAAGTTCATTTGGACATCGGTGTGCGCACGAGCTTTTGAGGAGTTGAAGAGTCGGTTGACCACGACGCCTGTGCTGAGTTCGCCAAGTGGGACAGAAGGTTTTGAGATCTATAGCAATGCTTCGGGCAGTGGCTTGGGTTGTGTGCTACTGCAGCACGAAAGTGTGATAGCGTATGGCTCGAGACAGCTGAAAGTGCACGTGAGGAATTATCTGGTCCATGACTTGGAGTTAGCGGCCCTGATTTTTGCCTTGAAGCTATGGAGGCACTACTTGTATGGGGTAAGGGTCGATATCTATACCGACCATAAGAGCCTGAAATATTTGTTGGATCAGAAAGATCTGAACATGCGACAGCGTAGATGGATGGAGTTCCTGGGGGACTATACATTCAAGATCCACTATGTGCCTGGTAAAGGCAATGCGGTTGCGGTCATATTGAGTCGCAGGGCCCCACCTCAAGCTAATTGGCTGTCGGTCCATGACGAGCGGTTGGTTCGGGAGTTGGAGGCGTTGGAGATCTCTTGCGTAGACAAGCAGTCAAGTGCTGAAGCGTTATTGAACTGGACTGAAGTTCAGTATGACCTAGCTGATCGGATTCGGCAGGCTTTGGGTATGGATGTCAGCATGAAGCAAATCATGGTTGAGGCTCTGGATGGGTCAAATTCCCAATTTGTTGTTGAGGACGGATTGATTTGGAAATACAGTCGTATGTGCGTCCCAAATGTGGGAAACTTGCGGGTGGAATTGTTGCACGCGTCGCATCATACCAAGTACTCGATTCACCCGAGGAGCACGAAGATATACCGCGGTGTGTAGAAATTGTTCTGGTGGCCAGGACTGAAGAAGGTTGTGGCACTGTACATGACGAAGTGTCAGACATGCGCCTTGGTGAAGGCGGAATGCCAAAAGCCGGGAGGATTCTTGAAGTCCTTGCCTATTCCGGAGTAGAAGTTTGACGACATTACTATGGACTTTGTGCATGGGCTGCCGAGGTCGCAAAAAGGGAACGACACCATTTGGGTGGTCATAGATCGTCTAACGAAGGTGTCACACTTCATTCCGCATAGGAAGGATGATCCTGTGGAGAAACTAGTGAAGTTATATGTGGATAATATAGTACGGCTTCACGGTGTGCCTCACATCATCGTGAGTGACCGAGATGGGCGGTTCACATCCAATTATTGGAGGTTGGTGCAGCAGATGTTGGGAACAAAACTGAATTTCAGCACAGCCTTTCATCCACAAACGGATGGGCAGAACGAGAGGGTCAATAGGACGATGGAAGACATGCTTCGCATGTGCGTCCGGGACTTTGGGAAATAGTGGGAAGATCACCTATACTTGGTGGAGTTTGCTTATAACAATAGCTACCAGGAGAGCATACAAATGGCGCCCTTCGAGGCCCTTTATGGTAGAGAATGTCGTACGCCGTTGTCTTGGTTGGAAATAGGCGAGTCATAGTTGTACAAGCGATAAGAGGTGGAAGATGCTACTTCTTTGGTACGAACCATTCAAGAGAGGTTTCTAATCACTCAGGACCGCCAGGCTAAGTACTATAATGCCAAGCACAGGAACATGGAGTTTGCTGTTGGTGACTGGGTGTACTTGAAGATCAAGCCGTTCAAGGGTGTCTCGCGGGTGCGGCTATTGAAGAAGCTAAGCCCGAGGTACCTTGGACCGTTTGAGGTTCTGGAGCGGATTGGCGAAGCAGCGTATCGGTTGAAGCTATCAGTGGTGCTTAGTGGTCTACACGATGTATTCCATATATCGGTGCTTCGGAAGGCGGTGCAAGAGCCTTCGCATGTGATTGTGGTGAATCAAGTGCCGGTGGATAATGGGTTGACGACGAAGGTCAAGCCCATACCAATTGAGGACTCGGAAGTCCAGCGGCTATGCAACAATGAGATCAGGATGGTTAAGGTCCGTTAGGACAATTGCGTTCGGGAAGAGCTCTCTCTAGAGCGAGAGCAGACCATGCTTGAGGAGTACCCAGAGTCATTCCACTTAGGTACCGTTTAAGTTTTGTTTTATCTTTCCTTTATAAAATTTCGAGGGCGAAATTCTTTTAAGAGGGAGAGAGTTGTAACGCCCTGAAAATCAAAAGAGCGATGGGAGGCGTTTTGAGCCAAGTTTGGAATTTGGCAGAGGGCACACGGCCTGGGACACGGGCATGTACCAGGGAGTGTCATGTTTGGGTTGATGATCTGGCCGAGAGGTTGACGAATTTTGGGTCGACGATCATCGTGCAGAGAACACGGCCTGGGACACAGGCGTGTCACAGGCCGTGTCCTTCTCGGGTTGAAGCCGGGCTGTGGTGTGGGTGTTACACGAGGTGGGCACACGGGCCGTGTCAGGTAGACACGGGCGTGTAGATTGGTACACAGGCATGTCCAAGACCCGTGTCCTTCTCGGGTTGGTGTTGGTCCTGTGTCGATGGAGTAACACGGCACAGTACACGACCATGTTCTGGATGACACGGGTGTGACAAGTTTGACACGGGCTTGTCGGGTGCCCGTGTTCGTTTCGAGGCGCGTCGATTTCGACGGCGAATGGGGGACACGGCCCTGGACACGGGCGTGTCACAGGCCGTGTTCGGCCCAGATTTTGCATTTCAGGCCTTGATCATGGCCGTTCGTTTCTTTACTTTGGAATCTGACGGCTGGGGGTTGGTTTTGAAGGTTTAAACCCGGGAATAGGGTTTAGGATCCATCATTTCTCCTTTTGGTTCTCTTTCTAAGATCTAGAGAGAGGGGAGAGCGAGGAGGAAGAAGGAAGACTAGATCCGGTCACCGGAGAAGCTTAAGAGCTCCAAATCGCGAGCCGACTTCGGATATACGGAGGAAAGGAGATTGCGGTGCTTTTCATCCGCGTAGATTTCCATGGAGCCAAGGAAAAACGCTAGGGTAATGATTCTCTACTTGATCATGTGAAGCTCTCTTTTCCTTTGCATAGGAAGCCCGCTCTCGCGAGTTTGCGGTGAGTTGAGACGTTCCTTCGGGTAGACATAAATAGTCCCCGTTGTATACATGTAGAGTCCGTAATCGAGAACGAATATAGGCATGATGTGTGAAGCCTACCCGGACAAGTTGGTCTGGATCGTTGATGTTGCATTGCATAAATGGTCGGAGAAGACTCCGTGCAGATGTTTGTTTTTCGTGTTTTATACACGGTAGATTGCAACAGGGAGCCTTGGGGATTAACTCCAAGGTGCACCCGAAAAACTGGGCGGATGCGTGATTCTGCTAACATGGTGTCCTGGGAGCCAAAGTGAAAATAACCGGGTTATGTGAAGTGTGTGACGGAAACAGGACTCGGGTAGGTTTGACCCGCGCATATGGCTTAAATTGCCATTGCGACGTGAGCAACGGGTCAGGCGGAACCATACCTGTTCTATGTCGTTCGGTGGGAGCCGTTGGCATAAATGAGGGTCTTCGGCGGTCTATGGTTTAAATTGATGTGACCCATGCCGGGAAGACAAAAATGCTCGAAAGATTGGTCGTCCTAGTGGCGGTGGTGAGACTGAGGCGTCTATGTCTTAAATTGACGTGACGTTGACCGGTTCACCGAGAATGTGCCCTGAGTGCACGGGGTGCGTGGCCGTGCGCGCCCACGCCTATGTTGAAGTGTTTATCTATACTGCTTGGTTATGCTAACAAAGTGCAGGGAAAGGAGCATCGCCGCACTGAGTTTGGAGGCGGGATCGTTATAATTTCGTCAGCATAGCTGACCGTTGCTTTTGTTTGCCACCGTGCGGTGGATTGTTGCTTGTAGGTGCTGCAGAGCCGAGCGGTAAATAGCGGGCTAAAGCCCAAGTTGCTGAACTGGCCCTCGAAGGCCAAATTTTGAGTGTTTACTTGTTATATTCATGTATGACCGGCCTGCGTGCCGTGGTATGGAAGACACATTTTATTTGAGTAAACAAATGTATGGCCTTAAGGCCGTGTACTTGTATATTGTACTTCATTCCTATTGGACTTGTAGTGGACATTCATGCCTTTTGGTTTGGGTTCTTTAATTTGCAACTTTTAATAATTGCTTCCGCTAGAATGACTCTGTGTAGGACGTTGGTTATATGTTGGATGGTATTCCATTGAGTAACCACCTGGTCTGTCTGTGGTATATGGCGTCGGGCCCCGGTCGGACCTACTGCTACATGCTATGCGATAGATAGGGGGTGTTACAAATAGGATCAAATCCCAATCAGATTAAAAACAATCATTGGCTAACAGAGATTACACTTACCAAAACATCAGGAGAAAAGATGAGGATGAGCCTCCCTCATAGTTGATTCCAATTCCCAAGTCGCGCTTTGCACGTCTTGGTTTTGCCACAAAACTTTAACCATCTGTATTGTCTTCCTTCACAATACCCGATCTTGAGTATCCACAACACAAACTGGCACTTCCACATATGAAAGGTTAGGCTCCAACCGGGACATAGAATCAAGAACTTGCCTGTCGCTTATCACACACTTCCGTAATTGGCTCACGTGAAAAACATCATGCACACTAGGAAAACTTGTGGGCAAATCTAGCCTATAAACTGACACACCAATTAGTTCAATAATTTTAAAAGGTCACACGTACCTCGGGTCCAACTTGTGGTTCTTACCAAACCTTTTAACTCCAGTCATCGGGGAAAATTTAAGAAACACCATATCTCCTACAACAAACTCCAAATCGGTCCTATATCGATTGACATACTTCTCATATCGCTCTTGAGCTATCTGAAGCTTCTCTCGAAAAACTTAACAGAAATATCCATTTAATCTAATGCTTCAGGACCCAACAATGGTCTCTCACCAACCTCGGCCCAAAATAAGGGAGTTCCACAACGCCTCCCATACAAAGCCTCAAATGAGGCCATCTTCAGACTTTCCTGATAACTGTTATTATATGCAAACTATATTAGTCTCAAACGCTCATCCCACGCTCCTCCGTGGTCCAAAATATAACATATGACCATATCTTCAATGATCTGATTTATTCTTTCTATTTGACCATTAGTCTGCGGATGATAAGCGGTGGAATACCGTAGATCAGTACCCAATCCTTCCTGTAAGTTCTTCCAAAAGCGAGACGTAAACCTGGAGTCTCGATCTGATTTGATACTAATAGGCACTCCATGTAAACTGATGACTTCATGCAAGTATAACTCTGCTATCTTCTTCATGGAGTAGTCAATCTTAAACGACACAAACTGAGCACACTTTGTCAATATGTCCATAATAACCCAAACAGAATCATGTCCTCGGGGAGATCACGACAAACTAGTGATAAAATCCATGGAAATGCTCTCCCACTTCCAACTTGGAATCTCTAAGGGCGTCAACTTGCCTCCAGGCCTACCATGATCGGCCTTCACTTGTTTTCAAGTAAAACATTCTGATACATACTTAGCTATATCGCCCTTCATTCCATACCACTAGACGATCTGCTTCAGGTCTCAATATATCTTTGTAGAACTAGGGTAGTAGGCAATACTGGAACCATGAGCCTCACTGCATAACTTAACCCGAATATCTTCAATATTGGGGATGCAAAATCTACTACGGTAATTTAAGGTACCCGCGTCATCAATCGAAAAGTCTAGCAACTCCCCTTTCTCAGTTCTATTATAAAGATGCATTAAATCAGGATCATCCCTTTGATGTAGCAGAATATTTGAGGGCTGAGGCAGTGAATACTGCATGTCATGTCTTCAACAGGGCCTCTATCACCAAGAGCAACAAGAACACTCCCTATGAGATCTTGAAAGTAAGAAAACCAAATCCGGGCTATCTCAGAATCTTTGGTAGTAAATGCTACGTGCTTAACAATGGAAAATCCTATGTGACTAAGTTTGCTGCCAAGTCCTTTGATGGGATTTTTGTTGGGTATAAGAATCATAGCAAATCCTATAGGATCTACAACTTGAAAAGCCAAGTTGTATAAGAATATGTTCATGTAGTCCTTGATGAGTCTACTATGATTAACTTTGAGCTGCCAAAGTCCACTTCTAGTACTACAAATGTAGACCAGATGATGGACCAGCTAACCATCAAGGAAGCACCTCCAGTTATCCAAGATAAAGTGGACACTCAAGTAGAGGGACTGCAAGATACTAATAAGGGGGATGAAGATCAGTAAGAAGCTCAACCAGTAGCTGACGCTGACACTAGATTGCCTCTAGCAATCAGACATCTGAGGGATCATCCTAGACACCAGATCATTGGTGATACAAACCAAGGAGTAGTGACCCGGAGCAGAAGTATCAACATTGCACTATACTCAAGCTTCCTATCACAGGCTAAGCCAAAGAAGTTTGAAGAGGCCCACACAGATCAGTTCTAGATTATTGCTATGCAAGAGGAACTGAATCAGTTTAAGAGATGTAAGGTCTGGAAGCTAGTTCCCAGACCACAAGGAAATAATATCATTGGAGTCAAGTGCATTTGCAGAAATAAACTTGATGAAAATGATATTATAATCAAGAATAAGGCAAGACTAGTAGCTAAGGGGTACAGATAAGAGGAAGGGATTGATTTTGATCAAACCTTTGCCCATGTAGATAGATTGGAGGTCATCAGATTGTTCCGTGCATATACTGCACACAAGGGATTCAAGGTCTACTAGATGGATGTGAAGTCAGCCTTCCTAAATGGTGACTTAAAAGAGGAAGTCTATGTTGAGCAGCCTACAGGTTTTGTTATTCCTAACTCACCTAAATCAGTTTATAGACTTAAGAAAGCTCTATATGGGCTAAAGCATGCCACTAGAGCATGGTATGATACTTTGTCTAGCTTTCTCATTGAGAATAAATTCTCAATGGGGAAGATAGACAAAACCCTATTCCTAAGGGAATCTAAGAGTAAGATCATCCTAGTCCAGATATATGTAGATGGCATTATCTATGGATCTACTGATGACAGCCTTTGAAAAACGTTTGTCAAACTTATGCAAGTGAAGTTTGAGATGAACAGTATGAGTAAAATTAAGTTCTTCTTGGGTCTCCAAGTTAGACAGACTAATGATGGCTTGTCCATATCTAAGTATAAGTTCACCAGGGAGTTAATCAAGAAGTTTGGTATGGAGAATTCCTCTACCATGAAAACTCCCACAGGGTCAAGTGTGCTTATAGGCAAAGATGAGGCAGGGAAACCTGTTGATGAAACTTTGTATAGAGGGATAATTGGTCCCTTCTATATCTAACTGCAAGTAGGCCAAACATCATGTATGATACATGTGTTTGTGCTAGGCATTAGGCTTGCCCTAAAGAATCTCACCACTCTTCAACAAAGAGGATTTTGAGGTATCTTAAGGGCACACCAGATCTTGTCCTATGGTACCCTAGGAATGAGGAGTTTGAACTAACTGGATATTTAGATGCAGATTTTGTAGGCTGCAAAGAGGATAGGAATAGCACTTCTGGCACCTGTCAATTCTTGGGAGGGAGACTAGTGTCTTGGAGCAGCAAAAGTAAACAAGTGTTGCAATCTCAACTGTAGAGTCAGAGTACCTTGCTGTAGGTTGCTGATATACTAAGTTGCAATGGATCCAATTCAGCTCCAGGATTATAACCTCCAAATAAGTAGAATTCCATTATGTTGGGAACTATGTCCACATTAACCCAGATTTGATGAAGTCACCATGGAACTAAGATGAATTAGGTTGTATTTGATGCTTTGTTTGAGTTATGTGGTTGTAGGATTCCAATGGGAAGTTTAAAACAATGTCAGTCTACAATGGGTCACCAAACACAAGACCATACAATGTAATCCCTCATTGTATGACCCAAGGTGTTGACACATGTGTAGCCTCTCTATTGGGATACACTTCATATTCAAGCACTTGGACTATGTGAATAGAGTTGGTTACTGATTTCACCAAAGAAGAAAGAATTTCCACCTTGAAAATTTTTCGAAGTATTCTACTCTTGTAGGTCTTTAACTACTCAAGTGAAATACTTGTCTTATACTCGAGTAAGTATATCTCCCTCTCGTGAAGTTAAGTCCACATACTCGAGTAGTCTGTCCCTTACTCGAGTAGCTTACTTAACTACTCGAGTAGATAATTCCTCTTACTCGAGTTGCATAAATTTCCATCTCCAAGTTTTTCTAAGTAAAACACTCGAGTAGGAATATATATACTCGAGTGGATATAGATTCTGACTCGTGTAACTGTCTTCAATCTCAAGAGTAAATTTTCTATATACTCGAGTAGAATAAGTTATGAAAGAACTAGTGCCTAAACACCTAGAGGGGGGGGGGGTGAATAGGTGCACTTAATCTTTTTAACTTTTAAGGCAGAAACACTGAATTACCAGACCTGTTTATGCAATTCTCTACAGCAATGCAGCACATATAACACATCAATCACAGAATAAATCACACACAGAGTACACATAGCTTTTATAGTGGTTCCCCAAGGTCTGGGTACATCCACTTTCCCACTTCGCCTATCTAGTAGTGTACTAGATTCGGCCTAATTTCTCCACTATTTCTCAGATCCACAGATCTTACAGCTCAGAACCCAAACAAGTTCCTACAACTCAGAGTGATCCCACTCCTACCACTCAGGCACAAAGCCCTACCACTCAGTCTTCACCAATACCTACACTCAGCCTTCAACAAGGCCTACACTCAGCCTTCAACAAGGCCTACACTCAGAGAAATGTATCTCCTACACTCAGGCACACAAGCCCTACCACTCAGCCTTTATAGATATAGGCTTACAACTCAGATCCCTAAGGATCCTATAGAAAATAAAGAGTACAAAGATTAATAACCACAACTCTGATTGAGAAAGATGAGTTGACTGGCTTCTTGATTAGTTCTTGAAGGAACTTTGCAGAGATCAACCTCCCTTGGCTTTCTTCAAAGCTTCTTGAGTTAGAACACAGTAGGGTTGAATCTCTTGTGCAGATGATCTTCAATCAACTGCTGACTTGAGAATCAGATCTCAATCTGAAACTTTCTTATCAGCCTGGTTCAATAGCTGGACTCTTAGAAGGAGCTTTCTCTCTCCAACTTCTTAGATCATCACTTGAAGGTCTTCTTCTTGTTGTGTTGTTTTTCACTTCAATGATTTCTTCATACCATTCCCTTCCGTTGAAGGAATAAGCCTTTATATATGCTTTCTTCATGGTGACTGGCTGATCCGGTTTCTAACAACTTTCTGACGGCTCTGACAGTAGCAGTTGACCGGTTGAAATGGCAGCTGTCAAATCATCCAGTCACTTCTTGAAATCTCTGTCACTGTCTGAAAGTGTCGAGACAGATAGTTTCTATGTGTCGACACAAATAGACCAAGTCTTGACACAAGTAGACTAAGTGTCGACACTAGCCTTCATGGTGTCGACACAACTCCTTGTGTTGTAGAAATAGCTTCTCGACACTGCTTCTTCAAAATATGTCGACACTGATCCTATGTGTCGACACAAGTCCTTCTTCAATACTTAGTTGATTTCTGCTAAGTGTCGAAACAACTCCTTTGTGTCGACACATCTTCTTGTGTTGAAACTTGCTAAGTGTCGACACATCTTCTTTGTGTCGACACATGCCTTCTGTGTTGAAACTTTTGCTGAGTGTCGACACATCTCCTTTGTGTCGACACATTCTTCATGTGTTGAGACTTTGCTGAGTGTCGACACATCTCCTTTGTGTCGACACTTGTACTTAAACTTTGTTGAAGTTTGCTGAGTGTCGACACATCTTCCTAGTGTCGACACTTGTACTTGAACTTTGTTGAAGTTTGCTGAGTGCCGACACAGCCTCCTAGTGTCGACACTTGTACTTGAACTTTGTTGAAGTTTGCTGAGTGTCGACACAGCCTCCTAGTGTCGACACTTTTTATGTCGACAAAGTTCCTCTGGGTGTCGACACTGCTTCTAAGTGTCGACACTGATACTTTAGACAATTCTTCACTCTGTTTCGACACTGTCTGTATGTGTCGACACTTTGCTTCTGGTGTCAACTCTGCCTTCCTGGTGTCGACACAATTACTCCAAGTGTCGACACAGCTCCTCTAGGTGTCAGCACAAGCCTTCTTAAGTGTCGACACTTTTCTTCTAGGTGTCGACACATGGACTTAAAAACTTTTATGCTTTCCCTGCAATTACTTAACCTGCACAAATAAACTCAAAACACATCAAATACACCATGATGTATATCATTGAGTAGGGTGAGACTTCTTCAAATCAGGTACATATATTCCAATGTACCCAATAAGTTATATACTCGAGTAGTTCACTTACTACTCGAGTAGTTCAAGATTCATACTCGAGTAAACTAAATTTCTCTTCTCCTAAATATATTCTAAGTCATTTACTCGAGTAAGTCTTTTCACATACTCGAGTAGACTATATCCTCTTGAGTAGTTCAGTCTGACTACTAGAGTAGCTCATTTTCCAGTGTTCAGAAATTTTTCTAAGTCTTATCACTCGAGTAGTTCGTCAAGCCACTCGAGTACCTTTTCTCACCTACTTGAGTAGTACAACTTGTACTCGAGTAGTTCCACTCATCTTCCCGTGAAATTTGCTGTATACTCGAGTAGAACTTCTAAGTACTCGAGTAGTTGATTATATGTACTCGAGTCGTTGTCTTCAAACCTACTCGAGTAGTCATGAGTTATATACCCGAGTAACTTTCCTTCACTTACTCGAGTCCTTTACCTACTAGTTATATACCCACTCGTGTATATCACCATCTTTTCTCTGAAATTTCTGTTAAGTCCAGATTTGACAGATTTTCAAATTTCGTGACATGATTGGTCCACGTGTACATCATTAAGACCAATTACGACCGTTATAAGTATTCCTATATAAAGGTCTGTCTAATCGAGGAACCCTAACAACAAGAATACAAGCTTTCACGATCAAACATTATTGAAAAAATTTCTGCAGCTGTCTCTCTCTCTAAGTCGTTGTTTCCTCTCTCTCTCTTCACGGAAGGAAAGCCGCCGCCACTGTTGTTCTTCTCCGATAAGGGCTTCGATTTTCAGAGGAAATAGACTGAAGAAGTTTTACAGATCGAGACCGTTTCTCAACTGCTCATCCTCTTTTCGATCGTATAAGACAAAGAAGATTCCAGATCTGTTGCCGAGATTTTCTTAATCTTTCTGAAAGTGCCGCAAAGCATACAAGAAGAAGATCCTGGTTGCTTGTTTGCAGATCTTACAGAGAAATCATTGTTTGTATTTTCTTAAACAATTTTTCATTCTTGTAGGAGAAGTTTTCTCCGAGTGTAGGAGTTTTCAACTCCGAGTTTCTAGGAAGTTTTACCTTCCGAGTTGTACATCTAGTTGGTTGGATTGAGATTGTAGGAACTTTGTTCCGAGGGTAGGATTGATTTTCAATCCGAGATAGTGGAGTAGTCGAGTCTAGTATATTGCTAGATCGGTGAGGGAAAGTGGATGTACCCAAGATCGGGGAACCACTATAAATCTTGTCTCGTCTGTGATAATTTGGTAGATAGATCTATGCTGTGTTCTGAGATTTTTTATTCCGCAAAAGACGCACAACTCACCTATTCACCCCCTCTAGGTGATTTAGGTTGACAACTATTATCTTTCAATTGGTATCAGAGGGAGGTTGATTGTTAAAAGGTTAACACCTTAATCAGTTCCTGCAATAGTTGTCATTTGAGCTCTACCTATCATGGACAAGGCAAAAGATTTTGCCAAGCTTCCTCTATGCAATAAGAACAACTTTCCCATGTGGAAAGAAAGGATTAAATTCTTTATGGAAGCTGTTGATCTGAGGATCTTCATGATAGTTGAAGAAGGTCCTTATATCCCTATGACTGTTTCCACTATAGATCCTACCAAGAAGGTTCCAAAGAAGTTGATGGATTTAGCCAAGGACGAGATTGCACTTGTCTCACTAGACAAGAAAGCTAAAAACATTATAGCAAGTGAAGTTGATGATTCAATGCTGCAGAACTTAATCCACTGCCAATCTACAAAGGAGATGTGGCAGTCATTGGTTACCTTGATGGAAGGTACAGAAGAAGTGAGGGATGATCGGAGATCCCTCCTCAATCAGAAGTATGAAGCCTTCCGACAGGGAAGCAAAGAGACCATTGGTGATACATTTGAGAACTTTTTCAAGATAGTGAATGTCCTAAGAGTCTATGGCAGAGTTTTCACTAATGGAGAACTGAATGACAAGTTCCTGAGATCCCTGACCAAAGAATAGGACAACAAGGTCTGTGCCATCAGGGAGTTTGGGAAGCTGGCTGAGACAAACCCACAAAATCTCTTCGGGAAGCTTATGTCATATGAGCTTCAACTCAACACCAGGAAAGCTGAAGAAGAGAAGAGCAGGTCCGCTTTCAAAGAAAAGTTTATTGCTCTAAAAGCAGACACCTCTAGAAAGACAAAGGCTACCTCCCCTGCTCCAGCTCCAGAAATTAGTGAAGAAGAAGAAACTTCTGAGCCTAGTACCTCAGGCTCTGAGCTATCAGAAGGAGAGTTCTCACTGCTCTCACGTCAGTTCAAGAAATTCTTGAATAAGAAGAAGCAATGGAAAGGCAAGGATGCCTACTATAGAATATCACGACACGATGGTGATCGGCAAAGAAAAGGCTCAAGCAGCCATGACAGGTATAATGCTAAACAGAACAAACATATTTCGACTGACATTATTTGTTATTGTTGTAATAAGTCAGGTCACGTCATCGTCGACTGCCCTCATAAGAAGAAGGAGGGTGGTAGAAGAGAAGAAAAGAAATCCTCGTACAAAAAAAGAGGAAAGAGAAGAGCCTGATAGCCAAAAAGAGCAAGACTCTCAGTGACTCCGACTCATCTGAGTCAAGTGAAGAAGAAGAAGCTTACTTTGGGCTTATGGCTCAAACAGATGATGATCAAGAGCCCCAGTTCACTAGGAAGGTAAACTCTCATACCCCACTTTCAGATTCTAAAGTCTCTGAACATGATTGTGAGGATAGCTCCTCAGACGATGAGTCAGAACTAATGGCCCAGTACAAGGAGTTAATCATGGCTTACGACAAATGTCGTCGAGTCGTGAAGACTCAGGCTAAAGAGATCAAATCTCTAAAAGCCGAAGAGAACATCATGAGAGAGAAAGTCGCAAAGACTGACTCCCTCGAAGAAAACTTCAATAATGCTATTGAAGAGTATAACAAGGCTCTTGAGCACCTTGACCTCAAAGAGAAAATCATCAAGGAATTGGAAGCCCAAACTTGCAGCTGAAAAGAAACTGGTTGAAAGTTTCTCGAAGCCCAAGACGGTTCATCCATTCGTTGCTGAATTCTCAGCCAAGGCCAAGGGTGCCGGGCTAGGCCATGAAGAAGCTCCTAGTAAATCCTCTAGGAGAAATAAGTCTCAACGGAATAATAAGGCCGCCAAAAAGGCCTTAGCCAAAGAGAAGGGGAAAGCCCCCCAAGATCAGACTACATTCAAGAAAGTCATCTTTCCATCAAATGAGTTTGATTTTGACTCATCTTACGAGCACTATACTAGGCCTACCTATGTAGAGCCAAAGTACCGCTATCAAGGATGGACTCGACCCAGAAACTTTGGCGAAAGTGTCTTTAAGGCACCTTATGAAGAAGTTGTTCTTAAGAGCTATGTCCCTTTTAATCATGGTCATAACTTCAAGAAGGCACCAAATCCAAAGCCCGTTGTGGAAAGGCCTCCCAAGGAGAAGAAGACATGTGACTGTCATTATCACGAAGATTCTTCCTCCAAGAATGCTGCCCCTGCTAAACCACAATCCCAAAAGGTCAAGCAGGAGATCATGAGGCAAAAGTACAATAGATTTGACTGTTGGTGCTGTGGTCAAGGTTGGTCACTTCGCCATTGATTGCTGGTTCAATCCCAGAAACACTGCAACTCCTCATGTTAGCAATATGAGAAAGACCGCTCATAATGCTAACACTCGTAGGGGGAGCACACTAACCCGAGACCAAGGACCCAAACGTGTTTGGGTTCCTAAGGAAAATTGATTATGATTGCAGGTATGTCCAAAGGCCAACAAAACGCCAATCTGGTACTTGGACAGCGGATGCTCTCAGCATATGACCGGGACTAGAAGCCTCATTCAGAACTTTACTCCAGTCATGAACGGACCAAAGGTCATCTTTGGAGGTTCAGACTGTGGAATTACTGGAGGCTATGGTATGATTACTAATAGCAATGTATCCTTCTCGGATGTGGCTTATGTCAAAGTATTGGAACACAATCTCATAAGCATAAGCCAACTCTGCGATAAAAGATACATAGTTGAATTCCATGCTGATAAGTGCTTGATAAAATCCGTTGACAATATGGAAACGATTCTATCCGGCACTCGAAGCAGAAATATTTTCTGTTTAAGTTTCATCTGTATAGATTCCTCTACACCAATGTGCCTTTTAGCAAAAGATAGTGCGTCTCTTGGTGACCAATGACACAAAGAGACTAGCACATATTAATTTCAAAACTATTAATAAATTATTTTCAATGAACTTAGTACGTGATGCCCCAAATGTCAAGTGCGTCAAAGATAGACCTTGTCATGCGTGTGTAAAAGGCAAGCAAACAATGGCTACCTTTAAAAGCATTATTGGGAAAGAATCTAATAAATGTCTTTATCTACTACACATGGACTTGTTTGGTCCACTGCAAATTAGAAGTTTGGGAGGTAAGGATTATACGTTGGTAATTGTTGATGATTACTCGCACTTTGCGTGGTTGTTCTTTCTGAAACACAAGTCAGATACCTTCGACATCCTTACTAATTTTGTCAGGCAAGTCCAGAATGAGTACAACTGCTCCATAGTCAAAATCAGAAGTGACAACGGAACATAGTTCAAATCTGGGGCCATGACAGAATTCTGTGAAAGCTTAGGTATCTTTCATGAGTTTTCCTCTCCTCGTACTCCACAACAGAACGGAGTGGCTGAGAGAAGGAATAGAACACTCATAGAGGCTTGCCGGACAATGTTGAATGATGCTTCACTTTCGGATACTTCTGGGCTGAAGCCGTCAACACTGCATGCCACGTGCAAAATCGAGCACTCATAAACAAAAACCACGATAAGACACCTAACGAACTTCTAAAGGGCAGGAAGCCAACCATCTCATACTTTAGAATCTTTGGCTGTAAATGCTTCGTACTTAACAATGGTAAGTATCATACCACCAAATTCAGCGAAAAGAGTTTTGAAGGTATTTTTGTAGGTTATAGTAGCCATAGTAAGACATATAGAATATTTAATAGAAAAACCCTGGTGGTAGAAGAATCGATACATGTTGTATTTAATGAGACGAGCTAGCTGCAAAGCAATCCGTCTAGTGTGCTCATTGAAGATGCAGGTGCAAAGCTGAAAGATACTAGCTTGGATGAACCGTCCGAAGACAAAGGGGAAAAGTTCATCAAGATCACCACTCCAACCCCTATTGGAGAGGCTAATGATCAAGATGAAGGAGGCATCCAAGATGAAGAAATCACTCCAGTGATTGAAGATAATCCAGATGCAAGAACTTTAGAGCTCATACATCTGAAGGATCACCCCATGGACCAAATCATAGGAGATCCCCGGGACGGTGTCAGAACTCCAAGAGGTACAACTAATGAGAATCTTTATTTAAGTTTTCTCTCGCAGGTTGAACGAAAGAAGTTTGAGGAAGCAAACTCAGATGCATCGTGGATATTGGCAATGGAAGAAGAGCTAAATCAGTTCAAGCACTGCAATGTATGGAAGCTTGTTCCAAGACCCAAAGGAAAGAACGTCATTGGAACAAAATGGGTCTACAGGAATAAGATGGACGAAGACGGGACGATCATAAAGAACAAGACCAGACTTGTCGCTAAAGGCTATCGTCAAGAAGAAGGAATCGACTTCGACCAGACATATCCTCCAGTGGCAAGGCTAGAGGCAATAAGGTTGTTCCTAGCATATACTGTATTCAAAGGCTTCACCGTCAATCAGATGGACATGAAGTCTGCCTTCCTAAATGGTAACATAAAGGAGGAAGTGTATGTGGAACAACCTCCAGGTTTCGTTGATCCTAACTTTTCTGATTACGTTTATTTACTGCATAAAACATTATATGGTCTGAAACAAGCTCCTCGAGCTTGGTATGAGACGCTGTCTAGCTTTCTACTTGAGAACAAGTTCACAAGGGGAAAGATAGACAAGACATTATTTCTTAGGGAAATAAAAGGCAAGATTTTGCTAGTGCAAATCTATGTCGATGACATTATTTTTGGCTATACAGACGACAACCTCTGCAAGAAGTTTTCAAAACTTATGCAAGGGAAGTTTGAAATGAGCAGTATGGGCGAGCTGAAGTATTTCTTAGGGCTTCAGGTGAAACAATCTGAAGATGGAATTTTCATCTCGCAGACCAAGTTCACCAAAGAGCTAATTAAGAAATTCGGAATGGAGAACGCAACCTCTATGAGGACTCCAATGGGCTCAACTGTGTCTCTGGACAAGGATGAAAAATGGAAACCTTTTGATGAAACTAAGTATAGAAGCATAATTTGATCCTTGCTCTACCTTACTGCTAGTAGACCCGACATAATGTTTTCAACATGTGTCTGTGCTAGATTTCAGGTGAACTCTAAGGAATCTCACTACGCTGCTGCAAAGCGGATTTTGAGATACCTTAAAGGTACACCAAATCTTGGCTTATGGTACCCAAGAAGTAATGACAATGAACTAATTGGTTTTTCAGATGCAGATTTTGCAGGAAGCAAAGATGACAGGAAAAGCACCTCCGGGACGTGCCAATTCTTTGGAAGAAGGCTAATCTCCTGGAGTAGTAAGAAGCAGAACTGTGTCGCAATCTCAACGGCCGAGTCAGAGTACATCTCTGAAGGCAGTTGCTGCGCACAGTTACTCTGGATAAAGAATCAATTTGAGGATTACAACTTGAAGTTCAAGAATGTCCCATTATTTTGCGACTCTTCCAGCGCAATTGCAATAGCCAACAATCCAGTCTCGCACAGCCGGACAAAGCATATCGAGCTAAGGTATCATTTCATCCGGGAGCATGTAGAGCATGGGGACATAGATCTCCAATATGTCTCCACAGACAGGCAAGTTGCAGATATTTTCACGAAGCCGCTGGACGAGACCAAGTTCTCATTCTTCAAAACTGAACTTGGGATGCTCAACAAGGAAGATTAAAGAAGTTTGGATTTCAAGAAAGCAAAGGAAAATAAAGCGTTAGTCAACTTGGCATTTCAATTTATTTTATAAACTTGACCTACTCGAGACATTAAAGGACCTACTCGAGTAGTCCATTCAACTTACTCGAGTAAGGCAATTCATGTACTCGTGTAGTATACTTCATCTACTCGAGTCAGTCAATTCTCCTACTCGAGTAACTCCTCATCTACTCGAGTACCTCCTCTCTCTCTCTCTCGTGTATGTGCCTCTTTGGTTTTCAAATTTTCTTATACGCCACCCAAGGCTTATGCCGCCTTCTCCTTTTTAAGTTATTTCCTTCTAGATGATTAGACATAAACCTAGGGTTTATAAATTCGAAATTCCAAATTAATTCTACACGAAATCATTTCCAATCTCTCGAGTACCTGTCTACCGCTTCGTCTTCCTTCGAGAAGTTGCAGAGCCGCGACTTTTCCTCTTTCCCCTGACAGAGCTTCTCTCAGTTTCTGGATCATGGCCGCCGTCTCCAAGATTGGTGTAGGTTTGGAACTTGTTACCGCCAGGATTGCCGAGCTTTCAGATGATTTCCGCAACTTGCTGATTTTTCTAGACACCGCAGGGCTCTCCTTCATCCTACAAGAACCCTGTCGGATCCTCTTCCTCGAGGTAGCAGAATTCTTCACCAATCTGAAGGTCAAACGACATGGACAAGTTCTGAAATCCACAGTGAGAGGTATGAAGATCAAACTCACCAAGACCATTGTCTCTCAACTTCTCCGATTACCGATAGTGGACGAAGAAGATGACCTAGATGATGAAGATTCTGACCGAACAATTATTCTGTGGTATTTCGGCTAATGCTCAGTATATCAAACGGTCAGACGTGAACGCAGAAGGTAAGTTTCTGGTTGATGTTATTGGAAAGATTTTGCTGTGCAAGACCAATTCCATAAGAGACATTCCACTGTATTTCTTCGACCTAATGCAAGTCATTGTCTGCCGCAAGAAATACTAGTTTGGCATGCTGATTCTGGACAAAATCAAGGACAGCTTAAAATCCCCCAACTTCGCCAGAATTATCTCTCAGCTCCTCCATGAAACAAATCCTCAAGTATTCGACTTCTCCAAAGGGATCCCTCTTCACCACATGAAGAAGGTCTCCATTTCTTCTATTAAGAGATGGGGGCTCAAACTGAAAAATGCTGCCCAAGCTGCTAAGACTTCAGAAATTCCAGTATTAGAGGACAAAACTCCATCTCCCTCTCCTTATCATGTGGCCAGCTCCTCTAGTGCACCAAGTGAGGGGGAGCCTGCTCCTTCTATCTCAGTCAGGAAGCCCTCTCCAACAAACACTACCTCATCTCCTCAGCCAGCAACTTCTTCCCTACCTCATACACCACAAACTCCAGCAACTCCTTCAGATCAGATACCTCTAGATTCTCTTCTCTCAATAACTGCTGTTATAGATGCAATGATTGCAGAACTCACTGAAGAAGTGCTGCGTATTCCTCCTCCTCCTCTATCTCCTAAAGCTCCATCCTCTGAAATTCACAAGGACTCAACTCCTGGACAATCTCCAGCCAATTCTCCAGCCAGGACTCCAGCAAAATCTCTTGCTGCCCTCAAAGACCAGGAAGACACAATTCTTATCTCTGATGAGCCCTCTCCAGAGCTAGCAGAGGCTCCTCTCAGAGACCTAGATTTCTCTCTCCCTCATGTTATAGAAGAAGGGGTTGCTATCATTCATACCACAAGAGCTCACAGCTCTGTGATCATTGAAGAAATAGCTCCATGGGTAGCTCCTCCTCTCTCATCTGCTGCTCCTTCAACTGCTGCTGCTGCTTCTGCCTCACCAGATTTGTTGTCCCAGATCTCTCTCCTGCTGCAAGACCAGAGAAAATACTTTGATGAACCTCTAGCTGTCATTACAGCCAAGGTAACTGCTCTTGAGACTGAGATAAGCAGAGGGTTTGCTGAAATCAAGCACAACACTGACAAGCTCAAGTACCTATTTCAACTTGGTGGAAAAGCCCTACACCACACTATCACTAGTGTTGGAGAAGTTATGGAACAAGGTGTCACCCTTGCAAATAATCAAATAGAGCTGGACAAGAAAAATGAAGCCAACAAAGTTAAAATCTGTGAAAAAGTTGGGCTTTTTAAAGAAGATGCTATAGAAAGGTTATCTGTTGAAATCAGGAAGGGGGAGAGCTTGGTCGAAGAACACTTAGAAAAATCAGCTTCTCTGAAGTCAGATTTATGGGAAACTCATATGAAGACAATTCATGATGATTTGCTATCCCAAATACAGAGTGTCAAATTTCATACCTATGACACTGTTGTCTGGATGCACAATCAGATTCTGCCAGACCTTGCTGCTGACCCCAACATCATTCCTCATCATTTAAATCCTCTAGCTACAGATGCCTCTGCCCCAGCTGCTCCTCTGCAACTTACCTTCTCCCCCAGGCCTGGAGATTCTGTTGCTCCTCCAGAAACCTATGTTCAAGGTTGGGAAGAAGATCCTGCTGACATTTTCCTTCATGCTCCTCCAGAGATCAAAACTTACAAGAAGAAAATGAAATATGGCGAAGGTCCTTCTGCTAGCAAGACTATTCCTGCTAAAGCTCCTGAACATGCTGAAGTTTGGTCTCCAACCTCCAAATCCCTGATTCTGGAAACTCTCAGATTAGTTATGGAATTCCATGAGAGCAGAAATATTCATTACAACTCATATGAATGGGAACTTTATGAAAAATCAATGACCAAAAGGAGAATCTATGACAGAGAATATGAGAGGAATAACCCTGCAGCCCCTCCTAGACTTCCCAAGTATTATCCAAATCCTTTTTGTTACCAGAGGAGATAACAAGAGAAATTGGACAGACAACAACATCAATGCTGACTTTCAAGGATATTTGAGAGTGTGAAATGATTGACTGTAGAATTGATAATTTTGGATATTCTTATTTATATAATTCTAAGGTTTTGCTCTCATTATCTTTTTCATAGTCTATTGCTTGCTTGCATTAATTTTTCTACTTAGCTTATTTTAATGTCTTTAATTCACCTTAGTGTAAAGAGTTCTGACTTCAACAAATAGGGGGAGATTGTTCGGAACTATGTCCACATTAATCCAGATTTGATGAAGTCACCCTGGAACTAAGATGAATTAGGTTGTATTTGATGCTTTGTTTGAGTTATGTGGTTGCAGTATTCCAATGGGAAGTGTAGACCAATGTCAGTCTACAATGGGTCACCAAACACAGGACCATACAATGTAATCCCTCATTGTATGACCCAAGATGTTGACTCATGTGTAGCCTCTCTATTGGGATACACTTCATATTCAAGCACTTGGACTATGTTAATAGAGTTGGTTGTTGATTTCACCAAAGAAGAAAGAATTTCCACCTTGAAAAATTTTCTAAGTATTCTACTCGTGTAGGTCATTAACTACTCGAGTGAAATACTTGTCTTATACTCGAGTAAGTATATCTCCCTCTCATGAAGTTAAGTCTACAAACTCGAGTAGACTATCCCTTACTCGAGTAGCTTACTTAACTACTCGAGTAGATAATTCCTCTTACTCGAGTTGCACAGATTTCCATCTCCAAGTTTTTCTAAGTAAAACACTCGAGTAGGAATATATATACTCGAGTGGTTATAGATTCTGACTCGTGTAACTGTCTTCAATCTCAAGAGTAAATTTTCTATATACTCGAGTAGTATAAGTTATATATAGTTCACTTACTACTCGAGTAGTTCAAGCTTCATACTCGAGTAAACTAAATTTCTTTTCTCCTAAATATATTATAAGTCATTTACTCGAGTAAGTCTTTTCACATACTCGAGTAGACTATATCCTCTCGAGTAGTTCAGTCTGACTACTCGAGTAGCTCATTTTCCAGTGTTCAGAAATTTTTCTAAATCTTATCACTCGAGTAGTTCGTCAAGCCACTCGAGTAATTTTTCTCACCTACTCGAGTAGTACAACTTGTTCTCGAGTAGTTCCACTCCTCTTCCCGTGAAATTTTCTGTATACTCGAGTAGATCTTCTAAGTACTCGAGTAGTTGATTATATGTACTCGAGTCGTTGTCTTCAAACCTACTCGAGTAGTCATCAGTTATATACCCGAGTAACTTTCCTTCACTTACTCGAGTAGTCCTTTACCTACTCGAGTAGTTATATACCCACTCGTGTATATCACCATCTTTTCTCTGAAATTTCTGCTAAGTCCAGATTTGACAGATTTTCAAATTCCGTGACATGATTGGTCAACATGTACGTCATTAAGACCAATTATGACCGTTATTAATATTTCCTATATAAAGGCCTGTCTAATCGACAAACCCTAACAACAAGAATACAAGCTTTCAAGATCAAACATTATTGAAAAAATTTCTGCAGCCGTCTCTCTCTCTAAGCCGATGTTTCCTCTCTCTCTCTTCACGGAACAAAAGCCGCCGCCGCCGCTGTTCTTCTCCGGCAAGGGCTTCGATTTTCAGAGGAAATAGACTGAAGAAGTTTTACAGATCGAGACCGTTTCTCAACTGCTCATCCTCTTTCCGATCGTGTAAGACAAAGAAGATTCCAGATCTGTTGCCGAGATTTTCTTCATCTTTCTGAAAGTTCCGCAAAGCTTACAAGAAGAAGATCCTGGTTGCTTGTTTGCAGATCTGACAGAGAAATCATTGTTTGTATTTTCTTAAACAATTTTTCATTCTTGTAGGAGAAGTTTTCTCCGAGTGTAGGAGTTTTCAACTCTGAGTTTGTAGGAAGTTTTGTCTTCCGAGTTGTAGATCCAGTTGGTTGGATTGAGATTGTAGGAACTTTGTTCCGAGGGTAGGATTGATTTTTAATCCGAGATAGTGGAGTAGCCGAGTCTAGTATATTGCTAGATCAGTGAGAGAAAGTGGATGTACCCAAGATCGGGGAACCACTATAAATCTTGTCTCGTCTGTGATAATTTGGTAGATAGATCTGTGCTGTGTTCTGAGATTTTTTATTCTGCAAAAGACGCACAACTCACCTATTCACCCCCCTCTAGGTGATTTAGGTTGACAACTATTATCTTTCACATTATATTATGATTCTACTAGTGTCATCTCAATTGCTAAGAATCCTATCTCACACAGCAGGACTAAGCATATTGAGATTAGATATCATTTTATTAGGGAGCATGCAGAATGTGAAGATATCAACCTAGAGTTTGTCCCAACAGACAAGAAAGTGGCTGACATCTTCACTAAGCCACTTGATGAAGCAAAGTTCAACACCTTCAAGTTTGAATTGGGTATGTTGAACCTAGTATAACTTTAGTTGTTCCCCATGGTATGCAATTTGTACTTTTTCTTGTAGGTGGACAAGTACTTCATGAAATTAAAGATCCTTCAAGATTGAATATCTTGAGTGGTATCATGCTGGTTGAAGCACTATCCAGATGATGCAGATCATAGGGTCTATCAGGAAACATGATAGATGATGCTTTAGTTGAGGGGGAGCAAGTCCAGCACTACTCCAACACTGTCAAGTGGTTCAACTACTGCTTATTTCTAATCAAAAAGGAGGAACAAAAGATCAGATCCTCCCTTGCTATTTACAGAAGTCAAAAGGGGGAGGAGAAGGATATGAATCTGGTATCATAGTATAGGAGGAGAATGATACAACTGGTATCAGAACCATGAGAAGGTTATGATCAATTTGATCATAACCGGGTTATAATAATTAAGGGGGAGCAGGAGCAGGTGTACCCTGCAGGCAAGAAAGTATGGTAACTATAACTTCTCTTGTTATATATTTTCCAAGTTGATATATTGCTCAATAAGTTAGTGTATGTCATTGACTCATTTGATTGAGGATTTTGACTTCTTCAAATAGGGAGAGATTGTTGGGTCTATTGCCCACAATGTCCTAGATTTGAAGAAGTCAATCATATCAATGTCATACACAAAGTTGACATTGATAGGGCAGGTATTCCAAGTTATTGGATAGGTGTACACAAAGATAAATGCAGGACATACAAGAATTCTCTAAGTCTAGAGGCATTGAGTGAAGCTTACTCACTCAACGCTAGGTGCAGGAATTCAGTTACGTCCACGGACATTGAGTGAAGCAAGCTCACTCAATGCCAGATGCATGGGAAGATGCTGGATAGGCTGGAAATCACCCAAGTCCACAAGCGTTGAGTGAAGTCTACTCACTCAATAACAGGTAAGTAAAAGTATTGAGTATAACTTGGTTAGTCTAAGTCTAACTGTTGGCTAGACAAAAAAGTGGGTAAGGCCACAGGCGTTGAGTATAGTCTACTCACTCAACGTCATACATCTAAAAGCGTTGAGATGGGCTGAGACAGTCAAAGCCTAAGGAGAAACTGGCTAAGATGTGGCTAAGTCCACAGACATTAAGTGAAGTCAACTCACTCAACGCCATATAGCATAAAACATTAAGTATAGGTCAAACAGTCAACGCCACAAAAAATCTGTGTTGATATTTGACTAAGTCCACAGGCATTGAGTGAAGCTTACTCACTCAATATCAAGTGATAAAAAGCATTGACTGAACCTTTGTCAGTCATAGACTGTGATTCCACAAATATTTGGCTAAGTCTAAATGTGTTGAGTGTAGCTTACTCACTTAACGCTAGATAGCAGAAAAATATCTGTTAAGTAGTTTGGCTCTGAGTGAAGTTTACTTACTCAATGCCAAGAGACAAATTATTGGGTATTATATCCACATTTACCCAGATTTTATGAAGTCACCCTTCAACTAAGATTAATTAAGTTGTATTTGATGCTTTGTTTGCGTTATGTGTGTACAGGACTGTATTGCAAAGTGTAGACCAATGTCAGTCTTCAATGGGTCACCAAACACAGGACCATACAATGTAATCCCTCATTGTGTGATCCATGGTGTTGACTCATGTGTAGCCTCTCTATTGGGATACACTTCATATTCAAGCACTAGAACTAATTGGAGAAAGGCTTGTTGCTGAACTCACCAAAGAAGAAGAGAATTCTGTTGAAAGAATTTCACTAAGTACTTTACTCGAGTAGATCCCTACATACTCGAGTTAAATGCTTAGTCATACTCGAGTAAAGGAATTAGCTCTCGAGTAGCCAAATTATAGCTTTCGAGTAGCTAAGTCAACTACTCGAGTAGATCCCTTATCATTCTCGAGTTAACAGAATTCCTTCGCCAGAAATTTTTTTAGGAATATTACTCGAGTAGTCATATAAGTACTCGAGTAGTTTAGTCTTTTGCCTCGTGATACAGAAGACTGGATTTCGTGTAATTCTTCCTCACTCGAGTAGTCAAATTCATGTACTCAAGTAGTCCATCTACTACTCGAGTAGTCCAGAGTTTATACTCGAGTAACAAGATTTTCTTCTCTCAGAATTTTTCTAAGTCCATTACTCGAGTGGCTATTTCTATATACTCGAGTAGTTTTTATCCTCTCGAGTAGTTCAGTTTCACTACTCGAGTAACCCTGATTTCTCTTTCAGAAAATATTCTAAGTCCTTTACTCGAGTAGTTTCTTTACCTCTCGAATAGTCAATTCCTTTTCTCTCGAGTAGTATATCTTGTACTCGAGTAGTTAAACTCCACATCTCGAGTAAATGTTTTAGCACACGAGTAAGTCTCTTTATACTCGAGTAGCTGCTCTTCAATTCTGGATTTTATCCAAGTCAATTACTCGAGTAGTTCTCTTCTAATCACTCGAGTAGTCTTATACAGTACTCGAGTAGGTCAATCTTCACTCGAGTATGTCCGTCATCTTTTTCTTCAGAAAATTCGTTAAGTCCAGAATTGACAGAATTTTCAAATAACCTTGACGTGATTGGTCCATGTGTACGTCATTAAGACTAATTATGATCGTTATTGAAGATCTTATATAAAGTCTTGTCAAACCGACAAACCCTAAGAAGATTTGTTGTTAAGATTATTCTAAGTCCTTTTCTAAATCTCATTCTCTCTCTCTCTAAAAATGAAAGCCGCCGCCACCAACCTTCATCGCTCACATCCGGCTATGGTTTTTGATTTCAGAAGATTCAGATCAAGAAGATTCACAGATCGAGATCATCGCTCAGTTCTCCATCATCTATCCGATTGTGTGAAGCCAAGAAAGTTTAGATCTAGCCTTTGCCAAGATTTTTCTTCAACCTCTCTGATAAAGCCGCAAAGATTAACGAAGAAGATCCATACCGACTGGTTGCAGATCTGTTATTGTTTTACTGTTTGTATTTCTACATACTTTCAATTTCATTCTTGTAGGAGAATTATCTCCGAGTGTAGGAGCTTTTGTCTCCTAGTTGTAGGAAGTTTTATCTTCCGAGTGTAGATACGTTTTGTGGATCGAGATTGTGGGAACTTTATTCCGATGCGTAGGATTGGTTTTCAATCCGAGATAGTAGAGTAGCCGAGTCTAGTGTATTGCAAGATCGGTTAGGGAAATTGGATGTACCTAAGGTTGGGGAACCACTTTAAATCTTTTGTCGTCTGTGATTGCTTGGTAGATAACCGTGTGCATAGATCTTAAATTTTTATTCCGCAAAAAGACGCACATCTCACCTATTCACCCCCTCTAGGTGATTTAGGTAGACAACTGAACACTTTCACAAATTATGTCTAAGTATTATGGCATTGAGTGATGAAGGCTCACTCAATTCCTAGTAATAAAAAGTTAGCTATGACAAAAAACGTTGAGTGATGAAGACACACTCAATGCTCTCAATGCCTCGAGACAAAAAACGTTGAGTGGACTCAACACTCTCAACGCCTAGAGACCGAAAGATTTTTCTAAGTGTTTTGACATTGAGTGAAGGTTACTCACTCAACACCTAATGACAAAAAACCTTTCTAAGTGTTTTGGCGTTGAGTGAAACTTACTCATTCAACGCCTAATGACAAACCTTTTCTAAGTGTTTTGGCGTTGAGTGAAGCTTACTCACTCAATGCCTAATATCTAAAATATTTTCTAAGTGTTTTGGCATTGAGTTAAGGTTGCTCACTCAATGCCTAGTGATAGAAAAACTGTCTAAGTGTTTTGGCTTTGAGTGATGCTTACTCACTCAACACCGATACTACTGATGCTTGATTTTGGTTAAGTCCACAGATGATGACATCGGCAAAGTCAACATAGTTCAAATTATGTGCGGGAAAGCTACGGAACACGACCAATACTGTCAGAAGTCTACTGTATGACTTCTTCTGTTAAAGCAAGATACAACTGTCTGCTACAGGTGGTTCCCACATTTTTTTGGAGTCGTTAATCAACGGAAGATAAAAGGGACAAGCTTTAGATGTTGGAGTCAACTTTTAGGATTTTACTCAACAAGAGAAAAAGCGGCTGGACTTCATATTCCTCTCCATTATTGCCGAGAAAAATCTTGAAGTCTTAGAGCAAGAACCAAAAAGTTCAGTAAGTTGTTGTATCTTCTTCTTCTACAGGAAGATGAGAAAGACTTCTGATAAAGAAAGAAAGAAGAGCCGTCATTCTTCTGCAGGCTCAGCTAGCTGATTGAAGAACTCAAGACTTAGCTATTCATCCATCTTCTTCAGCAAGATCAGAATTTACATTTGGAGATTCTTCCAGCAGAGCAGAATTTCTTCCTGCTATTGTGAAGTAAGATAGAGCTAAGAAAACTCAGCCCTAGTTATTGATACAGAGGGATTTCTCTGTGTCGAATTATTCAAACCACTATTTTTCCATTAAGATCCTTTTGGATCTGAGTGTAGGATCCAGTTTGGATCTGAGGTAGGATTCTATAGAGAACCTGGGAGTAAGGTTTTGGCCAGAATTGTAGGATTCTTTTGTGAATCTGATGTAGGATCCAGTTTGGATCTGAGGTACGTGTTCTTTTGATCACTGAGCTATAGTTCTTAACAACTTGAGGTACGTGAGTCATTCTCACTGAATTGTAGGGCACTTGTGCCTGAGTTGTAGGATCCTTTGGATCTGAGGTAGTGATTAATAGCCTGAGGTAGGAGAGTCATTCTCTCTGAGGTAGGATCCTTTATAGATCTGAGGTAGGGATGTTCTCCCAGCCTGAGTTGTAGGGCCTTTGGCTTTAGGTAGGTGATTTGCTGATCACTGAGTTGTGGGGCACTTTTACCTGTGCTATAAGTCTTGGAGGAGACTAAGTGATCCTGAGGTATCTGAGGTGTAAGCTCTTTGAGCTGAGTTTTGGATAAGTGCCTTGTCTAACTAAAAGTTAGAAATGTGGGAGCAGAGTGGATGTACCCATAATCTAGGAAACCACTATAAATTTCTGTGTGTGCTTTTTTATGTTGTTTTATTTGTGCAGGTTCTTGAAAGCTAATCAACTTCCAACACACTAAGTACTAAAGGAATAAATTAAAAGATATTCACAAGATTTAAATAAACCTATTCACCGCCCCCCTCTAGGTTACAAGCTACCTTGGAAACTAAGAATTTCAGTTGGGCTGAGTTCACTCAGTCTAGGAAGGTAGACTCAAAGATCATATCTCTGTAGTCATATTTCACCAACCTACTTTCATCTTGTAGGATACTTTTGGATCTGAGTTGTAGGCCTGAATATATACAGTCCGAGTGTGAGATCTAGTTGCAGATCTGAGAGTAGGGCCTGTATGCCAGAGGTAGGGCTTTTGATCCTGAGCTATAGGAGAGTCATTCTCTCTGAGTGTAAGAACTTTAGGTCTGAGGTAGGATCCTTTGGATCTGATGTAGGGCCTTTGTGCCTGAGCTATAAGAGAGTCATTCTCTCTGAGGTAGGCTATCCTCCCGACCTGAGTTGTAGGGCCGTTGGGCCTGAGGTAGGTTATCTTTGGATCACTGAGTTGTAGGGCTTTGTGTCCGAGCAGAAGGTCTTGGAGGAGACTGAGTGGTCATGTTGGATCGTGTTGTTAGCTCTTAAGAGCTGAGATTAGAGAAGTGCCTTGTCTAACAAGCTATTAGAAAGGTGGGAGGGAAAGTGAACGTACGCATAATCTGGGTAATCACTATAAAATTATTATATTATCTATGTGATTATCTTGAAAGCAATAGTAACTAAATCACTACAGACCCTAAAACAGATAAAAGCAAAAGATTGTCACAAAGACTAAGATACTTATTCACCCCTCCACCCCCCGCCTCCCGCTAGGTAATTTAACTATCCTTGAAATTAATGACTTTCAAGTGGTATCAGAGTGAGATTGTTCATGTAAGTATCTAACCCAAGGATCTTTATTACTATCAAATATGGACCCTTTATCCCTTTAAAGGTCTAAGTTGTGGATGCAAAAGTCCAGATACCAAAGAAATATTCAGAGATGACAAAGGATGAGGTCATCTTGGCAACCATGGATAAGAGGGAACATAACATCATTGTCAGTGTCATAGATGACTCAACCTTTCAGAATCTAGTTCACTGCCAGACCTCTAAAGAGATGGGGGAAACTCTAGTGGTCTACATGGAGGGAACTGAAGAGGTCTGAGATGATAGGAAGTCCATGCTCAACCAGGAGTATGAGGCTTTCAGGCAGTCCAAGGGAGAGTGCATGGCTGACTGCTATGAAAGATTCTTCAGGATAGTTAATGAGCTGAGAACCTTTGGGATGGTTTTCAGTCATTATGAGCTTAATGACAACTTCCTGAGGTCTCTCACTAGATACTGCGACACCAAGATCTGTGCCATCAGAGAGGAGGCCAAGTTAGCTGGTACTCCTCCACATACTCTATTTGGAATGCTGCTCTCTTATGAGATGCAGCTAGCTACCAGGAAAGTGGAGGAAATCATCAGCAAATCCCGGGCTAAGAAAACTTCTTTGACCTTCAGAGCATACAACACCAGGAGGAGCAAGGAGAGGATTTCCATTCTTCCAAGGAGGCCTGCTGATTCAGACAGCACAGGGCCAAGCTAATCAGACAGCAGTATGTCTGATAAAGAATTTACTGCCTTCTCCAGGCATCTCCAAAAGTTGATGAAGAAGAAGCAGTGGAGGAGCAGACCTTCCTCCTCTTCTCATCACAAGAAGAATCACACCAAGGCAGACATGTATTATTCTAAAACTAGTAAACATGGTTCCTCCAAAGTTGTTTGCTACTATTGCAGCAAACTTGGGTATGTTATTGTTGACTGCCTAGTGAAGAGAAAGGAGGCTGGTGAGAAGAAATAGCACCAACATAAGGGCAAGAAGGACAAGTCCTTCATTACAAAGAAGGAGAAGAGCTGGACTGACTCATATTCATCTGAGTTTGAAGAAGAAGAAGCTATCATTGGGCTGCTGGCTGAAATTAAAGATGAAGCTGAAGACTGTCCTAATGCCAGGATAGGTAATAGTGCCCCTCTATCATATTCAGATAGTGAATCAGAGGTGGATGAAGAATAAGATGCCTTCAGCTACTATGGGCTGATGGCAATGTCTGATGAAGAATGCAACCAAGATCATCCTGGTCCAGCAAAGGTACACTCTCTATCTAGCTCATCTTCTGAGTCAGGCTATAAGACTAGTCCCAGTTCAGAAGCTTCATCATCCAGTGGTGAAGATGACTCTGAATCTGAAGAAGATGTCAATCAAATGATTGACAGGTGTGGTGAACTTCTTGATGCCTTTGAGAAAAGTAGAAAGTTGGCCAAAAATCAAGCTGAGGAGATTGCCTCCCTTTAGGTAGCTACTGCCTAGCAGGCTGAGATATCATTCTTGCTGGATCAGAAGGCTAGGGAAGTCAGCCAACTAAAGAACATTATTGTCATACAGATTAGTACCATCAAGCACAAGAATAGTCTCATTAGAGATCTTGAAGAGAAGCTCTAGAGGGAGAAGAGAATTATAGATAGTTATTCTAAGCTCAGTACAGTGTTTCCCTTGATAGACTCCTTCTCCTCTCAGAAGGGTAAGAAGGGTTTGTGGTTTAAGGGAAACACTAGAGTTTCCCCTTCCAAAGGGAAAGGGAAAGCTCCAGTCCACCCTCTAGCTTCTATACCTATCATCCCTTTTAAGAAGGTGATGTTACCTTCTAACAAGTATTATCAGGACTCTATGTATGATCACTAGAAGAAAAGGAATTCTTCCTAGAAGAATATAAGTGTACCTTCCAATAGGAGGAGAAGAGGAATGGGGATGATGGCCTTAAAGGCAACCCTTGAGGATATTCAAATGGCCCATCCTGGACTATTTATTTTTGGTACCCCATCCCCCACTCTCAAGAATGAGGTTGTAGCCAAATTCCCGGGCCATCCAACAAAGACTCTGACCAAGGGTCAGTCTATCCGCAAGCCTAATTTGGCTATTTCTGATTATATCAAGAGCATTTCGTTTGCAAAGAAGACTGCTATTGATGGAATTTAGAATAGGCCAAATAAGTCTACTGGAAGAGTTACCTTAAGCCATATCCTAGCTTAAAGAAACTTGAGAAAGGCTGCTGCTATTCCTTTTAGACAGAGAGCTGTTGTCAGCAGAGCTAGCAGACTAGATCAGAAAACAAGGTACAACATTCATGAGTGCTGGTTCTGTGGGAAAGTGGGCCACTTTGCCATAGATTGCTGGCACAATCCAAGTGTGCCGATAACAAAGGTTAGTCTCTTTGTCAGAAATTATGTAGGTGACAGTTTGTGTTTCAGACTAATCAAAACGTAGACCTAATAATTATTGGGGTCCTATGGTAAGGTAAACTCTATTTTTGCAGGATAGTCCAAGTTCCCATACCCCCATGTGGTATTTGGACAGAGGTTGCTCCAGGAATAAGACTAGAGTAAAGAGCCAACTGAAGGATCATACTTTAGAGAAATATGGACCCAAAGTAAGCTTTGGTGGATTAGACAGAGGAGTCACAAAAGGCTATTGTCTTTAGGTGTGAAGTTGGAGGTGGATAAATAGACCATCAACATTCCTCCTCCTACTGCCCAAGTGGAAGAGGATGGTGTGATGTTGTGTGCATTCCTAAAATAGGATAAAGTACTCATGTCTTGGACATAGTCTTTCAAGTGCTATCTGACTGGATAAACAGACCAACAGAATCCAGTCATTGAAACTCTAAGATGTCTGACTGGTAGGACATTGTAATGCTGCCACTTTAGCGGGTTAGTGAAGAGGAGAACAAACTGGTTGTACTCATCACAGGGTGAAGCATAAGAAGTAGCTCTTCTAAAAGCAGTAAGAAAGAGGCACATGATCCTCAACTGAAAAGACTGACTATACAAAAGAGACACACTGTCAAGTGATATACAAAAAAGACTTTTAATTCAAGTGGTATCCTCAGCTGTCAAACTCTTCTGAGGAAACATAGAGAGATAAGAATGTTAAGGGTTCAATGCCCTCTGAACCTACAACAAAGTATGTCCAAGTCAATGGGTATTGTGGACAGGATCTGTGCAACTATTGAGGGGAGGACTGTCAAGCAAGATGCTCCTGATGGGGAGCATGTTCAGCATAAATTATTGGATAAGCTTGATTCTTACCAAGAGAATCACCAGCATAGAATAGACCAACAAAACTACTAAAGACATGAATGTCCCCATGGACAATGGTAAGATTGAGTGGGAGATTATAACTGAACTCCCTGCTCAAGATAATAAAAGTGTCATTGAGATGACTGAAGATGCTTCAAAGGATAGTGATGTATTTGGATGAAGAGGTAGATTGGTTCAAGATCTCCCTATCCTATAATATTCCCTCCCTTACTAAAGAAGTCATAAAGGGGGAGAGACAATGGGAGATGGCCATGATCAAGGGGGAGTATGCTGTGCAAGCAGAGGTGGTATACAACCAACTCAAACAGTAAGGTGGTATAAAGAAAATACTTTCAAGTTGGTGCTGCCAGTTCAGTTGACTAAGATAGGTTAGTGGCCTTCAGAGCTGAAGCCACAAGAAGAAGCAAGGGAAAGACTCCTTCTTCATCAAGGAGAATCGCATAGTCAAAAAGCACAAATCCCAGCTCCTCTGGAAATGAGCTATCAGATGGAGAACTGTCACTATTCTTCAAACAGTTCCAGAAAATGATGAAGATGAAGTAGTGGAAGAACAAATATTCCTCCTCCGCACATTACAAGAAGTATAACAACAAATCTAGGAAGATGCTCTCCAAAGGAGACATGTAAGAACCTAAACCCAGAAAACATATTTCTTCTAACATAATATGTTATTTTTGTAGCATGGTTGGGCATGTCAGTGCTAACTGCCCAGTCAAAAGAAAGGAGATAGGTGAGAAGAAACACCATCATCACAAGGTGAAAGTGTGCGAACAGAAAATAAGAGACCGAAAAATTAGAGTAACAAAATTTTTATTATCCAAAAAGGTATCTATTACAAAGGTATGACCTCCCTTTTATAGAATGGAGGAGAGAAGAGAGATTACAAATAATCAATGTGGGACTATTAATTACATGAACACAAACTATACAAGCCTAATAAGCCGCACAAGCTGCACGGTTAGCCTAACTGCACAACCACTATATTGTGGAGAACAAGCGGCCAATATACCCAAGCCGCCATATACAATCCGCTAGACCTCCAGACCGCCAGACTGCCAGATCTCAACTTGCCAGACCTCAAATCGCCAGATCTCAACTTGCCAGACCGCCAGACCGCTAGACCGCCAAACCGCCAGACAGACCGGTCTCAACCCGCCAGACCGCCTGGTCTCAACACTCTCCCTCAAGCTGGAGCATAAATATCAATCATGCCCAGCTTGTCACAAATATGAAACAAAGAAGTGGACAACGGCTTGGTGAAGACATCTGCCAACTCGTTAGAAGTGACGAATGGAGTACAAATCTGCTTCTTCAAAAACTCTTCTCGCATAAAGTGACAGTCGACCTCTATGTGTTTTGTTCTCTCATGAAAGACCAGATTTTTGGAAATATATATAGCAGCCTTGTTGTCGCAGAACATAGGAAGAGGATAGTTGTAGACCTCTCCTAGGTCAAGCATGAGAGCTCGTAACCACTTTAACTCACATGTGGTCGATGTCATACTATAATATTCCGCTTCTATACTAGACCTGGAGACAACAGACTATTTATTGCTCTTCTAGCTCACAAGATTTCCTCCAATAAATGTGCAAAAAGCCGATGTTGACGTGCGGTCTCCTTTATCATCAGCATAACTCAAATCTGAGTACGCTTCAACCCTAAAGTGACCATTCTTCTGAAAAAGCAATCATTTCCCTGGAGCTGCTTTAACAAACTTCAATATCCTCAGGGCAGACTGTAGTTGGAACTCCCTAGGAGTTTGCATGAATTGGCTAACCTTGCCTACGACATAGGAGATGTCGGGTCTGGTCACTGTTAGATAAATAAGTTTGCCCACCAGACGCCGGTACCTCAAAGAATTGGATAGATAAGGCGAGCCATCTGTCCACATTTTGTCTTCTCCAATAGCCATGGGACATCTGGCAGGTTTAGCACCAGTCAATCCTGCCTCTTTTATCAAATCAAGAGCATACTTCCGTTGGGAGGGAACTAAAGTGTTGGGCATCCAAGATATTTCAATTCCTAGAAAGTATTTGCGGGAGCCCATATCCTTATTGGCCAGGTATTGTCGGAGGTGTTTCTTTGTCAAAGCTACCCCAGCCTAGTCATCGCCAGTTAGAAGAATATCATCCACATATACAACAAGAACCATAATACCAGAGGAGGTTTTGCGAATGAATAAGGAGTGATCGACTGAACTTGTTACAAAACCAATGGCCGTAATAATGTCGCTGAACTTGCCAAACCAAGCCCGAGGGCTTTGTTTTAGGTCATAGATGGCCATCTTTAGCTGACATACTCATGTCTCCCCCTGAGCAACATACCCGGGAGGTTGCTCCATGTATACGTCCTCCTGAAGATCGCCATAGAGGAAGACATTCTTGACATCCAGCAGGGAAATGGTCCAATCCCTGTTGACAGCCACAGAGAGAAGAACCCAAATGGTGCTGAGATGAGTAACTGGAGTGGTGTCAAAGTAATCAACCCCATAAGTCTGGGTGAAGCCTTTGGTGACTAAGAGGGCCTTGTATCGATCCACGCTGCCGTTCGGATGGAACTTCACAATGAATACCCATCGACAGCCAACCACATCAGTGCCCAAGGGGGGGGGGGGGAACAAGGGTGAATGTGCCCCTTTCAGTGAGGGTAGCAATTTCCTCATCCATGGCGGTCTTCCAATGAGGAATAGTAAGAGCTTCCTGGTAGGTGCAGGGAGTGATAGTGACAGAGATAGCCAAGACAAACATCCTGTGAGAAGGAGTTAGACGATCATATGAAACAATAACAGCTAGCGGGTGTTGAGTACACGTCTGCACCCCTTTGCGAAGAGCAATGAGAATATCCAGGTCGGCGAGTTCCTCAGTTTTCGGGGCATCCATGGCTGAGAGAGCTTGCCCGGGAGTAGAGAGATGACCGTGGAGAAGAGGGAGATATCTTAGTAGGGGGACATGGTGGAGGAGATGGTGGAGATGGAGGAGGTGGTGGAGTCACTGTAGGTGTAGAGGGAATGGAAGGGGTGGTAGGAGGAGGAATATCAGGAGAGGAAGAGGAGTCGAGAGAGAAGTAGGATGCATTTTAAAAAAAAGTGACGTCCGCAGAGACAAATTGCTTGCGGGCAACCGGGTCAAAGCAACAATAACCTTTCTAGGTGGTAGAGTATCCCAGAAAGACACACTTGGTGACCCGTGGTGAGAGTTTGTCACAGGTGGCAGAAGGAGAGTGCACAAAGGCTGTGCTCCCAAAGACACGAAGAGGGAGAGGAAACGGATCCTTCCCTGGATAGAGAATGGAGAATGGCGTTTTGCCATGGAGAATGGTGGAGGGAATGCGATTGATAAGATAGTAGGAGATGAGAACCGCATAGCCCTATTAGGAGCGAGGAACCTGCATTTGAGTTAGCAGAGAGCGCGCGAAATCAAGGAGGTGACGTTTTTTGGGTTTGGCCACACCATTTTGCTATGAGGTATAGACACAGCTAGTTTGATTAATAATACCATGTTGCATACAGAAGGAGGAAAATTCATGACTAAGATATTCCTTTGCATTATCAGAACAAAAGATTTTAATAGAGACATCAAATTGATTATTAATCATATAATAAAAGGATGTGTTGGGTACATTGGTCAAATGTACCTGATTTGAAGAAGCCTCACCCAACTCAATGATATACATCATAATGTATTTGATGTATGTTTGAGTTACTTGTGCAGGTTAAGTATTCACTGGACTGAAGCTAAAAGTTTCTAAGTCCATGTGTCGACACCCAGAGGGAAAGTGTCGACACTTGAGAAAGCTTGTGTCGACACCCAGACAAGCAGTGTCGACACTTGGAGTCATTGTGTCGACACCTGAGATGCAGAGTCGACATCAGACAGAAAGTGTCGACACAAGGAGCTGTGTCGACACTCAGTGAAGGAGAATGCAGAAAAGCTGTGTCGACACCTAGCAGAAGTGTCGACACCTAGAAGAGCTGAGTCTACATCAGAAAGTGTCGACACTTGGAGTTGTGTCGACACTCAGCAAAATTCTGCAGAGACTAAGTACAAGTGTCGACACTCAGCACAATGTGTCGACACACAATCAAAAGAGTCAACACTTGAAGTATGTGTCGACACTCAGCACAATGTGTCGACACACAGTCAAAAGAGTCAACACTTGAAGTATGTGTCGACACTCAGCACAATGTGTCGACACACAGTCAGAAGAGTCAACACTTGAAGAAAGTGTCGACACCCAGCACAATGTGTCGACACTCAGTTGAAGACTCTACACTTGACGAAAGTGTCGACACAAGGAGCTGTGTCGACACTTAGCAAAGAATCTATATTGAAGACTTGTGTCGACACTAAGGGAATGTGTCGACACTTAGCTGAAGAATCTATATTGAAGACTTGTGTCGACACCAAGAAGCAGTGTCGACACTTGACAGTTTCAACACATGGAGATGTGTCGACACAAAGGAGATGTGTCGACACTTAGAAGAATTTAACAAGTTACAGAAGATCAAGTACTTGTGTCGACACTCAATTTCAGTGTCGAGACCTGAAGAAGAATCTGTGTCGAGACATACAAGGAGTTGTGTCGACACCTTGTAGACTTGTGTCGACACTTACACAGCATGTGTCGACACTTGGTCTATAAGTGTCGACACTTAAGAACAAAAAGTCTCGACACTATCTGACAGTTAGAGAATTTCAAGAATTGACTGGATGACATGACAGTTGCCATTCCAGTCGGTCTACAGCGCCTGTCAGAGATGTCAGAAGTCAGTTATGGACCGGAACAGCCGGTTACCATGAAGAAGGCCTATAAATAGGCACAGACTGTTTACAAAAAAAAATCTTAAAATAATAATAAAGAGTTAACAGAAGAAGGTTAAGTTCTGATTGAGTTCAGATTAATCTAAGAGATTTGTTCAAGTGATTGCTGATCAAGTTATCCAAGTGATACAAGTCAAGAAGATCTTGCTGTTCAACGGCAGATCTAAGAAGTTGGAGAGAGAGAGCTCCAATCAAGAATTCAGTCTTTGGAACTAGACTGAGAAGAAGGATTCAGAAGCATCTGGATCTTAAGAAGCAGAGGTCAAGGAACAACTGCAGAGGATTCAGACTTATTCAGTTCTACTCAAGAAGTTTTGAAGGAAGCTAAGTCAGTTTGGATCTATCTGAGTTCTTCCAAGAACTCAGCAAGAAACTCTCAACTCCTCTCTTATTTTCTGAGTTGTAGAGTTAGTTATTGTAATTCATTTATAACTTGTAGGATCTTTGGATCTGAGTGCATTGTAAGCCTAAATTTATAAAGGCTGAGGGTAGGGCTTGATTGCCTGAGTGTAGGAGTTGAAGAACTCTGAGTGTAGGCCTTAATTGGCTGAGTGTAGGCCTGGGTGGCTGAGTGTAGGCCTTTGTGGCTGAGTGTAGGCTTTGGAGAAAGCTGAGTGTAAGGCTTTGGGCCTGAGGTGTAGGAACCTATTTGGGTTCTGAGACAGTGAAGAAGTTTGGCCGAATCTAGTACACTGCTAGATAGGCGAAGGGGGAAAGTGGATGTACCCAAAGATTGGGGAACCACTATAAATCATTGTGTCTGCTGTGCTGTGGTTGTGGATTTGCTGTGTATGTTTTGTATTGCTGTGCAAAAGCTAGTTAGAAATTTGTGATATAACTGTTAACTGCCATCAAAGTGTAAAAAGGTTTAGGTCACCTATTCACCCCCCCCCCCCCCCTCTAGGTGTCTAGGTACCATATCTTTCAGGATGTTCATACATGAAATAATTTAGAGCGATCTCGTAAGAGATACACCCAAGTACAGTGGGAGAAATTGTTAATAAAAGTTACAAAATAAGAACTACACCGACCTACGCTGAGGGTAGTAGCGAGTCCCCAAACATCGGAGTGAACCAGATCAAATGGTCGGGAAGATCCACGACCTTGCTTAGGTGAGGAGGAGCGGTGATGCTTGCCAAGATGACATGCATCACAGTTGAGAGGAGGACTCTACTGAGGAAGATGAGGCATAAGCTGACGAAGAAGTCGTGGAGGAGCGTGAGCAAGATGAAGATGCCACTAGAGAAGATCAGTAGAGGATGAAGCAGACAATGCGGAAGTGTTGTTGAGGAAGTAGAGGTCGCTGCTCTCAGTCCCAGTAGCAATCATCTGTTGGGAACCCGGATCTTGAAAAGAACAAGAGGTGGGAGTGAATGTGATAGAACACTGTATGTAACACCCCCATTCATAGTATGACATATAATAGAAGGTCCAGCGGGAACCCGACGCCATATACCATGGCCATTCAGAAGGGTTACATAAGAATATCAAATATCCAACTACGACTACTCGCCCTAACATAGAGCATTCTAGAGGAAGCTTTTAAATAATTGTCAAGAACCCATAATTGAATACCAACTATCATGAATGTCCACAAACTACTATAGAAATGAAATAACAAATACATTGAAAGTACTTGGTCTTATGGCCTTACAAGACTTCACTTAACAAAGTAATGTTTTACATACATCGGCTCGCAGGCCGGCCACACATGACAAAGTAAAAATAACTATTCGCTAGGGCCTTCGAGGGCAAGCTCAACAACATGGGCTTCAGCCCGCTATTTGGTACTCGGCTCCGCAGCACCTGCAAGCAACATTCCACCGCACGATGGCAAACAAAGTAACGGTCAGCCAAAGCCGACCAAATTATAATGACCCCTCCCCTTATTGGGACGGTGGTGCTCCTTCCCTGCATTTCATTAGCCCAGCTAAATAATAAAGTACAAACATACTTCGCCACAAGTGTAGGCTCGCACGTCCAAACACCCCGTGCATTCAGGGCACATTTTCGGTGAATCCGTTCAATTCCGTGGCTTCACCACCATCCCGGGCATGGTAACACCGTGAGAATTTTTAGCCTTTCTGACCACCGTCTAAGGCTCCCGGCTATTCCAACGGCGAATCCCTCTATGGGTCTCTCGCACTGAACCACATAACACAGGTCTGATTCTACTTGCCCGTTACTCACTCCGCCTAGTCACTTTAAGACGTACGTGCGGGCCAAGCTTCACTCGGTTCCCAAACATATACAAACATCACATAACCCAGTTATGTTCAAGACTTGCTCCCCAGCCACCATGTTAGCAGAACTATGTTTCCGCACAATTTTCCGGGTGCGCCTTGAAGTTAATCCCCAAGGATCCCTGTTGCAATCTACCGTGTAGAAACCCGAAAACACAAAGCACATAGTCTTCTCCGGCAAACCATACAAAGTGCAACATCATCGATCCAGACCAACACGTCCAGGTAGGCTTCACACAAAATGCCTATGTCCGTACTTCGATTCCGGACTCTATATGCAACACAAGGGGGACTATTCACGTCAACCCCAAGGAACAGCGCACACTCGTGGGAGCGGGTTTCCTTATACAAAAGGAAAAGAACTTCACATGCTCAAGTAGAGAATCGTTACCCTTGTATTATGCTTTTACGTCATGGAAATCTATATGGATAGAAGGCTTCGCAATGGAATTTCCTCAGCGGATCCAGTCTCAGTTCTCGAATCGGTGCTCTGATGCTACTCCAGTGGCCAGAATCCTCCTCTTCCTTCCTCCTTGCTCTATCCTCTCTCTAACTCCTTAGGAAGAGAATGTTAAAGAGAAAATGAGGAGTTAAACCTCAATTCCCGGCCTTAACAAAGCAGGAACACATCTGGGCCATAAAATCTTAATTAAAGAAAACGAACGGCTCAGATCTGCCCAAAAATCCTCAAACCTGGGCTGAACACGGCCTTGCACACTGCCGTGTCCCAGGCCATGTGCCTCGATCCAGACACAATCGTCAATCACAGAAGAGGACACGGGTTGAGACACGCCCGTGTCTCAACCTGACACGCCCGTGTCGGTTCCCAACATGCCCCTGACCTAGGGGCGCGTTACTAGTAACTTTCACGCCAACCGCCACGACCCTTAGTGAATACGGGTCGGGACACGGGTATGCACAAGCCTGTGTCACCCATGACATGCCCATGTCACCCCTGCTCAAAGCCGTGTTTCCTGTCGTCTCCTTTTCTGGACACAGTCGACCAACATAGAGAAAGACAGGGCCTTGTACACGCCCGTGTCCCAGGCCGTGTACCCCTATACAGGAACCAAAAACTCCTTAGGACGCGACCAGCTCGACTATGACTTTTGGGGCGTTACAAATCTCCCCCCTTAAAGAATTTTGTCCCGAAATTATGAAAAAGGTACACAAAATTTAAATGTCACCTGAGTGGAATAACTCGGGGTATTCTTCCAACATCGTTTGCTCTCGCCCCCAAGAAAGCTCCTCATGTCCGTAGTTATCCCAACGGACTTTAACCATTGAGATTTCCTTGTTGCTGAGTCGTTTTAAAAGTGAGAGTTAGATCTGAAATACTCTAGAGGGGGGAGGGGGGTGAATAGAGTATTCTTAAAAAAATTCTTAACAGCTATTACAGCTTTTACTGTAAATTAAAAGTGCAGAAATAAATATAGCTAACATACAATAAACCTAAAGCACAAGCACACCAAGAACAAAAAAAGGGCAACCAGACAGCACAAGAATTTTATAGTCGTTCCCCAACCTGGGTACATCCACTCTTCTACCACCCTTGGTAGGAATCCACTAAGATTTTTGATCAGGTACCTGACACCAATGAGCTTTTGATCAAGTGCTCAAAAACCAACCCAAGTCTTTTGATCAGGAGACTTGCAACCAAGGAATCACTTTTGTAGGGAGATGACAACCCTTTATACATTGGGGGGGGGGTGAGAGATGATTTTGTCTTCTCTTTCTCAATATACAGCTGAGAAGACTGTGGATTTGATTATAGCTTATGGCTCCCCCTGAGATGTAGATTGAATCAGGGAAAAACATGTGCTAAGCTTCAGGGTGATAGGTCTTCAAACTGAATTCTTGACCAGCAATAATCTTCAGGAACGTCTTTGACAGATGGAACTGATGTTGTCCTTTTGAAGTGTCCTGGAGTGCTTGAAGAAAGAAGACTCTAGATATAAGTATTGTTGTTGTTCTTCTTCATGTACTGATGAGATTCTGGTCGAGGGCTTCTCTGTATCAGAGAATGCTTCTTGTTGACAGAGCAGATTATTCAATACTGAATATTTCTCTGTGTCTCTATAATCTCTGTATGCCTCTGAGTGCACTGTGCTATGTGTAAAACTTTCTTAATGATCCTTGATTATATCTGTTATTCTCTTCTTTTCTTCTATATTTTTTGTCGAGAACTGTCCTTCAAAAATTTGAATTCATCTAAAATTAATGCTGACATCCTTGAGAATAAACGCCATTGATTTATTTCCCCAACTGTCCCATGGAAAAACGACAAGACAGTAATCCTGGAGAAGACCATAATTAATGCTCCTTCTAACGGTTATATTCAGAGAATGTTAAAGCATTAATTACTCAGGAATTATCGTATTAGAGTGGGGTCAGAAGTCCAGAAATAACTAAGTCTGGAATCATCGAACAGATGACAGAAATCGTTGTACTGAATCCACAATTCGTCGAGCTGAGGTGTTATATTCGTCGACCAGACGGCTTCTGTTCGTCGTGCTGAGTTCCATGATCGTCGAGTTGGAAACTGAACTGCTGTTTCTTTTGCCTATTCTGTGTCTGAAGTTCGTCGATCTGGTAAATGTGTTCGTCGATTGGAGTTCAACGAATATTGTGGAGTTGTCAAATATTCTGTGTGTCGACACAAGTCTTCTGTGTGGTGTCAACATAACCTTTCCAAAGTGTCGACTGACGATCTGGGTGTCGGCACAAGTTCTTCTAGTGTCGACTCAGTTGGTGTCGACATATACTCTGAGTGTCGACACAAGTCTTCTGGTTCTAAGTTGTTGAAGTAGATAATCCAGAATTCGTCGGGCAGAGAACTGAGTTCGTCGAGCTGAGACTAGAGAACGTAGTCTTGACAGAATGCTGTAGTAGTCCAAAGATTCGTCGACCAAAGAATAGAGTTCGTCGAGCTGAGAACTAAGTTCGTCGACCAAAGTCTGAACTAAGGACTTAAAATATCTTGATGTTTTTCTGAACTTGAAGTGTTGTTGTAGTCTCCAAATTTTCATCGACCTGAGTACCGAGTTCGTCGAGCTCAGCTCAGAGAATTTACTCTAATATCATCGAGCTTAGCACGACTATCGTCGACCTGAGTTCGACGAACGTCGAACTCACTTTACAGAGTCTTGAAATCTTCTAAATCTTGAGTCTCTGGCAGTCTTATTAATAGCTGGTCCATGTGATGTTGACTCTAAGGACTTTGCCTAGACTCTAGGACACAACTATGACCCTGGCTATACATTGTGGGTCACATGATCCTAAGTTAGTGAACCTAGCCCAAATCAAACTAGGGATCCAACAATCTCCCCCTATTTGGGTGAGGTCACTAATAGACTCAAAATAAAAACATAAAGTAAACAAAGCAGGAAAAACATATATGTAGAGATAATTAACACATGCAGCAGATATATTTACATAAGAGCTTTGTTCAGACAATATGAAACAGTTTAAGAGAGAAAAATAGAAATAAAATAGTTCAGATTTAATTTCTTCTGCTTCTTCTCCTGATACTTTACATCCTTGCCCTTGCCTCCTGGCTTGGTAAATATTATTTTCCTGTTTGGATTTGAAGTTTGTTCCACAGTCATTGTCATGTCAGCAGCCCCTATAATCTTCAGAGATGTAGCTCTAGGGACCATTGCTTCAGGATGTAATTTTATATAATCATCAACACTAAAAATTTTGTTAGCCTTTTAAAACCTTTTCAGTTCTTCTCTCCTATATTTGGACATTATAGTGTATTCAGAAATATCCTTCCCTTCAGCCTTTGCCTTGTTAATCATAGAAAGCCCTACTAGTTCCTGGAACCTGGCCATTCTAGCTGTGTTGGCTGTTTCTGGATCTTCATAAGGAAAAGGAGGAGTGGTTGATCTTCTAGAACTTTCATCTTGTTGATGTTGATGCTATTGATGTTGTTGTTGGTGATGTTGTTGCTGCTGATGTTGCTGTTGCTGCTGATGTTGTTTTCCTAAAGAGTGTTTCCTGTGCTGACTGCTACCAGAGGAAGATCTACCATGATTTCTTTGTTAAGTTTGAATAGGGGCAGACCTTTGAGAGCTTGAACCAGGAGCACCAGCTGCAGGAGGAGGAGAAGGTGGTGGATCTTTTATATACCTTTGAACTAGTGGAGGAGAGTACCTTCTACTCTTCTTCCTCTCCTTTTGCTGATTCATGGACGACCACATACAAGCTGGCATCACTTTATATGGTGTTATCTTTTGAAGAATGTAAAAGGGAGTGTCATTATTTGCATTAGGCTTAGGAGCAGGAGGAGGAGGGGCTTTTCTTTTCTTGGATACTAGCTTCCTCTTTGGTTCATCATCAGATTCATCATCATCAACATCCTCATCATCATTATCCCCATCATCAGATCTTTGAGGATTATCATATAAAGCATTCAGAGCTTTCAAAGCCTCAACAGAAATAACAGGCTTCTCTGGAGCAGGAGCAGGTATTTCAACAAGAGTTGGAGGAGAAGCTACAAAAGAATCAATACTAACTTGGACAGAGCTTTCAGCTGCTGCCTTATTTTTCTCTTCAATATCAGCCAAGATCAGTTCATCTAGATCTGGCATGGGGGAGTCATCCATGACAAAGGTTGGTGCTGAAGGTATTATTGGAGAAAAGGGAATAGCCACTACTTCTGGAAGTGGAGTGACTGTTGCATGTGCAATAGCAAAACTTTTCCTAAGTTGCTTAGCAACTTCTAAAGAGATGGGGGAAGTGTATAGTATAATAGCTAAGGATGGCTTAGTAATCTCAGCTGGAAGGTAATTCAAATGTACAGTATCAAAAATACTTAGCAAATTAGTAATATCTATTATGGTATTTAGAATGAAATCACCAACAGTATTGGGCTCTTCAGAGACTGATTCATCAAAATCCATATCAGTCTCAATAAAGTCAATCAAATCTGTATCTATGTAGTCTATGCACTCTGGTGCTGTTGCTGGAGCTGGAGCATCTGCTGCTGGAGCTGGAGCTGAAGCCTCTGGAGCTGTAGTTGCTGCTTCATCATCAGGCATCTCCCCCTGCCTGGTTTCAGTGGGAATTAAGGCCAGGCCCCTGGCTGAAGATGGGGCAGCAGTAAGAGTAGAGATTTGTTCAAAAAGAGAGGAGATGGTGGAAGAAAGAGGTGTAATGGCCTCTGCTATAAGGGATTTGAGGAGGGGAGTGATTATGGAAATGATTTAAGATATGATGGAGTGGTCCAGTGATGGAAGAGCAGTAGATGTTTCAGATGTGGTTTGAGTAAAAACATATGGAGGGATGATAGATGGTGGTGGAGATGATGGAGTGACATCTTGCATGATGGTGTCTATTGGTAGATGGTAAGATGGTATTGAAGAGGGATGTGGGGGGGGGGAGGAGATAATGGTGGTGTAGGAATGTAGTTGTCATGGGGGGAATCAGGAGGTGTTGGTCATTGATTTTCTTGAAGAAGGGAAGATGGAATTTCAGTGATGTCAATTTGTGGAGATGTAGCTGGTGAAGCATGTGGAGATGGAGGTGGAGTAGGAACATGAGTATGTTGTTGTGGTTGTGGTGTTGGAGAGATAGTGGATAATGGAGGAATGATCTCTTCAACAGGGTGGGAAGTGGCCTTTACAGCCCTTGTGCCTTCTGAAGCTGGGGTGAAAGAGGTAGAAGCCTTAGTTGGCTTGGTTATTGTCCTCTCCCGCCTGCCAAATAAGGCACATGTTAGCCTTTTACTGGCATTGATTAATATGGTCGGGGTGACCAGTGATTCGACAGCTTTTTCTTGTAAAACGATCCCTAGGATCCTTCCAAAGCAAACTTATTTTTTATTGTTTTTCTTCTTTATCAGATCAAAAAGAATCTGTGCCCAATCCACCTGTTTCTTATTTATGATTGCACACATGACTAGAAACTGGGCTTCGGTGATGTAGTCATGGGCAGTATGTTTCCCAAGCAAAACTTTTCCAACCAAATCTGCCAAAAACTTATAAGGGGCAGAGAGGTGTTTCTTCAATAGTTTATTAGGGGTATCTCCAGTATAACCCATTAGGCCCAGCATCACGTCAGACTCCTTTATTTCAATCTCTAGTTGCTCTTCTCCATTCCTTAATCCAAAAAGTTCAGTTAAAATTGCGGGAGTTAAGGAGACGGGGTTACCTGCAATGGTGCCTGTCATCGTATTCTCCTCTGTTGGCGATAGGGTGTAGACCCATTCTCTAATTCCAGTGTTGTGCAGTTTGATTCTTCTTGTCATCAAGGTTTTGAGTTCTTGTTCTTCAAGTAGTTCCAGAATGTAAAGGAATATGGGATCAGAATGCTGAAACGAATCAAAGTCCACATCAAAACCTGTATCAAACTTCATGCCTGCGAGAATGCTTGCCTGAATTGTCATGGAATCACCTGCAAGAGAGACATAAAAACGGCGATCAAGTGCAAAGGGACAGAAAGCGTGGGACGGAGGTCGAAGAAAACCTAAATATTTGGTTTTCAAGAATATGAATCGACAGTCTCCGTTCCATGAAAATAGAAATAATTCTTCGAACTGAGTTCGACGAAATAATATTGAATGAAATAATTCGTCGATCTTATCCAGAAGAATTGAAGACAGTTCGTTGAACTCCATTCGACGAATATCTTCTGAAGCAAGTTCGTCGAACTCCGTTCGACGAAAATTGTTTCACTCATAGATAGTTCGTTGATCTCTGTTCGATGAATATCTCTCAAACTTTCCCCGGTTCGTCGAACTCCGTTCGACGAACTTTGGAAAATTCATCGAGTAAAGACAGAAATTAAATAAAGTCTTCTCCATTGATCATTCCAAGTTGATTTACAAAGAACATATGATTTCTCTCATCCAAAGGTTTTGTGAATATATCAGCGCTTTGTAAATCAGTATAGATATAGACAAACTTGATTTTATTTTTGTCTACACACTCTCTAATGAAATGATGTCATTTGTCAATATGTTTTGTCCTACTTTGGTGAACTAGATTCGGCGCTATGGCTATAGCACTTATATTATCACAGAGTAGGGTTGAATTATTTAAGTTGAACCCATAATCTAGAAGTTGATTTTGTATCCAAAGCATCTGTGAACAACAGCTGTCTGCTGCAATATATTCTGCTTCAGCAGTTGAGGTTGACACAGATGTTTGTTTTTTACAAAACCAAGATACTAATCTCATACCCAGGAACTGGCAAGTCCCTGAAGTACTTTTTCTATCTACCCTACATCCAGCAAAATCAGCATCAGAGTATCCAGTTAACTCAAATTCTGATTCAGCAGGATACCATAGTACTAGATTAGGATAACTCTTTATATATCTCAAAATCCTTTTTAGTTAAATTAGGTGAGATTCTTTAGGGTTCACCTGGAACCTAGCACAAAGACATGTGACAAACATAATATCTGGCCTACTTGTTGTGAGGTATAATATGGACCCAACAATGCCCTATAAAGTTTCTGGTCCACATGTTTCCCTGGTACATCAGAGTCCACAACAACATTGGTAGCCATGGGTGTTTTCTTTGCTGAGGAGTCAGCCATCCCAAACTTCTTTAGAAGTTCTTTAGCATATTTTGCTTGAGAGATGAAGATGTCATTAGGGAGCTGCTTCACTTGGAGACCAAGGAAGTAGAAAAGCTCACCCACGCTACTCATTTCAATTTTGGAATGCATGAGGTCATAGAACCTCTTGCATAATTTGGAATCTGTAGTGCCAAATATAATATCATCCACATAGATTTGTACTAATAAGATTTGGTCCTTATGATGTCTAGTGAAAAGTGTTTTATCTACAGTTTCTCTTGTAAATTTATGCGCTAATAGAAAACTAGCTAAGGTCTCATACCAAGCTCTTGGAGCTTGCTTTAGACCATAAAGAGCCCTATGCAATTTAAAAACATGAGAGGGGTAAGTTGGAGAACCAAAACCTGGAGGTTGTTCTACAAAAACCTCTTCTTTTAGCACTCCATTTAGAAAAGCACTCTTCACATCCATTTGGAAGACCTTGAATCTCTTGTATGCTGCATAGACAAGGAATATTCTTATGGCTTCCAACCTTGCAACAGGTGCAAAGGTTTTATCATAACCAATTCCTTCTTCTTGCCTATATCCTTGAGCAACAAGCCTAGCCTTGTTTCTCACAATGATTCCTTGGGCATCCAGCTTGTTTCTGAAAACCCATTTGGTTCCAATAACTGGGTAGTTTTGGGGTCTTGGAACTAAATCCCAAACTCTACATCTCTGAAATTGATTTAGTTCCTCCTGCATTGCAAGGATCCAGTGGGGATCCTACTCAGCATCATGGATGGATAGAGGTTCAACCTGAGAGATAAAACATGCATGCATCAAATCTTGGGTGAGTTGATGCCTTGTCTGTACACCTGCTTATATGTATCCAATCACTTGAGATCTTGGGTGATCCCTAAGTGTGACAAAATCAGTGGGTAGAGTTGGTTGTGCAACAGCATTTGGAATTAATTCCTCCTGTGGAATTGTATTTGTTATTGGTATAGATTCATTTTCTTCAGATTCTTCTTATTCTTCACTTTCTTCAATGGCTTGTGGAGGGGGATGAGTTGGAACCTCTTGGGTGAGGTTTAGTCCATCCAATGTCTCACACAAGTTTGGTACCTACAAGTTGCTATTGATAGAAACTTCTTTCTCCTTGCAATACATGTTAGTCTCATCAAATGAAACATGAATGGACTCTTCAATTTTTAATGTTGATTTATTAAAAGCCCTATAGGCCTTGCTTACTTGGGAATATCCTAGAAAAAATCCCTCTTCAGCCTTAGCCTCAAACTTTCTAATGTATTTTTTGTTATTGTTATGAATGTAACATAAGCATCCAAATACTTTGAAGTAGTTGATTTTAGGTTTCTTCCCTTTGAGCAACTCATAGGGAGTCTTGTTCTTTAGTTTGTGAATTAGGCTCCTGTTCAGGACATAATTTGCTGTGCTTACAGCCTCTGCCCAAAAGGTTAGGGGCATGTAAGCATCTGCAATCAATGTACCTACAGCTTCAATGAGTGTCCTATTTTTCCTTTCAGCTGCCCCATTTTGCTGGAGAGTTCTAGGAGCTAAGAAGCAATGCCTGATACCTTCCTTCTCACAAAACTCATTTATAAGAAGAGACTCAAACTCTGTGCCATGATCACTTCTGATCAATGCAACATGAGTAGAGAACTCAATCTGTATGGTCCTGAGTAAATCTGTAAGAACCTTGAAGGTATCTGACTTAGATCTCAGAAAGAATACCCAACTGAACCTGGAGAAGTCATCAACTATAACCAAAGTGTAGGATTTCCGTCATAGGCTTTGTACAACAATGGGTCCAAAGAGATCCAAATGTAGCAAGTACAAAATCCTAGGTGAATCACTCTTATTAACAGATTTAAAACTAGTTTTAGTTTGCTTGCCTAATTGACAAGCCCTACAAAGACCTTCCTTCTTGCAGGGACCAGAAGGTTGACCTCTAACCAGGTTGTGTTTAGATAGCATAGCAATGTTTTTCAGATTTACATGACCTAGTATTTTGTGCCATAAGTCATTCTGATTACTAGTTAAATTATGTAAACAGATATCAGTTTTGGAAGAAATAAAATTTACTAAGTATATGTTGCCTTGTCTATTTCCAATTAAAACTGTTTGGTTGTTTTTATCAATAATAGAACAAGTGGATGGGTTAAAGTATACCTGATAACTATCATCACATAACTAACTTATGGAGATGAGGTTATGCTTGAGTCCACTTACATATGTCACCTTTTTGAATGTGACAACTCCTATTCTTACTTCTCCAAATTCTTCTGACTGACCACATTTGGAGTCACCAAAGATAACCTTTGGCCCCAGCTTGGACTTGTAGTTGGATAAGACGTCCTTGCTGCCAGTCATATGTTTGGAGCAGCCACTGTCCAGGTACCAAGTTTGATTTACCCCTGGACAACTCTTCACTTAGAAGATAGTTAATGGTTTTTGACCCAGGTTACCTTGGGTCCTTTGTATTGGTGATAAGAGAAGCTAGAAAAAACAGAGAATTCAGGTTGGGACTTGTATCCTAGGGGGTGATATCTCCTAGGTGGTATGATCCAGTCAACTAGTGGATTAAATGGTTTCTTAGAAATATTTAAGTTGTTGTTGGAATTATAGTTTTGATTAAGTCTTCCTGGGTTTGATGAATTTCTGTAAGTTCATCGACCATAGTTCGACGAATTGGGTTGAAATCGTCGATCTCTGCCCAGAGAATGAACATGTTCATTCTCTGTGCCCCACGTTCTTCGACCTCTGCTCGACGAACCATACAGAGTTCGTCGATCGCAGTTAGACGAATAAATGTAACTATAGTTTACGTTCAGTGTTCGTCGATCTGTGTTCGACGAACTGGCCCCATTTTATCGATCTGAGTTCGACGAAAATTGCTGAACCTTGTTTTACTATGTGTTTTCTGATTTTTGATTTTCTGTCCTGCTGTCTTAGGGATCTTTTCTATTGTTTGTTTGTCATTTACTGTTTCTTTTCCTTTAGCAGATACAAATTTTATTGGGGTTGATAAAATGTTCTTCCTGAGAATGGGGGGCAAACCTGATGGAGCACCCAAGCCTTGCTAGCCATTAAGTCTGGCATTAACTGTACTTGTGATATCCATCAGCTTGAGGCTTCTCCCATTGAGAGTTTCCTCAAGTTGTTTGGCCTCACAAAGCTCAGTTTTTAGTGAAATTATTTTTTCATTTGCTAAGGTTAATTCATCTTTTAACTTAATATTTTCAGATTGAACATCCTCTAGTTTCCTAATTTTCCCTAAGAATTTTAATTTCTTTTTCAGAATTAATCAAATCTATGCACATTAACTTGAAAAAAGATTTAAATGTCTCAGAGTTGTAGTCAAAAGAGGACATACCTGATCTGCCTCTGATTCAGACACTCCTTCATCTTCAGACTCTTCTTCTTCTGAGTGACTTCTAGAGGCATCAATTGCCATGAGGCAAACCTCCTTTGCTCTTGCTTCTTCCTCATCTTCACTGGAGCTTGAAGATGTTGACTTATCTTCTGTCTCACTCCAGGGCTCAGCCACAAAGCCCTTTTCCTTCTTCTTATGCTTGCCGGAAGAGGGTTTGCTGGTGTGCTGTCTTCTGGTTTGCTTCTCTCTTCTCTTCTCTTTCTTCTAGTTCTCTGGACACTCAGAGAGGAAGTGCCCAGGCTTCCTGCATCCATAGCACACAATTTCTTTGGTTAATGTCTTGTCATATTTTGTCTTGTAATCTTTTCTTGATGACTTTCTCCTGAAATCCTTTCTGGCCAACTTGTAGAATCTTTTAGCAAAGAGACTCATGAGCTCTTCATTTGATGTTGCAGTCTCTGTCTCTTCAGTGTCTTTGAAGGCAATACTTTGTTCTCTTCTAGCTGCTGGAGGTGTTCTTTGTTCAGCTATCTCCCTGGTCTTTATCAACTATTCATATGACTTTAGTTTGCCTAATAGAGATTCAGTTGAAATCTCATTCGGGCATCTGGCCTCCTTGATGGGCCAAATTCTTGTATCCCATGAGCTTGGAAAGCACATCAGGACCTTGTCATTCACTTCAGTAAGAGTGATGTTCTTATCCAAGGTTTTTAGATCATTGATAATTGAGCTTAACCTATTGTACATATCAGAAACTGTCTCAGCTTCTTCCTTCTTAAAGTTCTCATATAGGGATATGAGATTTGATCTCCTATCCTTTCTCTCATCTGCTGATCCATCCACCATTTGGTTTAGGAAATCCCAAATGGCTTTTGCTGATGTGCACTCATCAACCTTCTGGAAGATATCAATTGACATAGTTTGTGCCAGGATATTCATAGCTTTGGCATTGGAAATTTTTGCCTTTCTTTGAGTTTTAGTCCACTTAGGTGGTGGAACTGCTGTTGAAATTGTAGGTGTTGCAGAGGTGGATGCTTGTGGGGGACCTGTCAATATTGAATTGTAGATGTCTTCATCAATGGAATTCATATACAGCCTAAGTCTTTCCTTCCAGATGGAAAACCTATTAAGGTTGCACACTAGAGGTCTGGTGCTTGCATAATCCTTGTTCAATGTCATGCTATGTGTGCAAAACTATTAAAAATGAAATGAAATAAGATAGATATAACTTAGGATCTTTTGTTTCAAGATTTAACTTGTACAACTAAAAGAACCCCCTCTGATACCAATTGAAAGTGAGAGTTAGATCTGAAATACTCTAGAGGGGGCGGGGGGTGAATAGAGTATTCTTAAAAACATTCTTAACAGCTATTACATCTTTTGTAGTAAATTAAAAGTGCAGAAATAAATATAGCTAGCACACAATAAACCTAAAGTACAAGCACAGCAAGAACAAAATAAAAAAAGGGGCAACCAGATGACACAAGAATTTTATAGTGGTTCCCCAACTTGGGTACATCACTCTTCTACCACCCTAGGTAGGAATCCACTCAGATTTTTGATCAGGTGCGTGACACCAATGAGCTTTTGATCAGGTACTCAAAAACCAACCCAAGTCTTTTGATCAAGAGACTTGCAACCAAAGAATCACTTTTGAAGGGAGATGACAACCCTTTATACAGTGGGGGGGGGGGGTGAGAGATGATTTTGTCTTCTCTTTCTCAATATACAGCTGAGAAGACTGTGGATTTGATTATATCTTATGGCTCCCCCTGAGATGTAGAATGAATCAGGGAAAAACAGGAGCTAAGCTTCAGGGTGATAGGTCTTCAAACTGAATTCTTGACCAACAATAATCTTCAGGAACTTCTTTGACCAATGGAACTGATGTTGTCCTTTTGAAGTGTCTTGGAGTGCTTGAAGAAAGAAGACTCTTGATATAGGTATTGTTATTTTTCTTCTTCAGGTACTGATGAGCTTCTGGTCGAGGGCTTCTCTGTTTTAGAGAATGCTTCTTGTTGACAGAGCAGATTGTTCAAGACTGAATATTTCTCTGTGTCTCTGTAATATCTGTATGCCTTTGAGTGCACTGTGCTCTATGTAAAACTTTCTTAATGATCCTTGATTATGTCTGTTATTCTCTTCTTTTCTTCTATATTTTCTGTCGAGATCTGTCCTTCAAAAATTTGAATTCATCTACAATTAATGCTGACAACCTTGAGGATAAACGACATTGATTTATATCCCCAACTGTTCCATGGAAAAATGGCAAGATAGTAATCCTGGAGAAGACCATAATTAATGTTCCTTCTAACGGTTATATTCATAGAATGTTAGAGCATTAATTACTCGGGAATTATCGCATTAGAGTGGGGACAAAAGGCCAGAAATAACTAAGTCTGGAATAGTCAAACAGATGGCATAAATCATCGAACTGAATCCACAGTTCATCGAGCTGAGATGTTATATTCGTCGACCAGATGGCTTCTGTTTGTCGAGCTGAGTTCCATGATCGTCGAGCTGGAAACTGAACTGCTGTCTCTTTTGCCTATTATGTGTCTGAAGTTCGTCGAGCTAGTAAATGTGTTCGTCGACTGGAGTTCAGCGACTATTCTTGAGTTGTCAAATATTCTATGTGTCGACACAAGTCTTCTGTGTGGTGTCGACATAACCTTTCCAAAGTGTCGACTGATGATCTGGGTGCCGACACAAGTTCTTCTAGTGTCGACTCAGTTGGTGTCGACATATACTCTGAGTGTCGACACAAGTCTTCTGGTTCTAAGTTGTTGAAGTAGATAATCCAAAATTCGTCGGACAGAGAACTGAGTTCGTCGAGCTGAGACTAGAGAACATAGTCATGACAGAATGATGTAGTAGTCTAAAGATTTGTCGACCAAATAATAGAGTTCGTCGAGCTGAGAACTAAGTTCGTCGACCAAATTCTGAACTAAGGACTTAGAATATCTTGATGTTTTTCTGAACTTGAAGTGTTGTTGTAGTGTCCAAGTTTTCGTCGACCTGAGTACCGAGTTCGTCGAGCTCAGCTCAGAGAATTTACTCTGAGATTGTCAAGCTGAGCACGACTATCATTGACCTGAGTTCGACGAACGTCGAACTCACTTTACAGAGTCTTGAAATCTTTTAACTCTTGAGTCTCTGGCAGTCTTGTTGATAGCTGGTCCATGTGATGTTGACTCTAAGGACTTTGCCTAGACTCTAGGACACAACTATGACCCTGGCTATACATTGTGGGTCACATGATTCTAAGTTAGTGAACCTAGCCCAAATCAAACTAGGGATCCTCATGTCCGCAGTTATCCCAACGGACTTTAACCATTCATATTTCCTTGTTGCTGAGTCGTTTGACTTCAAAGTCTTCAATGTGTATTGGCTTGTCCTTTGCTGTCAACCACTAATCCACCGGCAAATGATCGACTGCAACAACCTGCGAAGGCCGTAGTACTGCCTTCCGCAACACCGATTCATGAAACACATCATGTAGCCCACTCAACTCCACTGATAGCTTCAATCGATACGCTGCTTGTAACGCCCCGAAACTCAAAAGAGCGACGGGAGGCGTTTTGAGCCAAGTTTGGAATTTGGCAGGGGGCACACGGCCTGGAACACGGGCGTGTCGAGCTTGGGTCGACGACCTGGCCGTGTGGATGACAAAAAATGGAGTCGACGATCGTCGAGCAGCGAACACGGCCTGGGACACGGGCGTGTCATAGGCCGTGTGTGTCTCGGGTGGTTGACCGATTTTATTCACAGGTGAAATACGGCCTGGAAACCCAGACGTGTTTAGTGGTAACACGGCCATGTCAAATGGGACACGGGCGTGTCCAATACCCGTGCTTGTCTCGGGTCGCTGCTGGCTTATGTCGATGGAGGAACACGGCTGGGAAGACGGTTGTGTACTGGATGACACGGGCGTGTCAGGTCAAACACGGGCGTGTCAGGTCAAACACGGGCATGTCAGGTCAAACACGGGCGTGTCGGGTGCCCGTGTTATTTTCGAGACGCGTCGATTTCGACGGTGAATGGGGGACACGGGCGTGTCACAGTCCGTGTTCGGCCCAGATTTTGCATTTCAGGCCCAAATCGTGGCCGTTCGTTTCTTTACTTTGGGATCCGATGGCTAGGGGTTGTTTCAGATGGGATATACCCGGGATTAGACTTGGAAAACCCTCTTTTCACTTGGGTATTCTCTTTCTAAAGCCTAGAGAGAGGGGAGAGCAAAAGAGGAAGAAGAAGCTTATATCCGGTCACCGGTAGATCTTCGGATCTCCAAATCACGAACCGACTTCGGAACTACGGAGGCAAGAAGAGTGCGGTGCTTTTCATCCGCTTACATTTCCATGGAGCCAAGGAAAAACTCGAGTGTAACGATTCTCTACTTGAGCATGTGAAGCTCTACTTCTTTTGCATAGGGAAGCCCGATCTCGCGCGTTTGCGGTGAGTTTGAGGCGTTCCTTCGGGTAGACATGAATTGTCCCCGTTGTGTACATGTAGAGTCCGTATTCGAGAACGGACATATGCATGATATGTGAAGCCTACCCGGACAAGTTGGTCTGGATCGGTGATGTTACATTGCATAAATGGCCGGAGAAGACTCCGTGCGAATGTTTGTTTTTCGGGTTTTCTACGCGGTAGATTGCAACAGGGAGTCTTGGGGATTAACTCCAAGGTGCACCTGGAAAACTAGCCCGACGCGTGGTTCTGCCAACTTGTGGGCTTGGGAGCCAACTTGAACAAAACTGGGTTATATGATATTTGTAGACGATTTGGGACTCGGGAAAGTTTGACCCGCGCATATATTTTAAATTAACGTTGCGGTGTGAGCAACGGGTCAGGAGGAACCATACCCGCTCTATGTCGTTCGGTTAAATAGACCTAAAGTTACTTGACACTTACCGTTGGCATAGATATAGGGTCTTAGGCAGTGGCCAGAAAGACCAAATTCTCACAAGATATTACCGTCTAAGGGGCGGTGGTGAGTCGGGGGACTTTGACCGTGATCACCGAGAATGTGCCATGAGAGCACGAGGTGTGTGGCCGTGAGTTCCTACGCCTGTGTTGTTGTGTTGTTTATATTATACTGTTGGATTATGCTAATAAAGTGCAGGGAAGGAGCATCGCTGCCCCGAGTTGGTGGCGGGATCGTTATAATTTGGTCAGCATAGCTGACCGTTGCCTTTGTTTGCCACCGTGTGATGGATTGTTGCTTGCAGGTGCTGCGGAGCCGAGTGCTAAATAGCGGGCTAAAGCCCAAGTTGCTGAGCCGCCCCTCGAAGGCTTAATTTTGAATGTTTTCTGTTATTCATGTATGGTCGGCCTGCGTGCCGAGGTTTGGAAAACATTGATATTCAAGCAAACTATTGTAAGGACTTAAGGTCAGTGCTTGTGTATTTGTACGATCATTCCTGTTGGCTTTGTAGTGGACATTCATGCTAGTAGCTGGGTTCTTTTATTTGCAACTATTAAAATTGCTTCCGCTAGAATGACTCTGTGTAGAACGTTGTATATTAGTTGGATGGTTTCCATTGAGTAACCACCCGGTCTGTCTGTGGTATATGACGTCGGGCCCCGGCCGGACCTACTGCTATATGCTATGTGACGGATAGGGGGTATTACAATTTGGTATCAGACTCCTAGTTTCGGTCGGACTTAAAATGAATTCATGGACGAATTCTTTTTAAGGGGTGGTGAGCACATGTGTGTGCGTCATCGTTATAACATCAAAAGAACCCATGAATGTCTATTTAGGAATGAAAATACACGTGTTTGAGGAACCTGAGTGTTCATATAATTGCGTTTTGCAATTTTTCTTGGTCGTTTAACGGTGTTTGGTACAACTATAGGTGACCAGAAGCGGCGCTGGGCTGCCAAAAAGCCCGATTTCTGAGGAGTATAGTGCACCCAGTGAGGTGTTTGAGACCCCTACTTCCTATAAAACCATAAGAAGGATCGTTGAAGCGGTGTTCACAGTGACTAATGCACAGCATGGAAGAAATGTACAACCTTGTGCCCCTGTTGTGACTTCAACGCCGGGTGGCGTGATGAAGCAGATGACATTTGCTAGATCATCGGGCCAGCAGCTGAACATGCGTTAAGTGCAGGGAGTGCACTTAGTTGACGAATATTTGCAAGAATTTCTTATAATAAGCCGCTACCCATGCTTTGAGTTGGAGAACGAGCAGGCTATAGTCGATAGATTTTATAATGGTCTGCGTTGCGAGCTGCGAATCCTACTGCTAGGACAAAAATTACTGGGATTCCGAGCCTTGGTGGAGTCGGCTAGATCTTTGGAAGTAGACTTGAGGAATACTCACCCGATGCCAGCGACCATGGTATCGAACTATATAAGCCCCATAAGAGCTGCATCCAGCAGAATGCTAGATAAGGGGGCTACAACATCGACTAGTAAAGCTACTTACACTTGTCATACTTGTGGAATGAAAGGGCACTTTGCCCGAGAGTGTCGGAATGGTGCTCAGAATACTAAGAAAGCTATGTCAAAAGTAGTTGAGGACTTTAGTGCAAAGGAAACAGCGTTCAAAATGCCAAACACCTCAAAGTTTGGATATCATAGGTGGTATAAGAAGGCTAGGACTTAGGGTCTAGCCCCACCTTTCGGTGCTTCGGGTGCAACTACAGGCCAAACCCCGGGCGCATGTTATAACTGTGGGGAGCCGGGGCATTATGCCCGTGGGTGCCTAAAGTCTGAGAGGAAGCACACCATCGTGAGGACAGGTATGGTTTAAAGTTATAACAGTTTAGCCTTAAATACTTGTCCCCCTTGTGCATGTTAGCTTAGAACTATTTGTGCTAAGCTTTGTTCTGATTTTCGTTTATCCGGCGAGAGCACCATTCATTTGGGGAGCTTCACATTCCTTTATTTAGGAATTATATTATGCGTCGAAGTAGCTCCTTCGATGGTAAGAGACAAATTGGATGCGTTATGGTCCAATGGTGCTCAATGCGTGCGGGTAGAATCTATTGCGCTTAGCTATGGATTGGGAGTCAAAAGTTTGACTTACAAACGTTGTTACTATCGCTAGTGGAGTTCGATGTGGTCTTTGGTATGGACTGGCTCTCGGAGTAGCAAGCATACATCGATCGCAATCGTAAAGGGGGTCAAGTCGGGAACAAGTCGTGAGACGACTTTTACGGGCTTGAAAGGGTCGAGCAAGACGTTGAAGTCTGCTCTTCAGGTGGTGAAGGAATTTCTTGCTAGAGCAGAGCTGTCCATTACTGTAGTGGAGGTTGCAAAGCCAAAGCCTACATTGGATAGTATTTCAGTGGTATCGGAGTACCCTGATGTGTTCCCTGGTGATCTTCCTGGAGCCCTGCCGCAGCGGGAGATATATTTCACGATTGAGCTGGTGCCAGGTGCGAAGCCTATATCACGATCTCTGTATTGGCTAGCGCCTAAGGAAATGACGGAGCTGAAGGTGCAACTTCAAGACTTGTTGGAGCAAGGATATGTGCGTCTAAGTTCTTTGCCTTGGAGCGCACCGGTCCTCTTTGTTAAGAAGAAGGATGGAAGCTTGAGACTATTTATAGATTATCGGGAGCTAAGCAAACTAACGTAAAATAACAAGTACCAGATCCCAAGGATTTATGATCTCTTTGATCAGTTAGTCGGGTCGACGGTGTACTCAAAGTTGGACCTCAAGTTCGGTTATTATCAGCTGAGAATAAGGGAGAGTGATATCCCTAAGACAGCCTTCAGTACGAGATAAGGGCATTACGAGTTTACGGTCATGCCGTTTGGACTGACCAATGCCCCGTTGGTGTTCATGGATTTGATGAACAGGACTTTCCGGGAGTACTTGGACCATTTTGTGATCGTCTTCATCGACGATATTTTGTTGTACTCGTAGAGTGAGGAGGATCACTTCAGGCATCTACCTTTGGTTTTGGAGATGCTGATGAGGAATCAGTTGTACGCCAAGTTCTCTAAATGTGAGTTTTAGTTGTCCCCAGTGGCATTCCTCGGTCATATAGTGAGTGGAGAGGGTATTGCGGTGGATCCGACGAAGATTGTTGCGATACGAGAGTGGCATGTGCTTTCTACGATAGCGGAAGTCTGGAGCTTTCTAGGGCTTGCCGGCTATTATATGCGCTTCGTGGAGAACTTCTCGCGGATAGCGTTACCTCTCACTACTTTGACGAGGAAAATACAGAAGTTTGTTTGGACGCCGGAGTGCGTGCGAGCTTTTTAGGAGTGGAAGTGTCGGTTGACCACGACGCATGTGCTGAGTTCGTCGAGTGGGACCGAAGGTTTTGAGATCCACAGCAATGCTTCGGGCAGTGGTTTGGGTTGCATGCTACTGCAACATGGAAGCGTTATAGCTTATGGCTCGAGACAGCTGAAAGTGCACGAGAGGAATTATCCGGTCCACTACTTGGAGTTAGCGGCCGTGATTTTTTCCTTGAAGCTGTGGAGACATTATTTGTACGGTGTGAAGATTGATATCTACACCGATCACAAGAGCCTGAAATATTTGCTGGATCAGAAAGATCTGAACATGTGGCAGCGTAGGTGGATGGAGTTACTGGGGGACTATACATTCAAGATCCACTATGTGCCTGGTAAAGGCAATGCGGTTGTGGACGCATTGAGTCGTCGGGCCCCAGCTCAAGCCAATTGGCTGTCGCTCCATGACGAGCGGTTGGTTCGGCAGTTGGAGGCGTTGGAGATCTTTTGCGTGGATAAGCAGTCAAGTGCTGAAGCACTACTGAATTGGACTGAAGTCCAGTATGACCTGGCTGATCGGATTCAGTAGGCTTTGTATTTGGATGGCCACATGAAGCAGATCATGGTTGAAGCTCTGGATGGGTCAAATTCCTAATTCGTCGTTGAGGATGGATTGCTTTGGAAGGACGGTAGTCTTTGCTTCCCAAACGTGGGCAATTTGCGGGCGGAATTGTTGTATGAGGCGCATCGTACCAAGCACTGAATTCACCTGGGGAGCACGAAGATGTACCGCGATGTTAAGAAATTATTCTGGTGGCCAGGACTGAAAAAGGATGTGGCGCTCTACGTTGCGAAGTGTCAAACTTGCGCCTTGGTGAAAGCGGAGTGCTGAAAGCCGGGAGGATTCTTGAAATCCTTGCCCATACCGGAGTGGAAGTTCAACGACATTACTATGGACTTTGAGCACGGATTTCCAAGGTCACAAAAGGGGAACGATGCCATTTGGGTGGTCGTAGATTGTCTAACGAAGGTGTCGCACTTCATTCCGCATAGGAAGGATGTTCCAGTTGAGAAATTGGCAAAGTTGTATGTGGATAACATAGTACGGCTTCACGGTGTGCCCCGCAGCATCGTGAGTGACCGGGATGGGCGGTTCACGTCCAACGATTGGAGGTTGGTACAATAGATGTTGGGAACAAAGCTGAGTTTCAGCACAGCTTTTCATCCGCAGACGGATGGGCAAACCGAGAGGGTCAATAGGACAATGGAAGACATGCTTCGTATGTGTGTCCTGGACTTCGTGAAGCAGTGGGAAGATCATCTTTACTTGGTGGAGTTCACGTACAACAATAGCTACAAGGAGAGTATACAAATGACGCCCTTCGGGGCCCTTTATGGTAGAAGATGTCGCACGTTGTTGTCTTGTTTGGAAACGGGTGAGTCAAAGTTGTACAAGCGCCAAGAGGTGGATGATGCTACGTCTTTGGTTAGAATGATTTGAGATAGGTTGCTTATCGCTCAGGACCGGCAGGCAAAGTACTATAATGTCAAGCACAGGAACGTGAAGTTCGCTATCAGCGATTGGGTGTACTTGAAAATCAAGCCATTCAATGGTGTCTCGCGGGTGCGGCGCTTGAAGAAGCTAAGCCCGAGGAACCTTAGACCGTTTGAGGTTCTGGAGCGGATTGGTGAAGCAGCGTACTAGTTGAAGCTGTCAGTGGAGCTTAGTGGTCTACATGATGTATTCTATATATCGGTGCTATGGAAGGCGGTGCAAGAGCCTACGCAAGTGATAGCGGTCGATCAAGTGCCGGTCGATAGTGGGTTGATGACGAAGGTTAAGCCCGTACGTATTGAGGACTCGGAAGTCAAGCGGCTACATAATAAAGAGATCAGGATGGTCAAGGTCCGTTGGGACAATTCCTATCGGGAGGAGCTCTATTGGGAGCGAGAGTAGACTATGCTTGAGGAGTACCCGGAGTTGTTTTACTCAGGTACCGTTTAAGTTTTATGCTTATCTTTCCTTTATGTATTTTCGTCGACGAAATTTGTTTAAGAGGGAGAGAGTTGTAACACCCCGAAACTCAAAAGAGCAACGGGAGGCGTTTTGAGCCAAGTTTGGAATTTGGCAGGAGGCACGGCCTCGAACACGGGCGTGTCCCAGGTCTTGTCGAGCTTGGGTCGACGACCTGGCTGTGTGGACTATGAAATTTGGAGTAGACGATCGTCGAGCAGCGAACACGGCCTGGGACACGGGCGTGTCATAGGCCGTGTGTGTCTCTGGTGGTTGGCCGATTTTATTCACAGGTGAAACATGGCCTGGAAGCCCAGGCACGTTCAGTGGTGACACGGCCGTGTCAAATGGGACACGGGCGTGTGCAATACCCGTATGTGTCTCGGGTCGCTGCTGGCCTATGTCGATGGAGGAACACGGCTGGGAACACTGTCGTGTACCGGATGACACGGGCGTGTCAGGTCAAACACGGGCATGTCGGGTGCCCGTGTAATTTTCGAGACGTGTCGATTTCGATGGCGAATGGGGGACACGACCCTGGACATGGGCATGTCACAGGCCGTGTTCGGCCCAGATTTTGCATTTAAGTCGCGAATTGTTGCTGTTCGTTTCTTTACTTTGGGATCCAACGGCTGGGGGTTGTTCCTGATGGGATATACCCGGGATTAGACTTGGAAACCCTCATTTCACTTGGGTATTCTTTTTCTAAAGCCTAGAGAGAGGGGAGAGCAAAAGAAGAAGAAGAAGCTTAGATCCGGTCACCAGCGGATCTTCGGAGCTCCAAATCGCGAACCGACTTCGGATCTACGGAGGAAAGGAGAGTGCGGTGCTTTTCATCCACTTACATTTCCATGGCGCCAAGAAAAAATGCTAGGGCAACGATTCTCTACTTGAGCATGTGAAGCTTTACTTATTTTGCATAGGGAAGCCCGCTCTCGCGAGTTTGCGGTGAGTTTGAGGCGTTCCTTCGGGGAGACATGAATATTCCCCGTTGTGTACATGTAGAGTCCGTATTCGAGAACGGATATAGGCATGATGTGTGAAGCCTACCCGGACAAGTTGGCCTGGATCGGTGATGTTGCATTACATAAATGGTTGGAGAAGATTCCGTGCGGATGTTTGTTTTTCGGGTTTTCTATGCGGTACATTACAACAGGGAGTCTCGGGGATTAACTCCAAGGTTCACCCGGAAAACTGGGCGGATGCGTGGTTCTGCCATCTTGTCGGCCTGGGAGCCAACTTGAACTTAACTGGGTTATGTGATGTTTGTAGGTGATTTGGGACTCGGGAAAGTTTGACCCGCGCATATGTTTTAAATTAACATTGCACTGTGAGCAACGGGTCAGGCGGAACCGTACCCGCTCTATGTCGTTCGGTTAAAGAGACCTAAAGTTACTTGGCACTTACCATTGGCATAGATAGAGGGTCTTAGGCAGTGGCCAAAAAGACCAAATGCTCACGAGATATTACCGTCCAAGGGGCAGTGGTGAGTCGGCGAACTTTAACCATGATCACCGATAATTTGCCCTGAGTGCACGGGGTGTATGGCCGTGAGTGCCTATGCCTGTGTTGTTGTGTTGTTTAACTATACTGGTGGATTATGCTAACAAAGTGCAGGGAAAGAGCATCGCCGCCCCGAGTTGGGGGCTGGATCGTTATAATTTGGTCAGCATAGCTGACCGTTTCCTTTCTTTGCCACCATGCGGTGGATTGTTGCGTGCAGGTACTGCGGAGCCGAGTGCTAAATAGCGGGCTAAAGCCCAAGTTGCTGAGCCGGCCCTCGAAGGCCTACTTTTGAGTGTTTTCTGTTATTCATATATGGCCGGCCTGCGTGCCGAGGTTTTGAGAACATTGATATTCAAGCAAACTATTGTAAGGACTTAAGGTCGGTACTTGTCTATTTGTAGGATCATTCCTATTGGCTTTGTAGTGGACATTCATGCTAGTATTTGGGTTCTTTTATTTGCAACTATTAAAATTGCTTCTGCTAGAATGACTCTGTGTAGGACGTTGTATATTAGTTGGATGGTTTCCATTGAGTAACCACCCAGTCTGTCTGTGGTATATGGCATCGGGCCCCGGCTGGACCTACTGCTATATGCTATGTGACGGATAGGGGGGTTACACTACTTTGCCAACACGCTCCAGGATTTAAAACGGTAGAAAGTATCTCAGACTAATCTTCTTCAAGCGTCGAACCCGCGAGACACCCTTGAACGGCTGGATTTTCAAATATACCCAGTCACCAATAGTGAACTCAACATTCCTATGCTTGGTGTTATAGTATTTTTCCTGCATGTCCTGAGCAATCTTCAACCGTTCCTGAACTATACGTACCATTGAAGTGGCATCTTCCACCGCTTGACATTTGTATAACTTCGACTCGCCTGTCTCCAACCAAGACAACGACATGCGACACTTTCTCCCATACAAGGATTCGAATGGCGCCATTCTAATACTTGCTTGAAAGCTGTTGTTATAAGCAAACTCCACTATGCAAAAGTTATCTTCCCACTATTTTCTGAAATCCAAGACGCACACGCGAAGCATTCCCTCCATCGTCCTGTTGACCCTCTCGGTCTGAACATCCGTCTATGGATGAAAGTCCGTACTGAAACTCAGCTTAGTTCCCAACAGACTATGCACCAGCCTCCAGTCATTCGACGTGAAGCGTCCATCTCGGTCACTAACAATACTGCGGGGCGCACCATGCAATCGAACGATATTATCCACATAGAGTTTGGCTAACTTTCCACCGGATCTTCCTTCCTATTCGGGATGAAATGCGACACTTTTGTCAATCTATCTACGACCAGACAGATGGCGTCGTTTCCCCTCTGTGACTTTGGCAAAACATGCACAGAATTTATGGAAATGTCGTCGAATTTCCACTACGGGATAGGTAAGGATTTCAAGAAACCTCCGTGCTTCTAGCACTACGCCTTCACCAAGGCACAAGTTTGGCACTTGGCCACATAAAGTGCTACATCCTTCTTTAAACCTGGCCAACAGAACAACTTATTCATGTCCTTATACATCTTTGTGCTCCTCGGGTGGATTGAGTACTTGGTATGAAGAGCCTCATACATCAACTCCTCCCGAATATTATCCGCACTAGGAACCCATAGGAGAACGTCCCTCCATAGCCGTCCATCCTCAACATCAAATTGGGAATTTGACCCATCCAAAGATTCATCTAAGATCTGCTTCATGCTGCTATCCTGAACCAAAGCCCGCCGAACTCTATCAGCTAGGTCATACTGCACCTCTGTCTAATACAATTTCGCCTCGGTACTAGACTGCTTGTCGACGCAGGAGATCTCTAATGTCTCCAAATCACGGACCAAACTCTCATCATGTACCAACAACCAGCTGGCCTGCGCAGGAGCCCTGCGACTCAATGCATCTGCCACTGCACTTCCTTTCCCAGGCACATAATGTATCTTGAAGGTGTAGTCCCCTAGGAACTTCATCCACCTCCGCTGCCTCATGTTCAAGTCCTTCTGATCTAACAGGTACTTCAGGATCTTATGGTCGGTGTAGATATCGACCTTCACACCATACAAGTAGTGCCTCCACAGCTTTAGAGCAAATATCACGGCCGCTAAATCCAAGTCATGGAGTAGATAATTCCTCTCATGATCCTTCAATTGTCGTCAACCATAGGCTATCACGCTCCTATGCTGCAGCAAAACACAGCCCAAACCACTGCCCAAAGCATCACTATAGATTCCATACCCTTTGGTCCCACTCGGCAAACATAAAATAGGCGTCGTGGTCAACTGCCTCTTCAATTCTTCAAAAGCCTGCTCGCAATCCAGCGACCACACAAACTTTTGATCCTTCCTTGTCAACATCGTGAGTGGTAGCGCTATCCGCGAGAAGTTCTCTACGAAGCGCCTGTAGTAGCCAGCAAGCCCCAAAAAGCTCCGGACATCCGCCACTGTAGTCGATACAGGCCACTCCCGTATCGCCACTATCTTCGCTTGATCCACCGCTATCCCTTCTCCACTAACAACATGACCAAGGAATGCTACCGAGGATAACCAGAACTCGCACTTAGAGAACTTAGAATACAACTGATTTCTTCTCAATATCTCCAACACCATATGCAGATGTTTGTAGTGATCATCCTCACACTGCGAGAGCACCAAGATATTGTCGATAAATACTATCACGAAACGTTCCAGGTACTCGCTGAACGTCCTGTTCATCATATCCATATACACGGATGGCGCATTGGTCAACCCAAACGGCATGACCGTGAACTCGTAATGACCAAACCGTGTGCTGAACGCTGTCTTTGGGATGTCGCTTTCCCTTATCCTTAATTGGTAGTATCCAGATTTCAGATTTAACTTCGAATATACTATTGACCCAACCAACTGATCAAATAGATCGTCAATCCTTGGGATCAGATACTTATTCTTTTTCGAAAGCTTATTCAACTCCCGATAGTCGATATAGAGTCACATGTTCCCACTCTTCTTCTTAACGAAAAGGATCGGTGCGCTCCAAGGAGAAGAACTTGGACGCACATACCCTTGCTCCAACAATTCTTGCAGTTGCACCTTCAACTCTGCCATCTCTCTTGGCGCTATCTGATCCGGAGAGCGTGATACCGGTTCGGCACCCGACACTAGCTCAATTGTAAAATCAATCTCCCTCTGAGGAGGGGCTCCTGGGAGATCATCTGGGAACACATCAGGATTTCGAGCACAACTGGAATACTGCCCAGACTTGGCTTAGGCGTTGAAGCCTGCACTAACGTGACAAACAGCTCTGCCCCAGACCGAACAGCCTTGATCACCTGAAGGGCCGACATCAAAATCTTACCTGACCCCTTCATGCCCGCAAACGTAGTCTCCTGATCAGTATTCAGTCCCAAAATAACATCCTTTCGGTTGCAATCAATACATGCTCACTGCTCCGAGAGCCAATCCATACCAAAGATTACGTCGAACTCTACTAACGGCAATACCGATGCTCGCAAATCAAACTCCTGGTCCCCAATCTGTATCTTTACCACACAAACTCTATCCGTGCGCATTGAGCACCCATTGGGCAATAACACATCCAACATGTCTTTAGCCATCGAGGAAGGGACTTTGATGCACGATACGAATCGTTCGGATAAGAAGGAATGCGAAGCTCCTGTATCAAACAAGGCTCTCGCCGGACAATTGAAAATCAACACAAAGCCTAACACCAACATTTATAAGAAAACAAATAAAAAGGGTAACAACTACATAAAGTTAAACTGCTATAATTTAACTCATACCTGTCACCATATCAGCTTGTTTTATGTCCTCTTGCAGACCAAGGTTATAAACTCTAGGCTGGGCTGGAGCATGGTGGGACGTGGTTGACTCCACTGCCTTCCCTTTTTCTTCATAAGTGGCTTCAGGCTTCCTCTCGGACTTTGCACGTCCGCTCCTACATTCATGAGCAAAATGCCCCATCTTTCCACAGTTGTAGCAAGCTCCCGGGACTCGACTTGTGGTTTCCCCCGTCGTACCAAACGAAGGGGCTGAGCTCGAAGTCTTCGGCTTCTTGTTCCATCTGCAAAAACCCGACTTTGAATTTTGTACTTCGAACTCTGACTTCTTTCCCCTGGGTCCTTCTTCTCTTGCACTTTCTTCGCGACCTTTTCCAATGACTGGGCCGAATTGAACAAGGCTAGGAAGCCCTGCGCCTTAGGCCCAGCAAGGAGTAGCTGTAGGTCGCCACATAGACCCTCCTAAAATCGGTTGGTCTTCCGCTCCTCTTCCGTAAACATAGCTCCAGCATAACGACCCAACCATGTGAACTCGTGGACATACTCATCCACGTTTCTGCCTCCCTGAGTCAAACCAAGGTACTGATTTTCCATCTCAAGCTTCTGAGCAGAGGGTAGATATCTGGACAAGAACAACCATGAGAATTCCTCCATAGGCACATTAGCAAGTTTCCTTCCCACTAAGAGGTGAACCTCCAACTTGTCCCACCACAGCCGCGCCTCACCAGCGAATAGGAAGGTCGCTATGGTGGTATTCTGCCACTCTATAGTTTCTGTGGCCATCAAGACTCTCTTTATCATAGAGAGCCAATCCTCAGCTTGAGTTGGCGTTCCAATCCCGTCGAACCTCGGAGGATTAAAGCTCATTACATGCTTGAGCTGCTTCTCCTTAGCTCTCCTTGGTGCTACTTGATCAACTATCGTGCGTTCGACAACTCTCAGCTCTGCCACCCTAATCGGTTCTTTCTCATTAATAGGTGGTGTGTGGTGCATTTGCCCTGCAGGTTGGGCTTTTATCATAGCAAAGACTACTTCAGCCACCAATCTGATAGTTTCTGATGAAGGAGGTGTTGTAGGCACGTCCCTCGGTGCACTACTTTCCTCCGATTACGGACGTTCCGATCGCCCAGCACCGCTCCTAGCTGTCTATAATAGCAAAGACCCTTGATTAGGCGACAAACAAATTGCTAAAAGCAATCATTGGAACACTCAGGTTCCTCAAAACAAGTGTATTTTTCATTCCTAAGTGGACATTCATGGGTTATTTTTGATGTTATAATGATGACACACACATGTGCTCAACACCCCTTAAAAAGAATTCGTCCACGAATTCATTTAAGTTGACCGAAACCAGAAGTCTGATACCAAATTGTAACACCCCCATCCGTCGTATAGCATATAACAAAAGGTCCAGATGGAACCCGACGCCATATACCACGCACAGTCGGAAGGGTTACAAAAGAATAACAAATATCCAACTACGAATACTCACCTTAACACAAAGAATTCTAGCGGAAGCTTTTAAAAAGTTACCAAGAACCCATAATTGAATACCAACTATCATGAATGTCCACAAACTACTATAGGAATGAAATAACAAGTACACTAAAAGTACTTGGCCTTATGACCTTACAAGAGTTCACTTAACAAAGTAATGTTTTACATACTAGGGCCTTCGAGGGCCAGCTCAGTAACATGGGCTTTAGCCTGATATTTGGTACTTGGCTCCGCAGCACCTGCAAGCAACATTCCACCGCACGGTGGCAAACAAAGTAACGGTCAGCCAAAGATGACCAAATTATAATGACCCCGCCCCTTAATCGGGACGGCGGTGCTCCTTCCCTACATTTCATTAGCCCAGCTAAACAATAAAATACAAACATACTTCGCCACAGGTGTAGGCTCGCACGACCAAACACCCCGTGCACTCAGGGCACATTTTCGGTGAATCCGGTAAATTCCGTGGCTTCACCACCATCCCTGGGATGGCAACATCGTGAGCATTTTTAGCCTTTCTGACCACCGTCTAAGGCTCCCGACTATGCCAACAACTAGTCCCCCTATGGGTCTCTCGCACCGAACCACATAGCCCAGGTCTGATTCCACTTGCCCATTGCTCACTCCGCCTAGTCACATTAAGACGTACGCGCGAGCCAAGCTTCTATCAGATACCAAACATATCCAAACATCACATAACCCAGTTATATTCAAGGTTGGCTCCCCATCCGCCAAGTTAGCAAAATTGCGTTTCCGCACAGTTTTTCGGGTGCGCCTTGGAGTTAATCCCCAAGGATCCCTATTGCAATCTACCGTGTAGAAACCCGAAAACACAAAGCACAGAGTCTTCTCTGGGAAACCATACAAAATGCAACATCACCGATCCAGACCAACACATTTGGATAGGCTTCACACATAATTCTTATGTCCGTACTTCGATTTCGAACTCTATATGCAACAAAAGGGGGACTATTCACGTCAACCCCAAGGAAAACCGCACACTCGTGGGAGCGGGTTTCCTTATGCAAAAGGAAAAGAGTTTCACATGCTCAAGTAGAGAATCGTTACCCTTGTAGTACGCTTCTGCCCCATGGAAATCTATACAGATAGAAGGCTTCACAATAGAATTTCCTCTGCGGATCTGATCTCGGTTCTCGAATCGGTGCTCCGATGCTCCTACGGCGGCCGGAATCTTCCTCTTCCTTCCTCCTTGCTCTCTCCTCTCTCTAACTCCTTAGGAAGAGAATGTTAAAGATAAAATTTGGTGTTAAACCTCAATTCCCAGCCTTAACAAAGCAGAAACACATCTGGGCCGTCAGATCTTAATTAAAGAAAACGAACGGCTCAGATCTTCCCAAAAAACCTCAAACCTAGGCTGAACACGTCCTTTCACACGGCCGTGTCCCAGGACGTATGCCTCGATCCAGACACGATCGTCGAGCACAGAAGAGGACACAGGTTGAGACACGCCCGTGTCTCAACCTGTCATGCCTATGTTGGTTCCTGACACGCCCGTGACCTAGGGGCGTGTTACCAGTAACCGCCATGACTCTTGGTGAATACGGGTGGGGGCACAGGTATGCATATGCTCGTGTCACCCCTGACATGCTTGTGTCACCCCTGCTCAAAGTCGTGTTTCCTGTCATGTCCTTTTCTGGACACAGCCGGCCAACACAGACAATGACACGGCCTTGGACATGCCAGTGTCCCAGTTTATGTACCCCTATACAGGCACCAAAAACTCCTTAGGACGCGACCAACTCGACTACGACTTTCGGGGCATTACACTGTAGTTGCTTGCATACAGAAGTGACAGATTGAAAGATATGGTACCTAACACTAAGAGGGGGGGTGAATAGGTTACCAAATTCTTTTTAACTTTTTATGGCAGCAATCAGTTTCTAACACAGATGTATATCTAATTTTGCACAGCAATCACACAGCAATCACAGCAAATCACAACACATAGTAGACACACAGTTTTATAGTGGTTCCCCAAGGTTTGGGTACATCCACTTTCCCCCTTCGCTTATCTAGCAATGTACTAGATTCGGCCCAACTTCTCCACTATCTCAGAACCTAAAACAGGCTCCTACACCTCAGGCTCAAGGCCTTACAACTCAGCTTTTCCACAAAGCCTACACTCAGCCACAAAGGCCTACACTCAGCCACCAAGGCCTACACTCAGAGATTTCAATCTCCTACACTCAGGCACTCAAGCCCTACACTCAGCCTTTATAATTGCAGGCTTACAAGACTCAGATCCAAAGGATCCTACAAGATAAAATGAATACAATATTGTTAACTCAGCAACCCAGAGACAAGAGAGGGGAGTTGTGAGTTTCTTGACGAGTTCTTGGAAGAACTCAGCTGAAATCAATCTGACTTAGCTTTCTTCAAAGCTTCTTGAAAGTAGAACTCAATAAGATTGACTCCTTCTGCAGTTGATCCTTGATCTCTGCTACTTAAGGTTCAGAGTAAATCTGAACCCTTCTTCTCAGTCTGGTTCTAACAACTGATTTCTTGGATGGAGGTTTCTCTCTCCAACTTCTTAGATCAGCACTTGATTCTTCAAGGAATAGCTAGATCTTCTTTGTTAAATACTTGATTAATAATTTGGACAACAGTTCCTGTAGACTGTATAAGCCTATTTATAGGCCTTCTTCATGGTAACCGGTTGGTCCGATCCATAACTGATTCTGACAACTCTGACAGGTGCTGTAGACTGGCTGGAATGGCAGCTGTCAAGTCATCCAGTCAGTTCTTGAAAATTCTGTAACTGTCTGCAAGTGTCGAGACTTTCTGTCTTTAAGTGTCGACACTTATAGACCAAGTGTCGACACAAGTTGTCTAAGTGTCAACACTAGTTTACAAGGTGTCGACACAACTTCTTGTGTTGTAGATTTTATATCTCGACACTACTTCTTCTTCATGTGTCGACACTGAAATTGAGTGTCGACACAAGTACTTATACTTCAGTATTTTGCTGAATTCTTCTAAGTGTCGACACAACACCTTTTTGTCGACACATCTTCATGTGTTGAACTTGTCAAGTGTCGACACTGCTTCTTGGTGTCGACACATGTCTTCAGTGTTGATACTTGTTGAGTGTCGACACAGCTCCTTGTGTCGACACACTCTTCTTCTGTTGAGACTTTAGCTGAGTGTCGACACATCCCCTTGGTGTCGACACTTGTACTTAGAATATTTCTGAACTTTGCTGATCTTTGCTAAGTGTCGACACAGCTCCTTATGTCGACACTTTCTTCAAGTGTTCAGTCTTCAGCTTAGTGTCGACACATTCTTCCTTGTGTCGACACTTTCTTCAAGTGTTGACTCTTTTGTTGTGTGTCGACACATTGTTCTGGGTGTCGACACTTATACTTAGTCTCTGCTGACTTTTGCTGAGTGTCGACACAGCTTCAAGTGTCGACACTTTCTGATGTAGATACAGTTTCACTGGGTGTCGACACAACTGCTATATGTCGACACTGCTTCACTGCACTTTTCTTCACTAAGTGTCGACACAGCTCCTTATGTCGACACTTACTGTCTGGTGTCGACTATGCATCCCAGGTGTCGACACAATGACTCCAAGTGTCGACACTGCTTGCCTGGGTGTCGACACAAGTCTTCTTAAGTGTTGACACTTTCCCTCTGGGTGTCGACACATGAACTTAGAAACTTTTTCTTCTTTCCTGTAAAAACTTAGCCTGCACAAGTAAACTCAAAACACATCAAATATATTTTGATGTATATCATTGAGTTGGGTGAGGCTTCTTCAAATCAGGTACATTTATACCAATGTACCCAACAATCTCCCCCTATTTGGAGAAGTCATAACCCTTAGTCAATGATATACACCATTCATAATAAAATTACAAAATGATGTAAAGCAGGATTATGTAAATAGGAAAGTACATCACATGTATAAAACAAACATGCATATACAGATAACATCTCAGAACAATTATGAAATAAATTTAACGCATAACTAATTTATCACACAACACATTGTTCCAATACTTTGTCATATTCATTTTCAAAAGTTTATAGAATGTTTTACATTAAAAAGATTACATAGTAAACTTAAGAAATTCTAATTCTATTTCTGTTCAGGCTCTTTGATCACTATTCCTTTTCCAGCTTGTACTTTGGCTTGAACAGAAGCTTCAGCAACTTCAGCATCAGCAGGATTCTTGCCTTTTAGCTCCTTTTTCTTTTGTTCTTCAGCCTTAATCTTTTGCCTTTCAAAATAATGATATGGCTTTGGAAAGTACTTGCTAGGCTCCTGGGCAGTAGGAGGTAGCTTTCCCATCTTGGCCTTCCTTCTATATTGAACTATGGCCTCCTGCCTTGACTCATGTTTTCTCCATTCAGCCTCAGAAAACCATTTGTTCTTGTCATGCACATTATCTTTGGCAGCTTTCCAGGCAGTCAAAATAATATTTCTTGAGGTAGGGCTCCACTGCTCAAAGTCGGGTCTTTGTTCAGCTTGCTCCCTGAACCTCTTCTTAGAAAGTCTAGTTTCTTCTTCTTTCTGTAGAGCTTCTTCTTCTTTCTGAAGAGCTGCTTGTATAGCTTCAGATATAGGGTGAACCACTTTTTCTAGAATGACATTGGGCTTCCCTTCAGTTGGGCTGTACATGTGATGAATATCAGCTTGCACCATTTCAAAATCTGGAGGAGGGTAGATGACTTGAGCCACTTCAGGTTGCTCCCCTCCTAGATATGCAGGATTAATTCCAGATTCAGCCACATTATCATCATCACAAAGAGGAGGATATCCAAGAGTTGCTCTGATAGAATTTGATATCCACTTAGCATGGTCAGAGCTGGCCTTGACTAACACTCTCTCCCCCTTTATGACTTCTCTAGCCATGTGATCTCTGACATCATCCTTCTGAAATCTGATATGATTATCCAAGTATCTGACTCCATCTTTAAAGAAAGGTTTGAGCTTTTTAAGTTGTTCAGATATGGCCTTCTGGGAGTCTTGAATGGCAGTCTTAACAGCAGTGATTTCTTCTTGGAATACTTTGTCAAATTCAGCTTTAACAGTAGCAGTAGAGGTAGAAGGTCCAGCAGCTATGTTCTTTATTTCTGTGACAATTGCATTATGGGATTCTGTCAAATTGTCATTCATCCTGATCTGATTTTCAAGTACATAGCCTTGCTTGACTGCAATGTCATCAACTTGAGCCTTAATCTTTTCTTGGTGTGTAGCTAAGTACACCACTGCATTCCCCCCTTTGTGGAAGCAGTCTGTCATCTCCTTCTTGTTAAGATTCATTTCAAATCTTAGTGACTTTATATCCTGGGCTAGATCAAATTGTAATGATTTCTGCCCTCCATCCATATATTTCTCAATGGCCTGCCTGTGCTCATCTAGTTTAATCTGCATAGCAACCATCAATGCACTATAATCAACAGTGGGAGCTGGCTGTGCTATAGGCTGTGGAGCAACAGTTTGCAAAGCCCTCTTATAACTTTGACTCCTTCTCTTGAATACATAAATTTTCTTTTTCTTTTCCCTTGCAGCTTCCTCATCTTCTGAAGCTGAGGAGCTAGCAATTTCTACCCTCTCCTTAGGGCTTGGGGGTAACTCCTTCTATACATCTGGTGCCTTCTCAGATTCCTGCCTTACAGGCTCTTCTACAAGTACTACTTGCTCCCCCTCAAGTAGAGCATTCTCCCCTTCAGCAGCTGTAGTTTCTTTGTCAAAATCTTCTTGATCCAGATTAAGAAATAAATCTTCCATAGTAAACTCTTGTGGAGAAGGAGCTGGAGATACTCTGGGCTCTTCAACCACTGAATCAGATACAACTTCTACTACAACAGATGTGTCTTCTATGACAGTATCTGGGACTTGGCTATTCAGTTGAGTTTGCTGATGAACATCAGACAAATCAGTATCCTCTATAGGAAAATCTAATGCATTTAGTTCAGTGATTACCTCTAGTATTGTGGTTGTAGCTTGCTCACTCTCTAGAGTAGTTGGCTCATCTACAGCTAGAGGCTCCCCCTGGATTTCAGGAACATCTAGAGGAGCTGGAGACTTTACAGCAGTGCCTGTGACTTCATCCTCATCAGGTGTGAAGACCACATGCTCTTCACTGCCAGAGCTGCTAGTTGACTCTTGAGCCACTGGGGCAATTTTCCTTTTCTTCTTTGGAGGTGATAGTTTTTCAGAAATTATCTTTTCAGTTGTTGGCATCTCCTTAGTCAACACCCTGTCCCATCTGGAAAATATCCTTAATTCCATCTTCCTCATATGATTGATTTTTGTTCCAGCAGTTTGGTGCATAACCTCTGGAATACTTCTAGCAAGGTATAGACTTATAATCCTGCCCAAGTTGGGCCTCTTCAAGCTTTCCTTTATCTTCTCAAGAACTATCACAGACCAATCTGTTTGCAAAGTGAAGATGATCCTTGTCATAATACTGAACATAGAGGCAGATACTCTATCATGCCCTCCTGGCTTACTGAGAATTACTTTGCCAACAATCTCAGATAGAAATTTCCCTTGGCTGTTCATGCCCTTTCTATTAAAAACAGATCCAATCTTCATCTTAGAATCCAGACCACACCATGCCAATGCATCTCTGGTCCTGGAAGCAGTTACCTCTTCTTCTTCCTTTGTTCTAGGCAGATTTAGAATCTTCCTCAAGCTCTTAGATGATACTTTCACCGTGGCACCATGTACTCTGGATTTGATCTTGAATCCAGATTCGTCGACCTTAGCTCCATTGAGGAATTCCAGAACTTCCTTTTTCGAGATTTTTGTAGGCTCTGAGACAAGAAATTCCAACCCTGAGTCTACAAGTAGGGTTATCACGTTCTTGATCTCCGGGTCTGCATCAACAAATGCGTCGCGCACCAGTTCATACCCTTCGTTGACGTTCTCCTCAAGCTTTGGCGCCATTAGGGTTGAAGAATTTGACTTGAGAGAATAGAGGTGTCGACACAGAAGTTTTGTCTCGAAACTTTTGAAAGCGTGTCGACAAACAAAGGCAAAATCCTATTTATACCTTTCTAGGTTTGAAGATGAAAAGGCGGGCAGCTAACTTAAATTGTGTCGACACTGTCGATAAGTGTCGACACTGACTTATAATGTCTCGACACAGATGTGTCGACACAAGTTTAGTCAACAGATTATATGTGTCGACACTTGTTTAAGTGTCGACACCACTTAACTCGACACATTGTCGAGACTTTACTTAGAGAATTCTGAGTAAATACTAAGTGTCGACACCACCTTGGTTGTGTCGGCACCAACTTGTCATGTGTCGACACTAATATTCTGAAGTGTCGACACCAATTTCCTAGATGTGTCGACACCTTTTTCCTGAAGTGTCGACACCACTATTCTGTTTCGACACAGAGATCTCTGTGTGTCGACACCTTTTTACTTAGCCATTTCCAATTCTATAAACTTACTCTAAGTTTATCATTCCTAGTTCAATTTTAAACCTATTGAACTTAGCTTCTTCTAGGGGCTTAGTATACATATCAGCTAGTTGATTATATGTTCTAACATATTCAAGTAAAATATCTTCTCTTTCTACATGCTCCCTAAGAAAATGATATTTAATTTCAATATGTTTAGTTCTATTATGAGAAACAGGATTATGTGCAATTGAAATAGCATTTGTAGAATCACAGAAGAGTGGAGTTCTACCTACCTGAAATCCATAGTCCTCAAGCTGATGTTGTATCCACAGAAGTTGAGCACAGCAACTTCCTGCAGCCACATACTCTGATTCTGTAGTGGAGATAGCCACACTTGTTTGCTTTTTGCTACTCCATGAAATCAGTCTTCTACCTCGGAATTGACAGGTTCCAGTAGTGCTTTTTCTATCTTCTTTGCATCCTGCAAAGTCTGCATCTGAATAACCTGTTAGATCAAAATCCCCATTCCTAGGGTACCAGAGGCCTAGATAAGGAGTGCCCTTTAGATATCTCAAGATCCTTTTGACTGCTGTCAAATGAGACTCTTTAGGGCAGGCTTGATACCTTGCACAGACACATGTAGCATACATGATATCTGGTCTACTTGCAGTCAAGTATAATAGGGTACCAACTATCCCTCTATACAAGGTTTCATCCACAGGTTTCCCTGCATCATCCTTGCTAAGAGAGATACTTGATCCCATAGGAGTCTTCATGGTGCTGGATGAATCCATACCATACTTCCTTATGAGTTCTATGGTGAACTTGGACTGGCAAATGGATAAACCATTCTCAGTCTGTCTTACTTCGAGACCCAAGAAGAACTTTAGCTCTCCCATACTACTCATCTCAAATAGACTTTGCATAAGTTTTGCAAACTTTTTGCAAAGGCTACTTTCAGTAGACCCAAATATTATGTCATCTACATATATTTGGACTAGTATAACTTTGCCTCTAGATTCCCTAAGGAATAGAGTCTTGTCTATTTTCCCCCTTGAAAACTTATTCTCAATGAGGAAACTAGACAAGGTTTCATACCAAGCCCTAGGTGCTTGCTTTAACCCATATAAAGCTTTCCTAAGTCTATAGACATGATTAGGTAGAGTTGAATCAACAAAACCTGATGGATGTTCCACATAGACTTCCTCTTTAAGATTACCATTTAGAAATGCTGACTTGACATCCATTTGGTAAACCTTGAATCCTTGAAAGGTTGCATAGGCCAGGAACATACTTATGGCTTCCAGTCTGGCTACTGGAGCAAAGGTTTGATCAAAATCAATACCTTCTTCCTGCCTATATCCTTTAGCAACCAATCTTGCTTTGTTCTTAATGATGACTCCTTGTTCATCCATCTTGTTCCTATAAATCCACCTGGTTCCAATTATATTGTGGTCTTTAGGTTTAGTAACAAGCTCCCAGACCTTGCACCTCTTGAACTGATTGAGTTCTTCTTGCATTGCCTCAATCCAAAGAGGGTCTTTGATGGCTTCTTCAAACTTCTTAGGTTCAACTTGGGATAGGAAACTGGAGTAGATTGCTGCATTCAGGTTTCTGCTCCTTATTTGTACCGCTTGTGTTGGATCACCAATAATTTGCTCAGCTGGATGATCTCTAAGATGCCTATTGGCTGGAGGCATCCTGACTTCTGGTTGAACCTCTTCAACATCTTCATCATGTTGTACTCCTTGAACTTCATCAGCAATTGGTACATGTAGTTCTCCCCCTGGACAACAGCCACTGTCTTCTACTTGCTGTTTTGCAGTAGGTACTTCTTCTATAGTAAGCGTGTCCATCTTCTTGGTTATACCTGAGGAGCTGCATACACTACTAGACAACTCATTATTAATAAGCCTAGTTTCATCAAATACTACATGTACTGTCTCTTCTACAACTTGAGTAGACAAGTTGTAAACTCTATAAGCCTTACTATTGTTGCTGTACCCAACAAAGATCCCCTATTGGGACTTGGCAGCAAACTTAGTCAAGTAAGACTTTCCATTGTTAAGTATGAAGCACTTACAACCAAAGATCCTGAAATAGGACAGGTTTGGTTTCCTGCCTTTCACAATCTCATAGGGGGTCTTGTTAAGGCCTTTAGTAATGGTGGCCCTATTAATCACATGGCATGCAGTATTAACTGCTTCAGCGCAGAAATATTCTGGTAGTGATGTATCACTTAATAGGGTCCTACTAGCCTCAATCAAGGTTCTATTCTTCCTTTCAGCAATGTCATTCTACTGAGGTGTTCTTGGTGAAGAAAACTCTTGAAATATCCCAAAGTCTTCACATAGTTTTGTCATGCTATCAGACTGAAACTCAGTACTATGGTCACTTCTTATTTTGACCACTGTATTATTTAGTTCATTCTGAATCTGTTTGACAAAGCTATAGAAGACACTAGGTGTTTCAGATTTCTGTCTTAGAAAGAACACCCAGGAAAACCTTGAGCAGTCATCTACAACTACAAAGGTATAGACCTTCCTACCTAGGCTATGAACAGGCATTGGACCAAAGAGATCCATATGCAAAAGGTATAAACACCTCACAGCATCTTTGTTTTCAATGCTTCTAAAGATGGATCTAGTCTGCTTGCCCTTTTGACAAGCAGAGCAAATACCATCTTTAACACACTTAACTTGAGGACCATTCCTCACTAACTCTTTGCTAAAGAGTTTGCCAATTGTCTTGTAATTTAGATGAGCTAGCCTCTTGTGCCATTTGACACAATGAGAGACTTTCTCATCTGCTACAAGACACACTTGAGAACCATTGGTCTCACACATAATGTCTAGGCAGTAGACATTCCTCTTTCTATAACCTGTCAAAATGATCTCTTGATCACTTGAACTTTTGATATGACAACCATCCTTAACAAATGATATGTCATACCCTACATCACTTAATTGACTTATACTTATTAGGTTGTGTTTCAACCCTTTAACATAAGCCACTTGAGTAATGGTAACCAAGTTACTAGAAATGTTACCAAACCCTTTGATGATTCCTTTTTCAGAACCACCAAAGGTGACTTTTGGACCATCTTTGATTGGAGTGTAGTCCCTTAGTAGTCCTCTAGTTCCAGTCATATGTCTGGAACATCTACTGTCCAAGTACCATATTGGGGCATGACCACTTGGACTCACCTGCAAAATAGATTAGTGAACCTTAGAACCCAAAGTATTCTTGGGTCCTTGGTACTTATTAGTTTGCATCCTGACAAAGCTACCTGCTGGTTTTCCAACAGGCATTTTGCTACTCACTTTGCCACTAGTATTGTGCCAACAGTCCATTGCATAGTGGCCTACCTTGCCACAGCACCAACACTCAAACTTATTGTACCTTTGCTTAGGTACTGTCTTTGCTGTTTTATCTACAGCAGACTTGTTGAGAGTTGGTGCTTTGCCCTTGGACTTGGACTTGGACAGAACAGTTCTAGCAGGTCTAGTAAACCCCAGTCCAGCTTTACCTTTGTGATGAATAAATTCATCAATTATGGGTAAAACGGACTTTGGTTTAGAAAACCTAGCAACTAAGTACTTCTCCTTCTGAAGATTAATCTCCAGACTCTTGATTTGATCATTCTTAAATGATATAGTTCCCATTTGAATCACAGTTATGTGCTTCAATCTGGCTATTTCATTAAGCTTTTGATCAAATAACTTCTCAAAATCAGTTGCAGCAGCTTTGAGAATAGCAATTTCCTTTGCCTGACTTTTGGCTAGGGACTTGCTCTTCTTATAAGCTTGCAACAACACTTTATATTCATCTATCAACTGATGAATATCTTATTCAGACTCAGATACATTCTCATCACTTGATGATGATGAATCTGATTCTGTACTGGCACAAGAAATAGAACTGGAAGAACAATGTTGTACCTTACTAGGTCCTGGCTACTCCAGGATTTTGTCACTTTCTGTCAATGTCATTAGTCCTTGGCACTGACAGTCTTCTTGTTCATATATAGAATTCATAATCTGCATGAACTCTTCTTCTTCTTCCTCAGCAAACAGTCCAATATATGCCTCAGCATCAGACTCAGTTCCTGATGAAGAAATATCTGACAGGGTCTTCTCCTTTTTGGCAACAAATGACTTTTCTTTCTTGCCTTTGAAATGAGTCTTCTTCTTATCACTAGACTCCTTTCTTTTCTCAGGACAATCAGCAATCACATGTCCTTCTCTATTGCAGCAATAACATACTATTTTTGAAAGAGTTGCCTTGCTGGACTTGTACTTTTGCCTGTCTTTCTTTGAAGACTTTCTATTCTGGTTATAGTCTTCTTTTCCCTGTGAAGTAGATGGCCTTGTCCTCCACTGTTTCTTCTTTAAGAATTTCTGAAAATGTCTTGTGAAGGCAGCAAAGTCCTCATCACTTTCACTGCTTTCAGATTTTGTGCTGACTGACTCATCTGACTCAGATTCAACTACATTTGGAGGTGGAGTTGGTGACTTACTCCTGTACTTTCTGGGGGCTTCTGATTTAAAGGCCACTGTTCTTTCCTTGTGTTCATTTCTTGTGGATTTCTCCTCTTCTATCCTCACTGTCAACTGTATTTCATAAGATAACAGTTTGCCAAACAGTGTAGGTGGTGGAATTTTTCCTAACTTAGCCATTTCTCTAATGACACAGATCTTGGTGTCCCAATCTTTTGTAAGGGACCTTAGAAACTTATCATTGAGTTCATAATTACTGAACTCTCTGCCATAGGACATGAGCTCATTCACTATCCTGTAGAACTTCTTATAACACTCAGTTATGCTATCAGCTTTTCCTTGTCTAAAACTTTCATACTCTTGATTTAGCAAGGATTTTCTGTCTTGCCTTACTTCTTCAGAACCCTCCATGTACACAATAAGAGTTTCCCACATCTCTTTAGCTGTCTTACAGTGTATCAGATTCTGAAAAGTTGCATCATCTATGACACTCACTATTATGTTCTAAGCCCTCTTATCCATAGTGGCTAGAACAATTTCATCCTTTGTCATTTCAGAGAAATCTTTAGGTGTCCTTTGATTAGCATCTATGACTGACACCTTCATGGGCACATATGGCCCCTCGTTTACTGTGATATAAATTCTAGGGTATGAGGCTTCCATAAAAAGTCTCACCCTTTCCTTCCAGATCCCAAATATCTCTTTTTTACAAATGGATAACTTCATGGATCCTAATTCCTTGTGATTCTCAGTGGAACCCATGGTTCTTGATTTTCTTGATTCTGTAATTTGACTTAGACTGAATCTGCCAACAGAATCTACTCAGACTGTTAAGTCCTTTTTGAGTAACCTCCCTCTGATACCACTTGAAAGATATTGTACCTAACACCTAGAGGGGGGGGTGAATAGGTGACCAAATTCTTTTTAACATTTTATGGCAGCAATCAGTTTCTAACACAGATGTATATCTAATTTTGCACAGCAATCACACAGCAATCACAGCAAATCACAACACACAGTAGACACACAGTTTTATAGTGGTTCCCCAAGGTTTGGGTACATACACTTTCCCCCTTCGCCTATCTAGCAGTGTACTAGATTCGGCCCAACTTCTCCACTATCTCAGAACCTAAAACAGGCTCCTACACCTCAGGCCCAAGGCCTTACAACTCAGCTTTTCCACAAAGCCTACACTCAGCCCCAAAGGCCTACACTCAGCCACCAAGGCCTACACTCAGAGATTTCAATCTCCTACACTCAAGCACTCAAGCCCTACACTCAGCCTTTATAATTGCAGGCTTACAAGACTCAGATCCAAAAGATCCTACAAGATAAAATGAATACAATAATGTTAACTCAGCAACCTAGAGACAAGAGAGGGGAGTTGTGAGTTTCTTGATGAGTTCTTGGAAGAACTCAGCTGAAATCAATCTGATTTAGCTTTCTTCAAAGCTTCATGAAAGTAGAACTCAATAAGATTGACTCCTTCTGCAGTTGATCCTTGATCTCTACTACTTAAGGTTCCGAGTAAATCTGAACACTTCTTCTCAGTCTGGTTCCAACAACTGATTTCTTGGATGGAGCTCTCTCTCTCCAACTTCTTAGATCAGCACTTGATTCTTCAAGGAATAGCTAGATCTTCTTTGTTAAATACTTGATTAATAATTTGAACAATAGTTTCTGTAGACTGTATAAGCCTATTTATAGGCCTTCTTCATGGTAACCGGCTGGTCCGGTCCATAACTGATTTCTGACAACTCTGACAGGTGCTGTAGACCGGCTGGAATGGCAGCTGTCAAGTCATCCAGTCAGTTCTTGAAAATTCTGTAACTGTCTGCAAGTGTCGAGACTTTTTGTCTTTAATTGTCGACACTTAGAGACCAAGTGTCGACACCAGTTGTCTAAGTGTCGACACTAGTCTACAAGGTGTCGACACAACTTCTTGTGTTGTAGATTTTATATCTCGACACTACTTCTTCTTCATGTGTCGACACTGAAATTGAGTGTCGACACAAGTACTTGTACTTCAGTATTTTGCTGAATTCTTCTAAGTGTCGACACAACACCTTTGTGTCGACACATCTTCATGTGTTGAACTTGTCAAGTGTCGACACTGCTTCTTGGTGTCGACACATGTCTTCAGTGTTGATACTTGTTGAGTGTCGACACAGCTCCTTGTGTCGACACACTCTTCTTCTGTTGAGACTTTAGCTGAGTGTCGACACATCCCCTTGGTGTCGACACTTGTACTTAGAATATTTCTGAACTTTGCTGATCTTTGCTAAGTGTCGACACAGCTCCTTGTGTCGACACTTTCTTCAAGTGTTGAGTCTTCAGCTAAGTGTCGACACATTCTTCCTTGTGTCGACACTTTCTTCAAGTGTTGACTATTCTGTTATGTGTCGACACATTGTTCTGGGTGTCGACACTTATACTTAGTCTCTGCTAACTTTTGCTGAGTGTCGACACAGCTCCAAGTGTCGACACTTTCTGATGTAGACACAGTTTCACTGGGTGTCGACACAACTGCTATATGTCGACACTGCTTCACTGCACTTTTCTTCACTAAGTGTCGACACAGCTCCTTGTGTCGACACTTACTGTCTGGTGTCGACTCTGCATCCCAGGTGTCGACACAATGACTCCAAGTTTCGACACTGCTTGCCTGGGTGTCGACACAAGTCTTCTTAAGTGTCGACACTTTCCCTCTGGGTGTCGACACATGGACTTAGAAACTTTTTCTTCTTTCCTGTAAAAACTTAGCCTGCACAAGTAAACTCAAAAGACATCAAATACATTTTGATGTATATCATTGAGTTGGGTGAGGCTTCTTCAAATCAGGTACATTTATACCAATGTACCCAACACAGATAGTAAATTGCAAGGGAACGGTGTGACAACCCGAATTTTCTCCAAATTTAGGAAGTATCAGAGTTTGAAAAAACACGCGTCGTGATGCCACGTCGAGCAGGGTATAATTGTCGACGCTCAGGCGAACCTCATCTAACTAGACTATGAAATTTCACAAGTTTAATGATTAGAAAAAGAATCAGTTATATTTTAGAGGTCGTATCCCTCGGCTTGGTGGATCATCTAGTCCACGGTTTAAAAACTATACTTATACGAGGCGGAAAATAATTTATTTATATTTGACATCCTACGAGAGTGCATAAGTGACCCCCGAGGTCAACTTATACTATGCAAGACTCTAGATTTATATTATATTATAAGTAGGAAAACGATCTTTTTACGCTACTTAGAAAGTAGTGTATGAGATTTATAAACATGCTGATCATGAGATTTACTTATTATAGTGTTTTTAGGTTTAAAAATAACTAGCAACCTAGCATAAATCTTCCCAAGAGCAAGTAGACAATCTCGAGAAAGGTAGAAGTAAAAGAAACATATCCAGTATCATAAGGTAAAACTACCAGTTGGCGCCAACAAACTGACATGAACCCACTAGCAATCATGTTTGTCTGTAAGAAAATCAGAAAAAATACCTTACAACAGCAAGAGAAAGATCCCTACAACTCAAGGGATCACCAGAAACACCACAGCAAATCTAACCGCCTACCCGACTACTAATTAGAACCTGAGGCATTCAAAAAAGAAAAGAACACCTCACCAAGTAAAACAAGAAATCAGAGTTAGAGCGTCAAATCAAAATGGGACAAAAGAGAGTAAGTAATCATGACAGTAAAAGTAAACACTATCCCAAGTAAGCCAAAGTACACCAAGTACCAGGTAACAACAACATGCCCTGCCCAAATCCTCTAGAGGCTACAAGGCAAAAGACAAGAAAACTTGCCATAATATGCTGCATTCTACAAGAAAGAAACACCTAACAATCCTAATTTGTGAGTTAATGGCAGTAGTAAACAACATGGACCTGAGTTGGTGACCAAAAACAGTCCCCCAAACAAAACAGTTCCAAATAAAAATGAAATTCCACTGTGTCAGCACAAAACCACCACAAACCCAGCCCGTACCTGGGATAAAAAGGGTAGCGGCCACAGCAATACCTAGCCCGTACCTGGGACTAAAAAGTGGCGGCCATGGCTCGCACACAAAACATCCCGCTCCTTTAGAGCGTTAAAATACCACTACGTGCCATAACCCACGATTCGGCCTCAAAACAAAGGAAGAACGAAAGGCCGACAAGACATCCCCCCTAGGAGGTAATCACTCGGGAAGAAAAGAAACAGAAAAGGATAAATCCCAGCTTACAAGAATAAATGACCACAGCTACAGGAATCGTCGAACGCATCTCGACGATTTTCGTCGAGCGCGGGAAAAATCGTCAAACGCAGGAAAATCGTCGAACGCAGCTCGATGATTTTCGTCGAACATAGGTCACGGGAAATAGTCGATCTCCGTTCGACGATTTTCATTTAGTCGAACATAGGACACGGGAAAAATCGTCTAACGTCGTTCGACTATTTTCCTTTCGTCGAACAAAGGTCACGGGAAAAATCGTCGAATGCCGTTTGACGATTTTCCTTTCGTCGAACAAAGGCCACGGGAAAAATCGTCGAACTCCGTTCGACTCTTTTTGTCTGACCCAGAACTATGGCAATTCGTCGAGCTCAGCTCGACGATAATCGTCGAACCCAGATCGACGATCTTCGTCGAACTGGCTGCATTGAGTGCACAGTAATCCTGTACCTCCAACTTCGTTTCCGACCAATCTTCTTAGCCTAATTCGATCCTATTACTCGTAATATAAATATGGAAACCCAATGCTACTAGTTCTAGGGCTGAAAGGCTAATTGCTACCCCAAACCGAGATTAACAGGGAACACTTTGATAAAAATAAAACAAGACTACAACAACACGGCCAGAAATTTGGTTTTCAGAACTTGAGAAAATGCAAAAAGAAACATAAAGGAGCATAGATCCTCATGACTTTGATGGAAAAACAGAGCAAAATAAGCAAACTAGGAAACATGAATGATAACAACAAATATGACATGAAAAAGGAGAAGAAAAACTTGGCAAGGGTAGGAGCACCACTTGCCTCAAATCCAGAATTTATCTTGCACAACACTTCCTCTCTCTCTCTCAGCTCCAGTCGCAACAACACCTAAACAGGATTCTAAAGTTTTAATGAAGGAAAAGGGTCAAACTAAAAATTCCGAGACCCCTAGAAACACCACGAAAATTGAACTTCTTACAGTAGGAATGAAGGTCTAGGCGAGAGTACTCCAAATCCGCTTTCGGAATCGAATTCCGTCCACTAACGCTCCCGGAATCGGCGTATGAAGGATAGCAGGGTTGGCGGTTTTTCTTCCTCTTGAACAGGCAGCGGTTTCTCTAACGGAAGGAGACGATGAATTATCTCGTTTTTTTCTTAAGGCTATATATATATGCATGGACACGTCTTTTCAGCCCTAACTGCCCATAAAAGCCACTTGATTCAATTCAAGTTTCAATAATTAATCATTTACATCCATTATTATAAATACATCAAAACGACGCGAAAACTGAACCACCTCGGATTCCGACGAAATTCACACCGTAGCTAATTACCCACGCTATGAACGCAACAGCGAAGTCGAAATCAACTTCCGACGAACAAAACTCGGGTTATCACTACCCGAAGCCAAAACACAAGCATCCCCCGAGAGGCCTCACCGGTCACCAAAACAGACCCGGCTTGGTAGGGGATCTTGCCAAAAAGGCTAGCAATAACCACACAAGGAACCTAAAGAGCTAAGACCACGCTATAACAAATGGCACATGTCGGAAACGTGTCAACGTAACGCCAAACGAGAATTAAATAATCGCAGAAAAATCGGGGGCGTTATAGTCAATCCCCTAAAAGAAAGTTTCGTCCCGAAACTTTATATACGCTACTTCTACCATAGAAGGAAATTAACAAAACAAGAGCTACTAGAAAGAAAACGTACCAATCATATCAAGGGAACAGATGAGGGTGAGCCTCCCTCATAGCCGACTCTAGCTCCCAAGTCGCGCTTTCCAAATCCTGATTCTTCAATAGAACTTTTACCATCGGGATAGACTTTGTCCGCAACACCCGATCTTGAGTATCCAATGTTGGGTATTGTATCCACAATTACCTGGATTTGAGGAAGCCACCTGTCAAGCTAAGATGAATTCACAATGTATTTGATAAAATATTTCAAGTTGTGCTTGCAGTTATTCCACGCTAAGTGCACACCAATGTCAGGGTGCAGTAGGTCAATATTCACGGGTCTGCACGACGTAATCCCTCGTTGAGCAGATCAGTGTGTTGTCCTACGTGTACTCTCTCTATTGGAGTGCACTTACTTTCAATTACAGGGCTGTGTTTATGCAAGAGCAGACAAGGAGCAAGGATGAGTCAAAGAGCAGCTCAGAGGCGTAAGACAAAAAATCGTCTAAGTAAGAATCGACGAGAATCACTAGTGATTCTCGCCGAATTGTCGAGAATCACTGGCTGATTCTCGCCGGCTTAATCAGAGTGCAATCAAGTCAAATTCGACGAGAATCACTTTGTGATTCTCGACGAATCGTCGAGAATCACTTTGTGATTCTCGCCGATTTTGACTTGGGCGATTTTCTGGAAGAGCCTGAACCGGACTCTGTCGCTAGCACTGCTTTGAACCGGAGTTAGGGTTTCTTCTAGTGGGACCCACAATGGTCATCTTGAAGTTATCTACAGAATAAATACAGGCGTATTTTTGAACAGTAAGATCACGAAAAAAGACGAACCGCGACGTGACCTAGATCGCGAGTTCCGCTCCGCCGCCGTCGCCGCTCGAGAGAGTTGATCGCCGGTCTTGATCGTGGTTTCTTCCAGATCTCCGGTCGATAGAAGCTTAGCCAAGCATAGCGTCTCACGTGTCTAACCGGAGATCTCTTGTCTCTTGATTTGTTGATCGGAAAAACCTTCCTCGTCCGAATCGATCGAGACGACTGATCCTAGTGTGACCGTTGGAAGACCTTGCTAGCTTTGCTATGAAGTTTGGATCTCCAAAGTAAAGCAGCCGCACACCGTTGTTGCCGCCGATCACGTGAACCAAGACGCCGCCCATCTTGCCGCCGTCGGTTCCGGGGAGATTCTCTCCAAGAGAGATCTAGGGTTGTGGACTCTTCGTGGACTTCAAGAACACGTCGTCAACGAAGAGGGACACCTTAGTCTCCAAAAGTAGTTTGTATCTCTTGTACATTCTAGTTTATTTTTGTTGTAAAGGAACGTTGGTTCCGAGTTGTAAGGGTTGGGTGCAACCCGTGTTGTGGGAGTGTTGACTCCTACGTGTGGAAGGGTTCCTTCCGATAGTGCAAGGATTGGATTTCAATCCTGTTGGTGAAGAGACCGAGTCGTCCCGTGTTGGGAGATAGGTCGAAGGGGGAAAGTGGATGTACCCAAATCGGGGAACCACTATAAATTGCTTGTGTACTCTTTTGTGCTGTGTTGTTTTATTTTCGTGTGCATGTACAATTTAAATTCCGCAAAAACGCTGCACGTCACCTATTCCCCCCCCCCATATGTGAAAGTAGTTGACACTAGGTGGACTTTCATCCAAGATGCGTACCGACACCTCAACATATGAAATATTAGGCTCCAACTGGGGCACAGCATCCCAGACTTGCCCACTGCTTCATACACACTTCCTTAGTTGGCTTACATGAAATACATTATGAACATCTGAGAAATTTGCTGGCAAATCCAATCTATATGCTGACACGCCAATCTGCTCAACAATCTTAAACGGGCCCACATACCTTGGATCCAATTTCCGGTTCTTACCGAACCTCTTAAAACCAACCATCGGGGAAACCTTAAGAAACACAAGGTCCCCTAACGCAAATTCCAAGTCAGACCTACGCCGGTTGGCGTTCTTCTCATATCTCTCCTGAGCTATACGAATCTTTTTCCGAATAAGCTTCACTGCGACTTCCATTTCCTCGAGCACATCCGGACCCAACACAGGCCTCTCACCGACCTCGGTCCAAAATAAGGGAGTTCTGCAGCGCCTCCCATACAAGGCTTCAAACGGAGCCATTTGCAAGCTCTCCTGGTAACTATTATTGTATGCAAATTCCATAAGCCGCAAACGCTCATCCCACGCTCCACCGTGGTCCATGATGTAGCACCTGATCATATCCTCAACTATCTGGTTCACCCGCTCAGTCTAGTCATTGGTCTGTGGGTGGTAAGCTGTAGAATACCTAAAATATGTACCCAAACCCTCTTGTAGACTCCTCCAAAAGCGAGATGTAAAATGGGAGTCTCGATCCGAAATGATGCTAACTGGCACACCGTGTAATCTGATGATTTCATTCAGATACAGCTCTGCTATCTTTTTCATCGGATAGTCAATCTTGTACGGCACGAAGTGAGCACACTTTGTCAGTCTGTCCACTATAACCCAAACAGAATCAAATCCCCTTGGAGATCTCAGCAAGCCCGTAATGAAGTCCATAGAAATACTTTCCCACTTCCAAGTAGGGATCTCCAACAGAGTCAACTTGCCACCAGGCCTTCCATGATCGGCCTTCACATGCTTGCAAGTGTGGCAATCAGCAACAAATCGGGCTATATCACCCTTCATCCCATACCACCATGCAAACTGCTTCAATTCATGATACATCTTTGTAAATCATGGATGGTAGGCAACACTGTATCCATGAGCCTCTCTACAAATCATACCCCTGATGTCTCTAACAGCGGGGATGCAAAACCTGTCCCGGTACATCAAAGTACCCCCATCATCGATAGAGAAATCCGGCAACTCCCCTCTCTCAGTCCTGAGGTATAAGTGCAGAAGATCCGGATCATCCTTCTGGTGCAACCTGGTGAGTGAAATCCAAGACGGCTCTGCCACTGCCAAACTGCGTTGCATGTCACAGCGTCCCACAGAAATATCCATCAGGAGGAACTCTTCCACTAAACGATCAGCGGTGAGATAAAAGATCTTCCCCGTCTTCCTGCTCAGGGCGTCAGCCACCACATTGGCCTTGCCTGGATGATACTGTATGTCCACATCGTAATCGGCCACATACTCTAGCCACTGCCGTTGACGCAGATTCAACTCCTTCTGAGTGAACACGTACTTTAGACTTTTATGATCTATGAAGATCTTGCACTGAGCACCATAAAGTAAATGTCTCCACAGCTTCAGGGCAAAGATCACTGTTGCGAACTCAAGATCATGCGTGGGGTAGTTACTCTCATGAGACTTCAATTGCCTCGACCCATACGCAATCACCTTCCCTTCTTGCATCAACACACCTCAGAGCCCAACATGCGAGGCATCCACATACACATCATAGTCCATGCCCTCCGTAGGTAATGTCAATACAGGAGCAGTGCACAACCTCCTCTTTAGCTCCAAAAAGGCCTCCTCGCATTTCTCGCTCCAAATGAATGTCGTGTTCTTCTGAGTCAACCTGATCAAAGGTGCCGCCAGGGTAGAGAAACCCTCCACAAACCTCCTGTAGTAGCTGGCCAACCCTAGGAAGCTTCTAATCTCCTTGGGCGTGCTCAGCCTGCTCCAATCCATCACTGCAGAAATCTTTTCCGGGTCGACCGAGATCCCATCCTTATTTACCACATGGCCTAGAAATGAGACCTGAGGCAACCAAAATTCGCACTTGCTCAGCTTGGCGAATAACTTGTGGTTCCTCAACTCCGTTAGAACCAAGCGCAAATGCTGCTCATGCTCCTCAGCACTGCGAGAGTAGATCAACACATCATCAATGAATACCACAACGAACTTGTCTAGGAAGTCCTTGAACACCCGGTTCATCATGTCCATGAATGCTGATGGCGCGTTGGTTAAACCAAATGACATAACCAGGAATTCGAAATGCCCATGCCTCGAACTGAAAGCAGTCCGTGGAATGTCCGACTCACGGATCCTGAGCTGATGATAGCCTGAACGAAGATCGATCTTAGAGAACACCGTGCTACCACACAACTGATCAAATAAGTCATCGATCCTCGGCAGAGGGTACCTGTTCTTAATGGTGACTTTGTTCAGCTCCCTATAATCAATGCACAGCCTCATCGACCCATATTTCTTCTTCACAAATAGAACAGGAGCACCCCAAGGCGACGAACTCGGCCTGATAAAACCTTTTGCCAACAACTCGTCCAACTGGACTCGCAACTCCTCCAACTCACGAGGGGCCATCCGATACGGCACCTTAGCTGTAACGCCCCAAAGGTTGTATGCGAGTCGGTCGCGAAAAAGGGGTTTTTGGTGCTTTTAGGGGTACACGGCCTAAGACACGGGAGTGTCCAAGACCATGTCTGGCTGGTGATTTTCTGGCCGTTTCCATCCCGAGAAGGACACGACCAGGAACACGGCCGAAGGACACGGGCGTGTCATCCGACACGGGCATGTTCCAACCTGTGTCCCTACCCGTGTTCTGATGGGTCGTGTCCGTTGCCGTGGCAGTTATGCGTGACACGCCCACGAACACGGGCGTGTCGAGGAATCCGACATGGGCGTGTCAGGTCAGACAAGGGCGTGTCTTGGCCCGTGTGTGTTTCTCAGTTCGTCGATCGTGCCTGGATCGAGGCACACGGCCTGGGACACGGCCGTGTTCCAAGCCGTGTTCGGCCCAGGTCTGGGGAATTTTGTGCAGATCTGAGCCGTTCGTTTTCTTTAATTTAGATCTGATGGCTCAGATGAGTCCCTGCTCTATTTAGGCCTGGAATAGGAGGCTAATTCCCCATTTTCTCTCTAAAGTTCTCCCTTTCCAAAGTGAGAGAGACGAGGAAGAAGAAGGAGGTTTCCGGCCGCCGGCGGAGCGTCGGAGCACCGTTTCGAAATCGGAGAGCGGATCCGTAGAGGTAAGGTCGTTGCGAAGAGTTCTAACCGCGTAGTTTTTCCATGGCGCCAAAACGGACTACAAGGGTAACGATTCTCAACTTGAGCGTTGGAAGCTCTTTCTTTTGCATAGGGAACTCCGCTCCCGCGAGTGTGCGGCGAGTGCGTGGTGTTCCTTGGGGTTGATATGATTAGTCCGCCTTGTGTTGCATATAGAGTCCAGAATCATAAGTACGGGCATAGGCATTGTGTGGGAAGCCTACCCGGACGTGTACCATCTGGATCGGTGGTGCTGCATTTGTTGTGGTTTTGCCGGAGAAGACTCCGTGCTTTGGGTTTTTCGGGTTTCTACGCGGTAGATTGCAGCAGGGATCCTTGGAGGTTAGCTTCAAGGCACACCCGGAAAACTAAGCGGAAACGTGTTCTGCTAACTTGGCGGTCTGGGAACCGGCCTTGATCATAACTGGGTTATGAGATTGTTTTGGAAAATTTGGGATCCGAGAGAAGCTTGGCCCGCGCATAGGACTTAAATTGTACATGCGGCGTGAGCAACAGGCAAGTGGAATTGGACCTAGGCTATGTGGTTCGGTGCGAGAGACCCGAAGACGGGGACTGGCCGTTGGCATAGTCGGAGCCTTAGACGGTGGTCAGAAAGGCTAAATGCTCACATGTTGTTGCCATGCTGGGGGTGGTGGTGAATGCACTGATTTGTCAGGGTTCACCATGAATGTGCCCTGAGTGCACGGGGTGTTTGGCCGTGCGAGCCTACACCTGTGGTGAATTATAATTGCGCTATATATATTATTGGGCTAATGTTATGCAGGTAAAGAGCACCGCCGTCCCGAGTAAGGGGCGGGGTCGTTATAATTTGGTCGGCTTCTAGCTGACCGTTGCTTTATTTGCCACCGTGCGGTGGTATATGCTTGCAGGTGCTGCGGAGCCGAGCGCCAAGTAGCGGGCTGGAGCCCATGTTGCTGTGCTGGCCCTAGAAGGCCGTAGAATAGCTATCTTTACATTTATCATGTGTGGCCGGCCTGCGAGCCGATGTATGTAAAACACTCTTTATTAAGTGAATGTTTGTAAGGCCATAAGGCCATATAACAGTTTCTGTGTATTTGGGGTTTCATTCCTATTTTTGTAGCTGTGGACATTCATATTGATGGATTTAAGTTTGGCTTCTTTCAACTTTAAAAACTTCCGCTAGAATGCTCTGTATAGGACGAGTAGTCATAACAGGATGGTTTGAATATGCATTTGGTAACCCTTCCGACTGTCTGTGGTATATGGCGTCAGGTTCCAGCTGGACCTTCTGTTATATGTCATGCGACGGATGGGGGTGTTACATTTTGGTATCAGACTTCTGGTTACGGTCCGGCTTAAATGAATTCGTGGACGAATTATTTTAAGGGGTGTTGAGCACATGTGTGCGTCATCGTTATAACATCAAAAGAACCCATGAATGTCCACTTAGGAATGAAAATACACTTATTTTTTTGGAACCTGAGTGTTCCAATGATTGCTTTTAGCAATTTGTTTGTCGTCTAATCGTGTGTCTTTGCTACTATAGGCAGCTAGGAGCGGTGCTGGTCAGTCAGAGCGTCCGCAATTAGCGGAAAGTAGTGCACCAAGGGGCGTGCCTGCTACACCTCCTTCAGCGGAAACCATCAGGATGGTGGCTGAAGCCGTGTTCGCAATGATAAATGCCCAACCTGCAGGGCAAATGCATCGCACACCTTCTGCGAATGAGCAAGAACCGGTTAGGGCGGCAGAGCCGAGAGTGGTGGAACGCGCAGCAGTTGAGTTAGTAGAGCCGAGGAGAACTACGGAGAGGCAGCTAAAGTATGTGATGGGCTTTAATCCTCAGAGGTTTAATGGGGTTGGAACGCCAACTCAAGCTGAGGACTGGCTCTCTTCCATAAAGAGGGTGTTGACGGCCACAATGACTGAGGAGTGGCAGAGGACCACCATAGCGACTTTTCTTTTGGAAGGTGAAGCGAGGCTGTGGTGGGGCGAGTTGGAGTTTCATCTTCTAGTGGGAAGGCAACTTGCGGATGTGCCGATGGAGGAATTTTCAAGATTGTTCCTAGCCAGATTTGTACCCTCTGCTCAGAAGTTGGAGTTGGAGAATCAAATTCTTGGGTTGACTTAGGGATCCAGAAGCGTGGACGAATATCTGCATGAGTTCACACGGTTGGGTCGTTATGCTGGCGCTATGTTTTCATAAGATGAGAGGAAGACCAACCGATTCTATGAGGGTCTTCGCGGTGACTTACAGTTACTCCTTGCTGGGCCTAAGGCGCACGGCTTCCTAGCCTTGGTCAATTCGGCCCGATCGTTGGAAAAGGTTGCAAAGAAAGTTCAAGAGAAGAGGGACCCAGGAGAAAGGAAGACCGAGTTCAAGGAGCCAAGTAACAAGACAGGTTTTCGCAGATGGAACAAGAAGCGGAGGACTTCGAACTGAGCCCCTTTGGCTGAGCGTCGGGGGCAACTACAAGTTGAGTCCCCGGAGCTTGCTTCAACTGCGGGAAGACGGGGCATTTTGCCCGGGAGTGTTGGAGCAGACGTTCAAAGTCCGATCGGAGACCTGGAGCGACTTATGAGGAGAAAGGGAAGGCGGTGGAGTCAACCGCATCCCATCATGGTCCAGCCCAGCCTAGAGTCTACAACCTTGGTCTGCAGGAGGCCATAAAGCAAGCAGACGTGGTGACAGGTATGAGTTAAATTACAGTGGTTTAACATTTATAATTGTTACCTTCGTATTTGTTAGCTTACGTTTGTTAGTGCTAGGCTTTGTGTTAATCTTTGGGTTTCCGGCGAGAGCCCTTTTTGATACGGGAGCATCACATTCCTTCTTGTCTGAAAAATTCATATCGCACATCGGAGTTCCGTTCTCGATGGCAGAAAACAAGTTGGATGTGTTGTTGCCTAAAGGGTGCTCAATGCATGCAGATAGTGTCTGTGTTGTGAAGATTCGGATTGGAGACCGGGAGTTTGACTTGCGGGCGTTGGTTCTACCATTGATGGAGTTCGACGTAATTTTCGGTATGGATTGGCTCTCGGGGCAGAGTGCATGCATTGATTGCAACTGTAAAGAAGTCAATTTGGGTCTGGACACTGATCGGGAGACTACTTTTGCGGGCATGAAGGGGTCAGGGAAAGTTCTGATGTCGGCCCTTCAGGTGTTCAAGGCAGTTCGGTCTGGGGCAGAACTGTATGTCACAATAGTACAGACTTCGACGCCTAAGCCTAGTTTGGACAGCATCCCAGTTGTGTCCGAGTATCCTGATGTGTTTCCAGATGATCTCCCAGGAGCCCCTCCTCAGCGGGAGATACACTTTACTATAGAGCTGGTACCGGGTGCCAAACCGGTGTCACGCTCCCCCTATCGGATAGCCCCAGGAGAAATGGCAGAATTGAAGGTGCAACTGCAGGAGTTGCTAGAGCAAGGTTATGTGCGTCCAAGTTCGTCGCCTTGTAGCGCACCTGTCCTCTTTGTTAAGAAGAAAGATGGGAACTTGCGGCTTTGTATCGATTATCGGGAATTGAACAAGCTTACGGAAAAGAATAAGTATCCTATTCCCAGGATTGACGATCTGTTTGATCAGTTGGTTGGGTCAACAGTATATTCGAAGTTAGATTTGAAGTCCGGCTACTATCATTTGAGGATAAGGGAGAGCGACATCCCAAAAACAGCATTCAGTTCTCGGTTTGGGCATTACGAGTTCATGGTCATGCCGTTTGGGTTGACAAATGCGCCATCCGTGTTTATGGATCTGATGAATAGGACGTTCAGAGAATACCTGGATCATTTTGTGATAGTATTCATCGATGATATTCTGCTGTATTCGCGGTGCGAGGAGGATCACTACAAGCATTTACACATGGTGTTGGAGACTTTGAGGAAAAGTCAGTTGTATGCAAAGTTATCCAAGTGTGAATTCTGGTTATCCTCGATAGCGTTCCTTGGTCATGTTGTCAGTGGAGAAGGAATAGCTGTCGATCCGGCGAAGATAGTGGCGATACAGGAGTGGCCTACTTTGACTACGGTGGCAGAAGTCTGGAGTTTTCTGGGGCTTGCTGGCTACTACAAGCGCTTCGTAGAGAACTTCTCGCGGATAGCACTACCACTCACGACGTTGACAAGAAAGGATCAGAAGTTTGTGTGGTCTCTGGAGTGCGAACAGGCTTTTGAAGAGTTGAAGAGGCGGTTGACCACGACGCCTATCTTATGTTCGCCAAGTGGAACCGAAGGGTTCGAGATCTATAGTGATGCTTCGGGCAGTGGTTTGGGCTGTGTTCTGTTACAGCATGGGAGAGTGATAGCTTATGGTTCACGACAACTGAAGGTTCACGAGAGGAATTATCCGGTCCACGATTTAGAGTTAGCGTCCGCGATATTTGCTCTAAAGCTATGGAGACACTATCTGTATGGTGTGAAGGTGGATATTTACACCGATCATAAGAGTTTGAAGTACATGTTGGACCAAAAGGATCTGAACATGAGGCAGCGGAGGTGGATGGAGTTCTTAGGGGACTACACCTTCAAGATACATTATATGCCTGGGAAGGGAAATGCAGTGGCGGATGCGTTGAGTCGTAAGATTCCCGCACAAACCAATTGGTTATCGGTACATGATGAGAGATTGGTCCAAGAGTTGGAGGCATTGGAGATATCTTGTGTCGATAAGCAGTCTAGTGCCGAGGCGAAACTGTTTTGGACAGAAGTGCAGTGTGACCTAGCGGATAGAGTTCGGCGGGCTTTGGTTCAGGATAGTAGCATGAAGCAGATCTTGGATGAAGCTTTGGACGGGTAAAATTCCCATTTTGTGGTTGAAGATGGGTTGCTAAGGAAGGACAGTCGTCTATACGTTCCTAGTGCGGATAATATTCGGGAGGAGTTGATGTATGAGGCTCATCATACCAAGTACTCAATCCACCCGGGAAGCACGGAAATGTATAGAGACATGAAGAAATTATTCTGGTGGCCGGGTTTGAAGAAGGATGTTGCACTTTATGTGGCCAAGTGTCGTACTTGTGCATTGGTGAAGGCGGAATGCCAGAAGCCCAAAGGTTTCTTGAAATCCCTTCCTATCCCAGAATAGAAGTTTGACGACATATCTATGGATTTTGTGCACGGTTTGCCGAAGTCGCAGAAGGTAAACGACGCCATTTGGGTGGTCGTAGATAGATTGACAAAGGTGTCGCACTTTATCCCAGTCAGAAAGGAGGATCCAGTGGAAAAGTTAGCAAAACTCTACGTGGATAATATTGTACGGTTGCATGGTGTGCCTCGTAATATTGTTAGTGATCGAGATGGACGCTTCACGTCGAATGACTGGAGGTTGGAGCATAGTCTGTTGGGTACTAAGCTAAAGTTCAGCACAGCCTTTCACCCGCAGACAGATGGCCAAACCGAGAGAGTCAACAGGACTATGGAGGACATGCTTCGCATGTGCGTCCTAGATTTCGGGAAGCATTGGGAGGATCACCTGTACATGGTGGATTTTACGTACAACAATAGCTTTCAGGCAAGTATTGGAATGGCGCCTTTCGAAGCCTTGTACGGGAGGAAGTGTCGTACGCCGTTGTCTTCGTTGGAGACAGGCGAATCGAAGTTGTATAAACGTCAAGCATTGGAAGATGCCACTTCAAGGATACGAACAATTCAGGAAAGGCTAAAGATTGCTCAGGATAGACAGTCAAAGTATTACAACGCCAAACATAGAAAAGTGGAGTTCAACGTTGGCGACATGGTATATCTAAAAATCAAGCCGTTCAAGGGTGTCTCGTGGGTTCGACGCTTGAAGAAACTGAGTCCAAGATACCTTGGACCATTTGAAATCCTGGAGCGTGTTGGCGAGGCGGCGTATAGATTAAAACTGTCCACGGATTTGAGTGGGCTGCATGACGTATTCCACGTATCGGTTTTTGCTTAAGGCAGTGCAAGAGCCTTCAAAGATCGTTGCGGACAATCAGGTACCGGTTGATTATGAGTTAACAACAAGGGTCAGGCCAGTATGAATTGAAGACGTTGCAGTCAAGCGACTCCGCAACAAGGAGGTCAGAATGGTTAAAGTCCGTTGGAATAATTGCAGACGTGAGGAGCTTTCTTGGCAGCGAGAGCAAGCTATGTTGGAGGAATACCCCGAGTTATTCCATTCAGGTATCATTTAGCTTTTGTGTACCTTTGCTTAGCTTCGGACGAAATTCATTAAGTAGGGGAGATTTGTAACGCCCCGAAAGTTGTGTGCGAGTCGGTCGCGAAAAAGGGGTTTTTGGTGCTTTTAGGGGTACACGGCCTAGGTGTCTGGCTGGTGATTTTCTGGCCATTTCCATCCCGAGAAGGACACGGCTAGGAACACGGCCGGAGGACACGGGCGTGTCATCCGACACAGGCGTGTTCCAACCCGTGTCCCTACCCGTGTTCTGATGGGTCGTGTCCGTTGCCATGGCGGTTATGCGTGACATGCCCACGAACACGGGCGTGTCGAGGAACCCGACACGGGCGTGTCAGGTCAGACACGGGCGTGTCTTGGCCCGTGTGCGTTTCTCAGTTCGTCGATCATGCCTGGATCGAGGCACACGGCCGTGTGACAAGCCGTGTTCGGCCCAGGTCTGGGGAATTTTGTGCAGATCCGAGCCGTTCATTTTCTTTAATTTAGATCCGACGGCTCAGATGAGTCCCTGCTCTATTTAGGCCGGGAATAGGAGGCTAATTCCCCATTTTCTCTCCAAAGTTCTCCCCTTCCAAAGTGAGAGAGAAGAGGAAGAAGAAGGAGGTTTCCGGTCACCGACGGAGCGTCGGAGCACCATTTCGAAATCGGAGAACGATCCGTGGAGGGAAGGTCGTTGCGAAGAGTTCTAACTGCGTAGTTTTTCCATGGCGCCAAAACGTACTACAAGGGTAACGATTCTCAACTTGAGCGTTTGAAGCTCTTTCTTTTGCATAGGGAACCCCGCTCCCGCGAGTGTGCGGCGAATGCGTGGTGTTCCTTGCGGTTGATATGATTAGTCCCCCTTGTGTTGCATATAGAGTCCGGAATCGTAAGTACGGGCATAGGCATTGTGTGCGAAGCCTACCCGGACGTGTAACGTCTGGATCGGTGATGTTGCATTTGTTGTGGTTTTGCCGGAGAAGACTCCGTGCTTTCGGTTTTTCGGGTTTCTACGCGGTAGATTGCAGCAGGGATCCTTGGAGGTTAGCTTCAAGGCGCACCCGGAAAACTGAGCGGAAACGTGTTCTGCTAACTTGGCGGTCTGGGAACCGGCCTTGATCATAACTGGGTTATGAGATTGTTTTGGAAAATTTGGGATCCGAGAGAAGCTTGGCCCGCGCATAGGACTTAAATTGTACATGCGGCGTGAGCAACGGGCAAGTGGAATTGGACCTAGGCTATGTGGTTCGGTGCGAGAGACCAGAAGACGGGGACTGGCCGTTGGCATAGTCGGAGCCTTAGACGGTGGTCAGAAAGGCTAAATGCTCACATGTTGTTGCCATCCTGGGGGTGGTGGTGAATGCACTGATTTGTCAGGGTTCACCATGAATGTGCCCTGAGTGCACGGGGTGTTTGGCCGTGCGAGCCTACACCTGTGGCGAATTATAATTGCGCTATATATATTATTGGGCTAATGTTATGCAGGGAAAGAGCACCGCCATCCCGAGTAAGGGGCGGGGTCGTTATAATTTGGTCGGCTTCTAGCTGACCGTTGCTTTATTTGCCACCGTGCGGTGGTATATGCTTGCAGGTGCTGCGGAGCCGAGCGCCATGTAGCGGGCTGGAGCCCATGTTGCTGTGCTGGCCCTAGAAGGCCGTAGAATAGATATCTTTACATTTATCATGTGTGGCCGGCCTGCGAGCCGATGTATGTAAAACACTCTTTATTAAGTGAATGTTTGTAAGGCCATAAGGCCATATAACCGTTTCTGTGTATTTGGGGTTTCATTCCTATTTTTGTAGCTGTGGACATTCATATTGATGGATTTAAGTTTGGGTTTTTTCAACATTAAAAACTTCCGCTCGAATGCTCTGTGTAGGACGAGTAGTCATAACAGGATGGTTTGAATATGCATTTGGTAACCCTTCCGACTGTCTGTGGTATATGGTGTCGGGTTACAGCTGGACCTTCTGTTATATGCCATGCGACGGATGGGGGTGTTACATTAGCAATAGGATGCGTACCCGATTCCAAATCAATCACAAACTCAACATCCTGCTCGGGGGGAAGACCAGGAAGGTCATTAGGAAAAACATCACAGAAACCACGAACCACAGGAATCTCCTCCAAGCGCGGCACACTGACATCAGTCCCAACCACCAAGACTAAACAAGCAAAACAATCTGGATGAAACAGCTTCTGAGCACATACCGCAGAAATGATAGGAGAATCCTGGCACGGATCAACATACACACTTCCAGGCTGACAGTTGTCCTTGATGAAGTCCAAGCGCTTCCCTTTGCACTGAATAACCGCATCATACTTAGACAACCAGTCCATGCCTAGAATAACATCGAAGTCCTCTAGATCAATCATCTTCAAGTCTGTCTTCGCAAGAAAGTCCCCCAACAAAACAGGGCAATCCAAAATGCCCAAATCTGACAACACAGATTCACCAGAAGGGAACTTGACGCGGAAGGTATCACGAACTTGATCTTGAATCAACCGATATCACTCTACAAAAGCTCTAGCCACAAACGAGTGGGTAGCGCCGGAGTCAAACAGAACACGTGCCTAGCGGTTCTTCACCTTAAATTTCCCTATAGGAGTATATATAAGCAACTAAGGAACTACCAATACAAAACTATAACCATTCTAGCAAATAAAACTTTCAGGCTAGGAAAATAACTAACCTGAGATGACCTGAGTCGAGGTCTGAACCTCCTCGGAAGAGATCACGTTCAGTTTTCCTTTTCCATTGTCCACACGCTGAGGCAGAGGTAAAGCCTGAAGTGGAACTGCTTGAAGAATAGGCTGGACCTGAGGACACCTTGCCTTGATATGGACCTTCTGGCCACACTGATAGCAGAATTTATCCTTGGACCAGCACTGGGCAGCATCTTGCCCGGGTCGCTTGCACACAGAACAGGGAACATCCTTCCTAGGAGCACCTTGAATGACATGAACTTGCTTCATCTTCTGAGCTCCCGCCTTCTTAAAACAACTCTCAACAGGGTGGCCTGACAGGCCACAGAAGCTACACACTACCCTGCTCTTCTTTCCCGGAGCAGCATCGAGTACCTGGGGGTTCTTCTCTTCAGCAGACTTCCTCTTGTCCTTCCACATTTGCTGTCATCTATTATTTGCGGTCTCAATTGCCTCCACTTTCAGAGCAGCCTCCACTACCCCTGCATAAGTCTCTGATCCATAAGCACTGGCCAACTGCTGCACCTCGCTCCTCAAGCCACCAAGGAACCGCTTGACTCTATCAGCTTCAACACTCACCATCCCAGGGGCAAACCGGCTCAACTTGTTGAACTCTATCTCGTACTCACTGACCGTGAGTTACCTCTTCTTCAGGTGAAGGTAGTCGTTCATAAGTGGATCACGCTCGACCGAAGGCAAGAACTTCCTCAACAGTATCTCCTTGAACAATCCCCAAGAGCAACTAGCCACCAAGCTCTCCTTTCCCCTAAGCCACCAGCTCTTAGCCAAACCCTTTAGCTGATAGGCGGCTATCATCACTCTCTGACCATCTCCAACACCGGAGTATGAGAACATCTCCTCCATAGAGATCAGCCAATCATCTATGACCATGAAATCTGCCTTCCCATCATATGTAGGAGGGCTAAAACACTGAAACTGAGAAATAAAGGCCATCTCTGCTGGCACCACCATTGGAGGTCTCAGGGGAGCAGGAGGGGGAGGAGCAGCTGACCCCCATGCAGGGTCTTGCACCCCCTGAGTCTGCCCTGCCACAACCGCCACCAGATACTGGATCCGGTCCTGCATCTCCACCATCTGCCTAGTCAAGGAATCATTGCTCTGCCGCAGGCTCTCGATCACCGCATCACTCTGCGCTCCTGAGGACTCACCCTCAGACAGGGGAGTCGACTTGGTCGAAGGACGTCTCGCCATCCTAAAACCATAGAAACTAAGGTCAAAACCTAGTGCAACAGTTGGAACAAACTGCCAGTACAGATAATACATACATAAATATGAACTTTTAACTGCTATACTTGCTATGGGATTTTATTTTGTTTAACAAAAGTGATGCTATGCCTAACCTTGGATGGTTAACCACCATCAACTAACTCGTGTGCCTAGATCGGGAATGCATGAATTTATATTCTTTTTTCTGATTTAAAATCATGTGTGTATATATGTCATCCTGCAAATCTTTAGCTTGGCACGTTGTGCTTATGCAATGTTATGCTATGCATGATGGTTCTATGCATTCTAAAAAGGCACTAATGCATGTCATGAGCGGCGTATGCATGAAAATGTTATGCATCCCATACTACATAACATTCTCATGCAACGAAAAAGAAACGTGCTAGTCGCATTCATGTGATGAGGTTATGCATCCCATACTACATAATCCTCACATGTTGCCCCTATGGTGGATCCATATACAGACACATATTATGCATCCCATACTACATAATATGCCCCATATACTTCATGTTATGCTATGAGTGTAGTGGTCATGCTTCAGCCAATACGTGTTGATGACATATCGGTATTTTTATGATATGATGCTAAATATCTAATACCTATAAGGAAAGGTTGCCCGACAAATTATCATGCAACCTCCCTCTGATACCAACTGTCACAACCCGCATTTTCTCCAAATTTAGGAAGTATCAGAGTTTGAGAAAACACGCGCCGTGATGCCACGTCGAGCAGGGGATAACTGTCAACGCTCAGGCGAACACCATCTAATTAGACTATGAAATTTCATAAGTTTAATGATTAGAAAAACAATCAGTTATATTTTAGAGGCCGTATCCCTCGGCTCGGTGGATCATCTAGTCCACGGTTTAAAAACTATACTTATACGCGGCGGAAAATTCTTTATTTATATTTGACATCCTATGAGAGTGCATAAGTGACCCCCGAGGTCAACTTATACTATGCAAGACTCTAGATTTATATTATATTATAAGTAGGAAAACGATCTTTTTACGTTACTTGGAAAGTAGTGTATGAGTTTTATAAACATGCTGATCATGAGATTTACTAATAATAGTGTTTTAAAGTTTAAAAATAACTAGCAACCTAGCATAAATCTTCCCAAGAGAAAGTAGGCTATCTCTAGAAAGGTAGCAGTAAAGGAAACATATCCAGTATCATAAGGTAAAACTACTAGTGGGCGTCAACAAACTGACACGAACCCACTGACAAGCATGTATGTCTGTAAGAAAAGCAGAAAAACTACCTCACAATAGCAAGAGAAAGATCCCTACAACTCAAGGGATCACTAGCAACACCACAACAAATCTACCCGCCTACCCGGCTATAATCAGATCCCGAGGCATTCAGAAAAGAAAAGAACACCTCAGCAAGTAAAACAAGAAATCAGAGTTAGAGCGTTAAATAAAAATGGGACAAAAGAGAGTAAGTAATCATGACAGTAAAAGCAAACACTGTCACAAGTAAGCCAAAGTACACCAAGTATCAGGTAATAACAACAAGCCCTGCCCAAATCCTGTAGAGGCTACAAGGCAAAAGACAAGAAAACTTGCCACAATATGCTGCATTCTACAAGGAAGAAACACCTAACAATCCTAATTTGTGAGTTAATGGCAGTAGTAAACAACATGGACCTGAGTTGTTGACCAAAAACAATCCCCCAAACAAAACAGTTCAAACTAAAAATGAAATTCCACTGTGTCAGCACAAAACCACCACAAACCCAGCCCGTACCTGGGATAAAAAGGGTGGCGGCCACATCAATACCGAACCCGTACCTGGGACTAAAAAGTGGCGGCCACGGCTCGCACACAAAACATCCCGCTCCTTTAGAGCGTCAAAATACCACTACCTGCCATAACCCATGATTCGGCCCTCAAAATAAAGGAAGAACGAAAGGCCGACAAGACATCCCCCCTAGGAGGTAATCACTCGGGAAGAAAAGAAAACGAAAAGGAAGAAATCCCAGCTTACAGGAATAAACGACCACAGCTACAGGAATAGTCGAACGCAGCTCGACGATTTTCGTCGAGTGCGGGAAAAATCGTCGAACGCAGGAAAATCGTCGAACGCAGCTCGACGATTTTCGTCGAACACAGGTCACGGGAAATCGTCGAACTCCGTTCGACGATTTTCCTTTAGTCGAACACAGGTCACGGTAAAAATCGTCGTACGTCGTTCGACGATTTTCCTTTCGTCGAACAAATGTCACGGTAAAAATCGTCGAACGTCGTTCGACGATTTTTCTTTCATCGAACAAAGGCCACGAGAAAAATCGTCGAACTCCGTTCGACGCTTTTCGTCGGACCCAGAACTATGGCAATTCGTCGAGCTCAGCTCGAAGATAATCTTCGAACCCAAATCGACGATCTTCGTCGAACTGGCTGTATTGAGTGCACAGTAATCCTATACCTCCAACTTCGTTTCTGCTGGATCCCTAGTTGATTTGGGCTAGGTTCACTAGCTTAGGATGTGATCCAACATGTATAGCCAGGGTCAAATTTGTGTCCTAGAGTCTAGGCCAAGTCCTTAGAGTCAACTTCAGATGGACCAGCTATCAACAAGACCATCAGAGACTCCAGACTTAGAAGATTTCAAGACTAAGGAAAATGAGTTCGACGTTCGTCGAACTCAGGTCGATGAAAGGCGTTCTGAGCTCGACGATCTTGAGAAATTTCTCTGTGCTGAGCTCGACAATCTTTGTTCTCTGTTCGACGAAGACTGAGATTCTTCAACAAGCTAAAGTCAGGATAACTCCAGATTTTTCTAAGTCCAACTTCAGGCTTTGGTCGACGAACAGGATTCTGAGCTCGACGAACTTGGACCTCAAGTTCACAACTTCTCAGGTCGACGAATTCAGTACTCTGCTCGACGATTTCTTGTCTACGATTTGAATCCTTCTCAGTCAGAGACTTCTCAGATTCTAAGTCCACATTCATTCTTCGCTCGATGAATTTGAATCTCTGTTCGACGAATCATGATTGACAGTGTTGATTATCTGATCGACGAATTTGATTGTCAGTTCGACGAAGATTGTAGCAGAATTGACAAGATTCCCTTGAAGACAAATTATTATTATCTGGTCGACGAACTCAACAGCTCAGCTCGACGAACTGTGAACTTAGCTCGACGACTCTTGTTCTTCGTTCGATGATTCCAGATTAGGTCTTCTCCAGTTTTCCATCCCTTTTCTTGGCGATGAATCCTAAGTAATTAATGCTCAATCTTCTCGGAATGTTACTGTTGGAACGAGCATTGATCATGGACTATTTCATGTCGGTTTTCCATGGGACAGTTAGGGAATTCATTGATTGTCGCTTCCTTCCTAGGCCGACTGCAATTACTGCTCACACATTCAAATTTTGAAAGTTCTTCAGTTAGTCTTAAGTCAGAAAAGAGAAGATTAATCAAATAGATACAGACAGACATTCCACAGAAGAACAGTCTTACAGAAATCTAAAGTTCTCTTCTACAATCAGCCTAAGCCAGAGAACATCATCAAGAAGAAGAAGAACATTCAATCTCCATCAATAGTCTTCTTCTTTCAACCCTACAGGATAACTTCTGAAGGACAACAATCTCTATCTGTCAAAGAAGTTCCTGAAGAAATCTCTAGTCCAGTCACACAAGCTCTTTGAAGACCTATCACCCTGAAGCAGTACTCCAGAATTCCTGATCCATTCAAGATCTCAGGGGGAGCAATCTGCCAAAATCAATCCACAAGTCTTCTCAGTTGTTATTGAGAAAGAGAAGACCCCATCACCCCTTTTTCCATCCTCTGTACAGGGTTTTAATTCCCTTCAAAATTATTCCCGGTTGCAAGTCTCCTACCAAAAGACTTAAGGTTTTGGTTTTTTGAGCACCTGAACAAAAGCTCATTGGTGTCAGACACCTGATCAAAAACCTGAGTGGATTCCTACCAGGGTGGTAGAAGAGTGGATGTACCCAGGTTGGGGAACCATTATAAATTTCTTGTGTCGTCTGGTTGCCCTTTTTCTTTTGTTTTGGCTGTGTTCTGTGATTGTTTAGGTTATTGTGCTTATTTCCTTATTTGCTAATTTGTTCACTTAAGATTACAGCAAAAGTTGTAAAAAGTTTGTAGTGAGCACAATACTCTATTCACCCCCCCTAGAGTATTTCAGATATAACCTGCACTTTCAATTGGTATCAGAGGGAGGTTGGTTAAAACACCACACCTTGAGAGGTTAATTGGTTTTACAGGCTAACACTTGAACCATAAAGATCCCTCTTGTTAGATCTGATTATTTTGTTTTTGTTATTAGATTTATTTCTTCACAGAAATGGCTCAAAACAAAGATAATGCAAGCATCAGACCTCCACTATGCAATCTTAACAGATTTGCAATCTGGAAGGAAAGAATCAAATTTTATATGAATTCTATTGATGAAGATATTTTTGCTTCTATCTTGACAGGAGTACCTCCAGCACCTACAGCTTCTACAAGCACCTCTACAAACATGACCACAGTACCTCCTCCAGAGAATAATGATGCCTACAAGAAAGCCAAAATTGCAGATGCAAAGGCAATGAACATCTTGGCTCAGACTATGTCAGATGACATATTTCAGAAGGTGGCTGAGTGCACCTCAGCCAAGGCCATTTGGGATTCCCTCAAACAAATGGTAGCTGGTTCAGCAGATGAAAGGAAAGACAGGAGATAAAATATCATATCCCTGTATGAGAATTTCAAGAAGGATGAGGCTGAATCAGTGGCTGAAATGTACAACAGGTTGAGCTCAATCATCAATGAGCTTAAAACCTTTGATAAAGACATCACCCTTACATAGGTGAATGACAAAATCTTGATGTGCTTCCCTAGCTCTTGGGACTCAAGAATCTGGCCTATCAAAGAAGCCAGAAGCCTAAATGAGATATCAACTGAATCTCTGCTAGGCAAATTAAAGTCTTATGAGCAGTTGATCAAATCAAGAGAAGAAGCTGAACAGAAAACAACAACTCCAGTGAGAAAGGATCACAGCATAGCCTTCAAGGCATCTGAGGAAAGTGAGACCTCAACATCCGATGAAGAACTCATGAGCCTCTTTGCAAAAAGATTTTATAAGATGGCTAGAAAGGATTTCAGAAGGAAATCATCCAGGCAGGATGACAAGCCCAGATTTGACAAGACACCAACCAAGGAGGTTGTGTGCTTTGGATGTAGAAAGTCTGGACATTACATCTCAGAATGTCCAGAAAACTAGAAGAAGGAGAAAAGCAAAGAAAAAGACTCCAGGAGAAAACACAGTATCAGACCCTCCTCCAGCAAGTACAAAAAGAAAGACAAGGGCTTTGTTGCTGAGACATGGAGTGATACTGAAGAAGAATCATCCTCTTCCAGCTCAAGTGAAGAAGAGGAAGAAGCAAGATCCAAGGAGGTTTTCCTTATGGCAATTGATGCCTCCAGGAGCAATTCAGGATCAGAAGGAGAATCTGAAGATGAAGCAGCCTCAGACTCAGAGGCAGATCAGGTTCTTTCAAGTTTTGATTTTAATTCTGATTTATTTAAAATTGAATTCAAAACAATGTGTTTAGATTTAATTAATTCAGAGAAAGAAATAAAAACCCTTAGAGAAAGACTAGGAAATCTTGAATCTGTTAACTCAGAAAATATTAAACTAAAAGATGAACTAACTTTAGCAAATGAACAGATAATTAAATTAAAATCTGATTTATGTGAGGCTAAACAACTTGAGCAATCTCTCAATGGAAGAAGTCTCAAGCTGATGGGCATAACAAGCATAGTAAATGCCAGATTAAATGGCAAGCTGGGCTTGGGTGCATCATCAAGTTTGCCCCCCATAATTAAGAAAAACATTATTACCACACCCATTAAATTTATTTCTGCCAAGGTAAAAGAGAAGATACCAATAAACAAGAGCAATACAAATCAAAAAAACAGCTAATAAAAACAAGGTTCAGCAGCATTCGTCGAACTCAGATCGACGAAATTTGACCCATTCGTCGAACCCAGATCGACGAACGTTGAACACAAAATTCAGTTATAACTATTCGTCTAACTGCGATCGACGAACTTTGTATGGTTAGTCGAGTAGAGGTCGACGAACATGGGGCGCAGAAAATGAATATTGTCATTCTCTGAGCAGAGATCGACGATCTCAGCCCTATTCGTCGAACTCTGGTCGACGAACTTATAAGAATTCATCGAACCCAGAAGGACCAAACAAAAATCATTTCTCTTATAGAAATTCTAAGCCAGCTAATAAGCCATTCAATCCAGTAGCTGATTGGGTTATTCCACCTAGGAGATATCAGCCCTTAGGTTATAAATCTCAACCTACTTTGTTAGTTATATCCAGCTTTTCATTTCAACCAAATAAAGGACCCAAGGTAACCTGAGTCAAGAACAATTGAGTTTTGATTTTCATTACAGGTACAGGTGAAGAGCTGTCCAAGGGTGAGTCAGACCTGGTACTTGGACAGTGGTTGCTCCAAGCATATGACAAGCAGCAAGGACAATCTATCTAATTACAAGTCCAAGCTAGGACCAAAGGTGATCTTTGGTGATTCAAATAGTGGCCAGTCTGAAGGATATGGAGCAGTAAATATTGGAACAGTTACCTTCAAGAGAGTAACATATGTAAGAGGACTCAAACATAACCTAATATCCATAAGCCAATTATGTGATGAAGGTTATCAGGTACAATTTAACTCCACCTCCTGTTCTATTATTAATAATGAAAACAAAATTGTTTTAATTGGAATTAGACAAGGTAACATATATCTAGTAGACTTTATTTCTGCCAAAACTGATGTTTGTTTACTCAATATCACTAGTAACCAAAATGAGTTGTGTCATAAAAGATTAGGTCATGTAAACCTTAAGAATATAGCTAGGTTATCTAAAGACAACCTTGTTAGAGGTTTACCTTCTGGTCCCTATAAGAAGGAAAACCTATGCATGACTTTTCAATTAGGCAAGCAAACTAAAACTAGTTTCAAATCCATTAATAAGAGTGATTCACCTAGGATTTTGTATTTGCTTCATGTGGATCTATTTGGACCCATTATTGTACAAAGCCTAGGAGGGAAGTTTTACACTTTAGTGATTGTTGATGACTTCTCCAGATTCAGTTGGGTAGCCTTTCTGAGAGCTAAGTCAAATACATTCAAGGTTCTTACAGATTTTCTCAGGACCATACAGATTGAGTTCTCTACTCATGTTGCATTGATCAGAAGTGATCATGGCACATAGTTTGAGTCTCTTCTTATGCATGAGTTCTGTGAGAAGGAAGGTATCAGGCAGTGCTTTTCAGCTTCTAGAACTCCCCAACAAAATGGGGTAGCTGAAAGGAAAAATAGGACACTCATTGAATCTGCAGGCAAATTATTGACAGATGCTTACATGCCTCTATCCTTTTGGGCAGAAGCTGTAAACACTGCTAACTATGTCCTGAATAGAAGCCTTATACATAAGCTGAAAAATAAGACCCCCTATGAATTGCTTAAAGGAAAGAAACCTAAAATCACATATTTTAAATTTTTTGGTTGTATATGTTATATTCACACAAACAACAAAAGATACATTAGAAAGTTTGAGGCTAAGGCTGAAGAAGGGATTTTTCTAGGATACTCCAAGTAAGCAAGGCCTATAGGGTTTTTAATAAATCCACTCTTAAAATTGAAGAGTCAGTCCATGTATCTTTTGATGAAGCTAACATGTCTTATAAGGAGAAAGTGATTTCTACCAAAAGCTCTTTGCAGGTTCCACAACTGTGTGAGTCTATGGATGAACTAAACATTACCCAAGAAGTGTCAACCCATCCTTCTCCACAGGTTGCTGAATATAGTGAAGAAGAAATTCAAGTGGAAGTGGCTGAACTTCCCTCAACAGCTAATAACATTCCCCAAGAGGAATTAATTATAGAAGCTGCTGCTGAACAAACTCCACCAACAAATCTTGTCACACTTAGAGATCACCCCAGATCTCAAGTGATTGGAGACATTTCAGCAGGTGTACAGACAAGGCATCAAATCTCCCAATTCTTGATGCATGCCTTTTTTCTATCTCAGATTGAACCTCTCTCCATCCATGAAGCTGAGCAAGATCCACACTGGATCATTGCAATGCAAGAGGAACTAAATCAGCTTGAGAGATGTAGAGTTTGGGATTTGGTTCCAAGACCCCATAACTACACAGTTATTGGAACCAAATGGGTCTACAGAAATAAGCTAGATGCTCAAGGAAATATTGTGAGAAATAAGGTTAGGCTTGTTGCTCAAGGCTACATGCAAGAGGAAGGAATTTACTATGACCAAACCTTTGCCCCTATTGCAAGGTTAGAGGCCATAAGAATATTCATTGCCTATGCAGCTCACAGGAGATTCAAAGTTTTCCAAATGGATGTCAAGAGTGCATTTTTGAATGGAGTGCTTCAAAAAGAGGTTTATGTGGAACAACCTCCAGGTTTTACCTCTCTAACTCAACCCTCTTTTGTATTCAAATTGCATAAAGCTCTCTATGGTTTAAAGTAAGCTCCAAGAGCTTGGTATGAGACCTTAGCAAGCTTTCTTTTAGAGCATAAATTTACAAGAGGAACCATAGATAAAACTCTTTTCACTAGACATCATAAGGACCAAATATTGTTTGTACAAATATATGTGGACAATATCATCTTTGGGTCTACTGATCCCAAATTGTTCAAGAGGTTTGCTGACCTCATGCATTCCAAATTTAAGATGAGTAGCATGGGTGAGCTTTCTTACTTCCTTGGTCTCCAAGTGAAGCAGCTCCCTGATGGTATCTTCCTCTCCCAAGCTAAGTATGGTAAAGAGCTTATTAAGAAGTTTGGGATGGGTGATGCTTCAGGAATGAAAACACCTATGGCTACCAATGTTGTTGTGGATTCTGATGCAGCAGGGAAACCTGTAGATCAGAAGCATTATAGGGCAATTGTTGTCTCCCTATTATACCTAACAGCTAGCAGGCCTGATATCATGTTTGCCACATGCCTTTGTGCTAGGTTCTAAGTGAACCCTAAAGAATCTCACCTTATTTTCTTAAAAAGAATTTTGAGATATATAAAGAGTTGTCTTAATCTAGGACTCTGGTATCCTGTAGATTCAGAGTTTGAGTTAACTGGATACTCAGATACTGACTATGCTGGATGTCGAATGGACAGGAAGAGTACCTCTGGAACTTGCCAGTTCCTGGGTATGAGACTTGTCTCCTGGTTTTGTAAAAAGCAAACATCTGTGTCTACATCAACTACAGAAGCAGAATACATGGCTGCTGGCAGCTGCTGTTCACAAATATTATGGATACAAAACCAACTCCTACACTATGGTGTCAACTTAAATAATTCAACATTATTTTGTGATAATACTAGTGCCATTGCTATAGCACGGAATCCAGTTCACCGTAGTAGGACTAAACATATTGATATAAGACATCATTTCATTAGAGATGGTGTAGACAAAAAGAAAATTAACCTAATCCATATTCCTATTGATTTACAGAGAGCAGACATTTTCACCAAACCTTTGGATGAGAAAAATCATATGTTCTTTATAAATCAACTGGGAATGATCAATGGAGAAGAGTTAAATTAATTTCTGTCTGCATTCGACGAAATTTCCAGAGTTCGTCGAACGGAGTTCGACGAATTTGGTAATGTTTGAGAGATGTTCGTCGAACGGAGATCGACGAATTCTCTGTGTGTGGAAATAATTTTCGTTGACCAGAGATTGACGAACTTTACTTCAGAAGATATTTCGTCAAACGGAGTTCGACGAACTATTTTTGTTTCTTCTGGATGAGATCGATGAATTATTTGTCTATAAGTTATTTCGTCGAACTCAGTTCGAAGAACTATTTCTTTTTCGTGGAATGGAGTTTGTCAATTCATATTCAGGAAAACCCTATATCTAGGTTTTCTTCGACCTCCGTCCCACGCTTTCAGTTCCTGTTGCACTTGATCGTTGTTTGTCTTTCTTGCAGGTCATCAATGGCGATTCCGGCGAGCACCCTAGCTGTAATGAAATTCGATACCGGATTTGATATGGACTTTGATTCTTTACAGCATTCTGACCCAATATTTCTCTACATTCTGGAACTTCTAGAAGAACTTGGTCTCAAGGATTTTATGACTAGAAGAATTAAACTGCATGCAACTAAAATTAGAGAATGGGTATACCCTTCTTTTGCTTCTGAGGAAAATGTCTTGACAAGAAATAACAGGTGTAATGCTGTTTCTTTATCTCCCGCCGTTTTTTCTGAATTTTTTGGATTGGTCAATGGAGAAGATGATTTGGATGTAGATTCTGATGAGTTTAGTGCAATGCTGAATCTAATGGAGTTTGCTGGGAGTAACCCTAACAAGTTGTTAAAGAAATAACTTTTTGCGGCCTACCAGTTCTTGGCAGACATTGTGGGAAAAGTGCTGATGGGCAAGCACTCCACGCACGATTACATCACAAAACACCAATTCCTTGTCATGTGTGCAGTGGTCAACAAGAGACATGTCGATTGGGGCAAGATCTTCTTTGATTTTATAAAGAAGAAGAACAGTAAGAAAGAGGTCTGCTTCGGAAGAATCTTGGGGATTTTCCTTCAAGAAAAAGCTGGTGAATTCATGGTCTCCCAGACCATCTTCATCAATGTCAGCAAGCGCCTCACATGCGCTTTGTTTGGCAGATGGGAGAGGACGATCTTCAAGCCATCCAAGGCTTCCTCCTCCTCCATCCCAGCTTCTGAGAGCACCAGGGCTGTGAAGGCTGCTCCCCACCCTGCATAAGAGGTAATCCCATCTCCACACCCTCTTCCAGCAACCCATCTTCCATCTTCAACCAATCTTCCATCTCCTCCAGCACCCCAATCACAACAACATTCTCATGTTCCTACTCCTCCTTCATCTCTACCACTTGACATCCCTGATAGTCCATCTACCCCCCTTCAAGAGAATCTACACCCAACTCCTCCAACATCACCTACTCCACCTCATTTATCTAACATTCCACATTTTCATATACCATCCCCTTCTCCTCCTCCCCTAGACATCACCACAACAGATGAAATTTCACCTCTTTCCCCTCCATCTGTTCCCCTCCCTTCATCTACTTCTCTACCTTCAACAACTCCCTCTCCATCTTTGGACTCCTCCACTGTATCTACCATCATATCCCTGCTCACTCCCCTCATCAAATCTCTAATCACAGAGGCCATTACACCTATTGTAATTTCTATTAATTCTTTATCTGCCCAAGTATCTCTTCTCTCTATTGCCCCCTCTTCATTCAGGGGCCTGGATCCAGGTTCTCCTGAAACCAGGCAGGGGGAGATGCTCTGTGATGAAGTAGTAGCAGATGAAAATGCAGAAGCAGCAGTAGCAGGTATAGTAGCAGATGCAGCAGCAGTTCCTTCTACAGCAGCTTCAGATGCAGATGCAGAAATTTTGACAGATTTTGATTCTGATTCTGATTTGATTGAATTGATTCATTTTATGGATACTGACATTGACTTAGATGAGTCAGTTCCAGAGCATATAAAAACTGTTGGTGATTTTCATTTAAATCCCACAGTTAATTTGACTGTTTTGTTGAGAAGTTTTGATATAATTTATGTACAGTTACCCTCTACTAAGCCACAGTTGGCTATTGTGCCCTATACATCTCCAATAAGTCCAGCAGTTGCTAAGCAACTCTGTGACAGTTTTGCAATTCCCGTTGTTGCTCCAACATCTAAAGTTATTCCAGAAGATGTCTCAGCACCAATTTTTGTCATGGATGATTCCCCTATGCCAGATGTGGATGAGCTGATCTTGGCTGATATTGAAGAGGAAAATAGGGCAGCAGCTGCAAGATCTGTCCCAATTGCTTCTGATTCTTGTATAATTTCTTCTTCCACTACTTCTGAAACTCCAGTTGTTGAAACTTCAACTTCTGCCCCTGCTACAACAAAAGCTGTCATTGATGATAAAGCTTTGAAAGCATTGGATGCTTTATATGATAACCCTCAGGGTTCTGGCAGTAAAGATGATGATTATGATGATGATGATGATTCAGATGAAGAAGCTTCTAAGAAGAAAAAGAAAATGCTATCAACGAAAAGGAAGACTCCTCCTCCTCCCGCTCCTAAGCCCAATCCAACTGCTGACACTCCCTACTACATTTTGCATAATGTTACTCCTTATAAGGGAATGCCTGCATGGATGTGGTTATCAAAGAACCAGCAAAAGGAAAGGAAAAGAAGTTGGAGATATTCTCCTCCCCCAGTCCATAGATATAAACAGGATCCACCTCCTCCTCCTCCTCCAGCAGCTGGTCCCACTGGCTCTATCTCTCAGAGATCTGCCCCCATGCAAACCTATCAGAGACATTCAGGGAGATCCTCTAGAAGCTACCAGCAGAGGCAACAATCTTTAGGTAATCAACATCAGCAGCAACAACAACATATATTTGAAGAATAGAAGGCTGACTGTCCTAAAAGACCTTACTCTCCTCCTATTCCATTTGAAGATCCTGAAAAAGCCAACACTGCAAAAATGGCTAGATTCCAGGAACTGATTGACCTATCATTGATCAATAAAGCAAAAGCTGAAGGTAAAGACATTTCAGGATACTCAACTATGTCAAAGTACATGAAAGAAGAACTTAAAAGATTTGAGAAAGCCAACAAACTCTTCAATGTTGATGATTACATGAAGCTACATCCTGAAGCAGTTGTCCCCAGAGCTACATCACCAAAGATCATTGGGGCAGCTGACATGACAATGACTCAGGCACAGGCTCTAGATCCAAATAGAGAAATTATCTTCAAAAAGTCAGGAGAGAAGACAACAGAAGACAAGTCTATGCAGAAAAAGAAGAAGTAATCTTTATTTTGTTTCAATTTCTTTCTGCATTTGTTTTCAAACTATGTTATTTATTTAAACAAAGCCTATGTATATATATATCTGCTGCATGTGTTAGTAATTCTCTATCAGATATATTTCTTTTTCTTGCTTTGTTTATCTGTTTTGATTCTCTTAGTGACCTCACCCAAATTGGGAGAGATTGTTGGATGCCTAGTTGATTTGGGCTAGGTTCACTAGCTTAGGATGTGACCCAACATGTATAGCCAGGGTCAAATTTGTGTCTTAGAGTCTAGGCCAAGTCCTTAGAGTCAACTTCAAATGGACCAGCTATCAACAAGACCATCAGAGACTCCAGACTTAGAAGATTTCAAGACTAAGTAAAATGAGTTCGACGTTCGTCGAACTCAGGTCGATGAAAGGCATTCTGAGCTCGACGATCTTGAGACATTTCTCAGTGATGAGCTCGACGATCTTTGTTCTCTGTTCGACGAAGACTGTGATTCTTCAACAAGCTAAAGTCAGGATAACTCCAGATTTTTCTAAGTCCAACTTCAGGCTTTGGTCAACGAACAGGATTCTGAGCTCGACGAACTTGGACCTCAAGTTCACAACTTCTCAGGTCGACGAAGTCAACTTCTCAGGTCGACGAATTCAATACTTTGCTCGACGATTTCTGGTCTACGATTTGAATCCTTCTCAGTCAGAGACTTCTCAGATTCTAAGTCCACATTCATTCTTAGCTCGACGAATTTGGATCTCTGTTCGACGAATAATGATTGATAGTGTTGATTATCTGATCGACGAATTTGATTGTCAGTTCGACGAAGATTGTAGCAGAATTGACAAGATTCCCTTGAAGACAAATTGTTATTATCTGGTCGACGAACTCATCAGCTCATCTCGATGAACTGTGAACTTTGCTCGATGACTCTTGTTCTTCGTTCGATGATTCCAGATTAGGTCTTCTCCAGTTTTCCGTCCCTTTTCTTGGCGATGAATCCTGAGTAATTAATGCTCAATCTTCTCGGAATGTTGCCGTTGGAATGAGCATTGATCATGGATTATTTCATGCGGTTTTTCCATGGGACAGTTAGGGAATTCATTGATTGTCGCTTCCTTCCCAGGCCGACTGCAATTACTGCTCACACATTCAAATTTTGAATGTTCTTCAGTCAGTCTTAATTCAGAAAAGAGAAGGTTAATCAAACAGACGCATACAGACATTGCACAGAAGAACAGTCTTACAGAAATCTAAAGTTCTCTTCTGCAATCAGCCTAAGCCAGAGAACATCATCAAGAAGAATAAGAACATTCAATCTCCATCAAAAGTTTTCTTCTTTCAACCCTACAGGATAACTTACGAAGGACGACAATCTCTATCTGTCAAAGAAGTTCCTGAAGCAATCTCTGGTCCAGGCACTCAAGCTCTTTGAAGACCTGTCACCCTGAAGCAGTGCTCCAGAATTCCTGATCCATTCAAGATCTCAGGGGGAGCAATCTGCCAAAATCAATCCACAAGTCTTCTCAGTTGTTATTGAGAAAGAGAAGACCCCATCACCCCTTTTTCCATCCTCTGTACAGGGTTTTAATTCCCTTCAAAATTATTCCTGGTTGCAAGTCTCCTACCAAAACACTTAAGGTTTTGGTTTTTTGAGCACCTGAACAAAAGCTCATTGGTGTCAGGCACCTGATCAAAAACCTGAGTGGATTCCTACCAGGGTGGTAGAAGAGTGAATGTACCCAGGTTGGGGAACCACTATAAATTTCTTGTGTCGTATGGTTGCCCTTTTTCTTTTGTTTTGGCTGTGTTCTTTGATTGTTTAGGTTGCTGTGCTTATTTCCTTATTTGCTAATTTGTTCACTTAGGATTACAGCAAAAGTTGTAAAAAGTTTATAGTGAGCGCGATACTCTATTCACCCCCCCTCTAGAGTATTTCAGATCTAACCTGCACTTTCAGTTTCCGACCAATCTTCTTAGCCTAATTTGATCCTATTACTCGTAATATAAATATGGAAACCCACTACTACTAGTTCTAGGGCTGAAAGGCTAATTGCTACCCCAAACCGAGATTAACAGGGAACACTTTGATAAAAATAAAACAAGACTACAGCAGCACGACCAAAAATTTGGTTTTCAGGACTTGAGAAAATGCAAAAAGAAACATAAAGAGCATAGATCCTCATGACTCTGATGGAAAAACAGAGCAAAATAAGCAAACTAGGAAACATGAATGATAGCAACAAATATGACATGAAAAAGGAGAAGAAAAACTTGACAAGGGTAGGAGCACCACTTGCCTCAAATCCAAAATTTATCTTGCACAACCCTTCCTCTCTCTCTCTCAGCTCCAGTTGCAACAACACCTAAACAGGATTCTAAAGTTTTAATGCTGGAAAAGGGTCAAACTAAAATTTTTCTGACCCCTAGAAACACCACGAAAATTGAATCTCTTACCGTAGGAATGAAGGTCTAGGCGAAAGCACTCCAAATCAGCTTTTGGAATCGAATTTCGTCCAATAACGCTCCCAGAATCGGCGTCTGAAGGGTAGTAGGGTTGGCGGTTTTTCTTCCTCTCGAACAGGCAGCGGTTTCTCTCACGGAAGGAGACGATGAATAGTCTCGTCTTTTTTTTCTTAAGGATATATATATATGCATGGACACGTCTTTTCAGCCCTAACTGCCCCCTTAAAGCCACTTGATTCAATTCAGGTTTCAATAATTAATCATTTACATCCATTATTATAAATACATCAAAACGACGCGAAAACCGAACCACCTCGGATTCCGACGAAATTCACACCATAGCTAATTACCCGCGCTACGAATGCAACGGTGAAGTCGAAATCAACTTCCGACGAATAAAACTCGGGTTATCACTACCCGAAGCCAAAACACAAGCATCCCCCGAGAGGCCTCACCGGTCACCAAAACAGACCCGTCTTGCTAGTGGATCTTGCCAAAAAGGCTACCAACAACCACACAAGGAACCTAAAGAGCTAAGAACACGCTCTAACAAATATCACATGCCGGAAACGCGTCAACGTAATGCCAAACGAGAACTAAATAATCGCAGAAAAATCGGGGGCGTTACAACGTGGGCACGTAGAGAGTATCCTCCAAGCGAAGAGATGGACTGACTTGAACCACTCCCGTCCCATTGACCGGTGAGGGAGAGCCATCCGCAATAAAGATAGGGGGGAACCGATCATGTTTTTCTATGAGAGAAAAATATTGTGGATTGCCAGTCATGTGATTGGTAGTACCAGAGTCGATCAGCCATTTACCTTGAGTAGCGACATGAGCACTACCTGATGACATGACCACCAAAGCGGACTGCTTCGAATAGGAGGTTGAAGCTTCACATATTGGTCGAAGATGAGGATGTTTCTTCCAGTAGCGATCAACTGTATGGCTAGTGCGGCCGCAATGAGAGCAGAGAAAGCGGGCAGCACCGCATTCACCTAAGTGATGGTTGCGGCTACCAGATCCAGTCTGTTGAGTGGAGTGGGCATAGTTCTCTGGTGAAGGAGGGGAAGATAACAGTGGACGTTGTAGCAGAGAGGTAACAACGGCTATGCGGGTAACAGTAGCATCTAAGGTGGGAGACTTTGCCTCGCCAAGAATTTGTTAACGGATCATATCATAGGACTCAGGAAGTCACAGATGGTAGCACACAACTAGCAGCTCCTGGAAGTGTTTGTGTTGCTCAGTCAGATCCGCAAAGAAGGGGCGATTCTGGATACTTTCGGCTCCAAGAGCCTGAACTGGTTGGTATGTAGCAGCTGGAGACATGGAGGGACAGTCGAAGAGGTCCGCATAAAAAGTATAGATGCGAGATGTGTGAGCACCCTTTGAGTAGAGAGCGGCAAGATGAAGCCACGTAGCCTTGACCATCTCATCATTACGGATGACGGGTAGGCATTCATCAGAAAGACTATTAGCCGGCCATGTGCAGATAAGGGCATCACTGGCATCCCAATCATCAAAAAGAGGGGAATCTTGCGGAGGAGGGTCATCGGTGAGATGATGACATTTGCATTGAGAGCGGAGAAGGAAGGTGAAGGAGACACTCCAATAAAGGTTATTTGGATCGACGAGTTTGGAAACGGTGCCAAGGTTGCCCGAAAGAGTAGAAGTTGGAGGAGGGCGGTAGCGTGAGTAGTGGAGGTAGAGATATTAGAGGTTGTCATAGAAGAGAGCAGAGAGAAGAACAAGTCGCGCGGCTAAAGAGGTGGTCGCGACGACTAACAAGCAGGAGCGGCTAGAAAGGGAGTCTGTACAAAGGAGAACATATCGGGACCACTTAGGAACAGGTCGCAGCAACTAGAGAGCGGGAGCGGCTAGAATGGAGGGGCGAAGAGGACGCCCACACAAGGGAAGAAGAAACTGTGTGAACAGGACGTGACAAGAGAAGAAACAGATCGCGAGAATAGGTCGCGAGAAGAGGAACAAGTCACGTGGATAGGTCGCATGGATAGAGAGGTCTCAAAAGAATCTGGAGGAAAAGATCGATTCCTCTGATACCATCTGCGAACAGAAAATAAGAGACCGAAAAATTGGAGTAACAAAATTTTTATTATCGAAAAAGGTATCTATTACAAAGTTATGACCTCCCTTTTATAGAATGGAGGAGAGAAGAGAGATTACATATGAGCAATATGAGACTAATAATTACATGAACACAAACTATACTAGCCGCATAAGCCGCACAAGCCACACGGTTAGCCTAACCACACGGCCACTATAATGTGGAGAACAAGCGGACAATATCCCCAAGCCGCCATAGACAAGCCGCCAGACCGCCAGATCTCAACTCGCCAGACCTCAACTCGCCAAATCTCAACTTGCCAGACCGCCAGACCGCCAGACCGCCAGACTACCCGGTCTCAACCCGCCAGACCGCCCGGTCTGAACAACAAGGAAGATAGGAAAAGCAAGGATGGAACTTGTCTATTCCAAGAGAGAAGGTTGATGTCATTGGAGCAGCAAGAAGCAGATGAGTGTAGGTATATGCACTACTGAGTCATAGTATATTTCAGCAGGAAGCTGCTGCGCAAAGTTACTGTGAATCCAGCATCAGCTCCAGCTCTACAATATTGAGATTTGTAATATTCTCATGTACTGTAAGTCAACTAGTTAATTCCTCATTTCTAGGAATCTTGTCTCTCATAGCAGGACTATGCATAAGGATTAGGTATCATTCTATTAGGGAGCATGTGGAAAAGGAATACATCTGTATTGAGTTAGTCCTCACAGACAAGCAAGTGGTTGAAATCTTTACTAAGCCACTAGATGAAGTCAAGTTCAACACCTTCAAGTTTAATTTGTGTATGTTGAACTTGGTATAGCTTTAGTTGTACTATATAATATTTCTGTTATAAACTCACCCTTACTGCAGGTAGACAAGTCTCCATTATGATATCAGAATAGTCAAGTCTATCACTTGATATCAAGTCTCTCAAGTGATACCAAATGGTATCAAGACTAAGATGGACACAAGTGTCCAGTAGAGTGAATATAGGAGATGCTCCAGTTGAGGGGGAGCAAATCCAGAAGTTGTAGGAACAAGTTCAGCTTCCTGTTAAGAGGTAGCCGACAGCTGCAGTGGATCAAAGATCATCAAAGCTGATCAGCATGTTCGCAAGACTATGCACAGTATGATGGGGAGATCAACCATAGTAGATGGTTACTGTTGTACAGTCACTGCTGCTGCTGCAAAGACATGCTACTACAGGACAAGAGGAAAAGCTAGCACCTCCCTTACTATAGCTACAATCTATAGAAGCTTTAAGTGGTATAGGAGTGGCATTGGCTCAAGTGGAACAATTTTAGCAGATAGTTCAAGTGGATGCAGTGATGTGTTGTATCAATGTATCAACATAAAAGATATGACTCCTTGTCAAATAGTTTGTTCGCTAGGATAATCTCTCAAGTGGTATCCACGCTAGATTTTATCAAGTGGAATAACATCAAGAGTTAATCTCTCCTGTGATGATGTCACCTCCCTCATTAGGAAATTTATTTTTTGGAAGAATCCAGAAAGGGGGAGAAGTAGGAAATACATTAAACCCTAAAAGTTACGTTGTAGATGATCTGTTAAGATCCTATAGGGAGAGGTAGGAAATAGCCTAAACCCTAAAGGGGGAGGAGTAAAGAATACGGAGTAGAGTAGTACTTGCCAGAAAAAGGGGAGATGGTGGACATTACATGCCCAGGGGGGAGATGTAGAATACTGAGAAGTGTATATTACTTGAAAATATTCAAGTAATATGAAGAGAGAAATGTTGAGCCATTGCATATTTTGTCTACACCCTCAAGTGGGTTGAGGAAAGTCCTCCACTTGAGTGTTAAGCATAGAGGATAGTTGTAAGCTGCTTTGAAATTTTCAAGTGGCATCAAATACAGTTAAAGCTGCTTCTAAATTTATGTCATATGTATAAATGCTTCTTAGTATTTCTGGGTGTTCTAGCTTCTTCAAATAGGGGAAGATTGTTGGAAATATTTTCCTCAATGTTCCCTAGATGTGATTTGAAGAGGTATCACCATCAACACTAAGAGCATAGTTGTATTTGATGTTAGTTAAGCTCATCATGTGCTGGAAGTTCCTTGGAATAAGGTTAGATATGTTGTCTAAGTGATTGTGATAGATGGTCACAAGGTAGAGTGGTGGAGAGATAAAAATCTGTCTAAGTCCACTGCATTGAGTGAAGTCAGTTCACTCAAGGCCAGATGCCAAGGAAGGATGCTGGAAAGGCTAAAAATTACCAAAGTCCACAGGCGTTCAATGAATCCAGTTCACTCATCACTAGATGCCAAAGAAAGATGCTGGAAAGGCTGAAAATCGCCTAGGTCCACAGGCGTTGAGTGAAGACAGTTCAGTCAACACTAGATGCCAAAAAAACACTGAGTAAGGTGTGGGCAGTCAAAGCCCAGCAGTTTGCAAGACAGAAATGCTACTAAGTCCATAGGTGTTGATTGAAGGAAGTTCACTCAACGCCATATAACAAGAGGCGTTGAGTACAACACAGTATGTCAAAGCTTCAGCATTGGCACGCTGAAAAATCAACTAAGTACAGAATCATTGAGTGAGGACAGTTCACTCAATGCCTGATGAAAGAAGCTTCGAGTCATGCTCAAGCAGTTGAAGATTCTGTCAAGAACTCTGGCTAAGTCCAGAAGCGTCGAGTGAAGACAGCTCACTCGAAGCCTGAAGAAGGAAGCATTGATTCAAGCTCACGTAGTCAAAGCCTATGAAGATAGACAGGAAATTCTGTCTAAGTCCGGATACGTTGAGTGAGGACAGCTCACTCAACGTATTTAACGTCTCAGCAAGCTGGCAGAGTTCAGAGAAGCGGCTAAGGACAAAAGAGTTGAGTGATGAAGGCTCACTCAATGCTCTCAATGCATAGTAGATAAAGAAAGTTACAGCTAAGTCTAGGGGAATTGAGTGATAAAGATTCACTCAACGCACTCAACTCCTGGCATTGTAGAAGAGATTGGACAAGTCTAGAGGTGTTGAGTGAAGCAAGTTCACTCAACACCTAAGCAAGACAAAAGAATTGGCTAAGTCCAGAGGTGTTGAGTGATGCCAGTTCACTTAAAGAACTCAACGCCTAAGCAACATAAAATAATTGGCTAAGTGCAGAGGCATTGAGTGAAGCCAGTTCACTCAATGCCCTCAATGCTTGATGATGCAGAGAAATTGGATAAGTCCAAATTCATTGAGTGAAGGCCATTCACTTAACGCACTCAACACATGGATTGAATCTGAGAATTTGACTAAGTCCACAGATGCTGATGTCAGCAAAAGTCAAAAAAAGTCAACAGAATTCAAAATGTGGCGGGATAGCTACAAAACACGACAAATGGCGTCGGAAGCCTATTGTTCGTCTACTTCTGTCAAAGCAAGGTTGCATATGTCAACTCATTGTGTGGGTCTCGTAGGTCAAAGAGCCTTTGATCGACAAAATAAAAAAAAGGTGAGATCGAGAAAAAGCAATTAGCTTTTGGAAATCGAGATGGACTTTGTCTTCTTCCTCGCCATTATTGCAGAGCTTGGAGAAGGAAGTTCAAATCATCTTATCTGAAAGTTCAAAAAGATAGGTGGTGCCATTTTAACCTGCACCAGCAAGGTTAGAGAAAATCTCTGAAGAAGAATAAGCAGAAAAGGGCTTTCCCTAACTGCAGCATCTGGAAGCTCAACAAAGATAGTTGTTGACATCTTCACCACCAACAGCAAGATCAGAGTAATTTCTAAGAGAGAAAGAGGTAGCAACAAATTGCTAACCCGAGCTGCAGAAGAGCAAGTTTGATAACTTCAGACAAGCCAGATTAGTGGGCTTTTCTCACTAAGGTAAGAAAAATAAACAGAGTAAGCCAAAGTGGTTGTGACTTCACAGTTTAATCAAGCTTAATCATGAAGATACATTCTTGGAGCTGTGAAGAAGATATGACCGAGCTTCTGGTTCAGTCCAGGAAGGAAAGAAGAAGCAGAACAGAGTTCTGTAGGTTACTTCCAGCAAAAGCAGGTGTTTATTGAAGATATACTCTTGTTGATGTGAAGAAGATAGAGCCGAGACTTTCTCAGTTCAGGAAGTAGTAGGGTCAGGGACTATTTACCTGGAGTCAAAGTTGGGCTGAGTTCACTCAATCCTAGAAGGCAGACTCAAAGATCATATCTCTGTAGTCATATTTCACCAAACAGCTTTCATCGTATAGGATCCTTTTGGATCTGAGCTGTAGGCCTGAATATATAAAGGCTGAGTGAAGGATCTGGTTGCAGATCTGAGAGTAGGGCCTGTGTGCCTGAGGTAGGGATTTTGAGCCAGAGCAATTGGAGAGTCATTCTCTCTATGTGTAGGAACTTTAGGTCTGAGGTAGGATCCTTTAGGTCTGATGTAGGATCCTTTGGATCTGAGGCAGGGCCTTTGTGCCTGAGCTGTATTAGAGTAATTCTCTTTGAGGTAGGGCTGTCCTCGCATCCTTAGTTGTACGGCCTTTGGGCCTGAGGTAGGTGATCATCAGATCACTGAGTTATAGGGCTTTGTGCCCGAACTGTATGTCTTGGAGGAGACTGAGTGGTCCTGCAGGATCGTGTTGTAAGCTCTTAGAAGCCGAGATTGGAGAAGTGCCTTGTCTAACAAGCTGTAAGAAAGGTGGGATGGAAAGTGGACATAACCATAATCTAGGAAACCACTATAAAATTATTGTGTTGTCTATGCGATTGTCTTAAAATTAATAGTAACTAAATCACTACATAGCCTAAAACAGATAAAAGCAAAAGATAGTCACAAAGACTAAGAAACCTATTCACCCCTCCCCCTCTAGGTGATTTAACTATCCTTGAAATTAAATACTTTCACCTTTTCCATCGGAATCCCTTGAATCCCAAACCCCACTTACCCTTTTGAGAGGAAAAGGACTCTATTATGGGTAACATAGTATTGGGTTTTGAATATTTAGCCACAATTCTTTTCTACCTTTGAAGATTCTCTTCAAGATCTAGAATGATTGTGTTCTTATGACCGCTGGTCCCAATCTGGATGATTGTTATATCCTTCAGTTGGATGACTTCCCTCATCTTCTATTCCATCCAAGATGCTGAGTCGGACTGTAGGGAAGCTGCTAGCTGTAAGGAGATGATTTCCCTAGCTTGTTTCTTGGCCAACTTCTTGCTTCTCTTTAAAGCATCCAGAAGGGAACCATACTTGTCAATCAATTGATTGACATCTTCCTCAGATTCTGACCCATCTTCATCACAGGATGAAGATGCATCAAAATTGGGACTAGTCTCATAGTCTGAACCAGAAGAGGATCTAGATAGTGAATATGCCTTATCTGGACAAGGCTGATCCTGGTTGGATTCTTCATATGTCATGGCTGTAAGACCATAACAGTCACTGTCATCTTCATCCACCTCAGCATCACTTTTTGATTGTGATAGAGGAGCCCTGATACCAATCCTTCTTGCAGGATAGTCTTCTTCTTCATCAACAATTGCAGCAAACAACCCAATATAGGCTTCTTCTTCTTCAGAATCTAAAGAAGATGCGTCACTCTAACTCCATCTCTTTTTGTTATTGGCAATGAAGTTCTTTTCCTTCTTGCCCTTGTATTGGTGGTGCTTTTCCTCTCCAGTCTCCTTTCTCTGTTGCTTTTAGAACTCATAATATTTATATTGTTGCCTTTGATGATATGTCTACGTATGATTTGAAATTCTTAGTCACTAAGAATGAAGAATTAGATCTTTCGCATAGGAGACTAGGACATTCTGCAAGCAAATCTATTGTTAAACTGTCGCAAAACAAACTTGTACGTGGACTTCCCAAACTAAGCGGTAGTTTAAACTCCTTCTGTGCACTTTGTCAAAAAGGTAAATTTACTAAAACTTCTTTCAAAAGCAAAAATGACGTTTGTACTACTAGACCACTTGAACTCATTCACATGGATTTGTTTGGTCCCCTTTGTAGTGTAGTCTAGGTGGAAAATGATACACTTTCATTCGTATAGATGATTACTCATGCTATTATTGGGAAATCTTTCTTGCGAATAAATCTAACACGTTTAGCGAATTCTCAAATCTTTGCGCGAGACTACAAAATGAGAAGGAGATTAAAAAAATACATTAGGTAGGATCATGGATGAGAGTTTGAGAATGAGGACTTCACAAACTTGTTTGACACTTTAGAGATAAAGCACAAATTCTCTGCCCCTCGCACCCCACAATAAAATGGAGTTGTAGAAAGAAATAATCGCACTCTTCAAGAGTTAGCACGCACAATGCTCGCCGAGTTTGGCTTGCCACGTTATTTCTGGGCTGAAGTGGTTAACACAACATGCTTTCTGATAAACCGAGTCATGCTTCGCCCCTTATTAAGCGAATTTCGTATGAGCTATATTTTGATAAAAAATCATCCGTGTCGTACTTTAGGGTCTTCAGTTGCACATGTTTTGTTCTAAACACTAAGGATCACTTAGGGAAATTTGATGAAAAATCAGATCTAGTCATCTTCTTAGGATACTCAAGTAAGAGTCGTGCCTATAGGGTCTACAATAAGAGAACCTTAGTTGTTGGAGAATCGGCTCATGTACATTTTGACGAAAATATCCCAACTGAAGTACCTAGGCCAATTGAAGAGGAAATTGATGATGGTCCTCAGTTAGAAGTTAGGAGTGAGGAGTGAGTAGTGTCAGATGATGTTCCAAATAATGCAGACGAATATAAGCCTCCAAGTACTCTATATTTCTTAAAAGAGCATCCTTAAAAACTAGTAATAGGAGAGCCCTCTTATGGAGTTAGAGCTCGATCTTCACTACATAAATCATTTTCAAACTTATGCTTCCTATCTGAAATTGAACCCAAGAATGTCTCAGAAGCCTTAAAGGATGAATCATGGTTCTTGGCTGTGAATGAGGAGTTAAATAAATTCGAGTGGAGTAAAGCCTGGGTTTTAGTAGGGCGTCCAGATAGCCATCCAGTGATAGGTTTGAAATGGGTCTACAAAAATAAACTTGATGACGAATCTAGGATAACAGGGAATAAAGCTAGGTTGGTGGCACAAGGGTATTCTCAGATAGAGGGTATGGATTTTGAGGAATCATTTGCACCGGTTGCAAGTCTTGAGTCCATCCGAATGTTTTTGGCATTTACAAGTTATAAACAAACGAAGTTATATCAAATGGATGTTAAGAGTGCATTTTTAAATGGATATATCAAGGAAGAGGTGTATGTGAAGCAACCACCCTGATTCAAGAATGCTGACTACCCAAACCGCATGTAAAAGTTGGTGAAAGCATTTTACGGATTGAAGCAAGCACCCCGTGCTTAGTACGATAGGCTCACGACCTTTTTACTAGGACATGGATTTAGGATGGGTTGGGCGGACACCACTCTATTTGTGAAGCACAAAACTTAGATATAATTATTTTACAAATTTGTGTGGATGATATCATCTTTGGGGCCACAAATGAAATATTGTGTGAGGAGATTGTTACTCTAATGCAATCTGAATTTGAAATGAGCCTAGTCGGAGAACTCACCTATTTCTTAGGATTTCAGATTTCTCAACGCAATGACGGAATTTTTATAAGTCAATCGAAATACATCAAAGATATGCTTGTGTGATTTGGCATTGAGAATCAGAAACAAGTCAAAACTCCTATGAGATCATCTCTCAAGTTAGGAAAAGATGAAAGTGGTATTTTGATTGATCAGACTGTCTTTAGAGGTATGATAGAATCATTGTTGTATTTGAGTGAATCTAGGCCTGACATCACATTTGCAGTGTGTCTTTGTGCTAGGTATCAAGCCGACCATAAGGAGTCACATCTGAAAGTAGTAAAGCATATATTTAGGTATCTTATAGGCACCCCAATTCTTGGACTTTGGTACCCACACACCACTAATTTTACACTTCACTGGTACTCTGATTTTGATTATGCTGGATGATCCCTTGATCGCTAGAGCATGAGTGGTACATGTCACTTCTTAGGCCCTGCACTAGTCTCCTGGTCTAGTAGAAAATAGAACTCGGTTGCCCTCTCTATCGTTGATGTCGAGTATATCACCTTAGGAAGTTGATGCTCACAAGCACTGCAGATTTCTCAAACGTTAGAAGACTTTTGCCTAACTTGTAGGAACGTTACACTTAGGTGCGACAACAAGAGTGTCATAGACTCGACAAATAATCCAGTGCATCATTCAAGGTCAAAACATGTTGACGTACGTCACCATTTCATTCAATATCACACTAAAAAGGAGATCGTGAGAGTAAGCTTTATTGGCACCGATGACCAACTAGTTGACATATTCACAAAACCAATCACAGATGCACGTTTCTCATTACTTCGACTCGAGCTGGGCGTTTTAGTCCTCTCTTCCTAGTCATTGTTTTGTTTGATTGTTTTGTTTTCTTTCTTTGGTTGTTTTGTCTATGTTTCATTTTTTGTTTAAAGAAAAATGTAAATGAAAAAAATATGTCTTTGTTTTTTTTTTTCTTTTGGTGTGTTGCCTACTCGTTGTTTATTTGAGTTCCTTTTATCGATTTTTTTTAAAAAACAAACAAAACACAAAAAAATTATAAAAGAAAAAAGAAAAAAAATGTGTGAAGTGATATGTCTACAGGCACACATGACATGAACTTAGACCATAATGACTATATATAATGTTTGAGTTAAGCGTGCTAATCCATGTGAACATTGTCCCCAGTCATGGTGTGTCAAATCTATAGGTGTTTAGCTACTGAGTACAACAATACATATGAGTGTGAGTTGACTATGTCTCTAGGTATGTGTGAGGACTTAGATAGGTAAATGAATTCACACTATTCAAGCATCCCTAGACGAAGCATTGCTGTACAAATACTAGGCTTACATGATATAACTCGTGACATTGTATATTAACACATTAGAAATATTTTGAATAATCAATGTCATGACATATATATGCTTATATGAAGATTAAATCTTTGGACCAAATCTCTAGTGCTAAAGTCTTATGTATACAACTTAAAGTGTTTCTATCTATGTGGATAAATTTTGATTTACTCTGGGCTCCTTGAACTCAAAAAAATAAATAAATAAGTGATAGCTCAAAGCAACCTAAAAAAGAAACTATGCAAGCTATCAAATATCATGTCAAGGACCCCCAAGCACTACTCACTGCTCCTGATTATTATTTATGAGCATTGTGAGGATGAGCACCTTAGTTCAAAGAGTCATTTTGATCTTGTGCATAGACTCTAACTTAAGATTAGTGCCCTTAGTTCAAGTCTTTGTATGACATAGATATATATATGACAAGATCATTCACTCTATTTTTCTTGTGTTAGCATTTTAAAGATCGAAATAAAATATGAAACATATGTTATTTCTACTTGCTGTTTTCTCTCTATTGATTCTACACGTACACATCATTACTCTATTTAACGCTTTCATGCATAAGAATTGACCTGAAACTACACTATATTTTTCACACATAGGTACTAGTACACGATTTATACTTTTGACATTTATAATGTTTAAATGTCATTAACTCTATAACTCTCGTAGTATTATATGTTCCTCGTTGTGTGCTTAGTCTAATCTATGTTATCCAATTCATATAAACCTGTGAAATGGCTTATTCTATGTTCGTGTACTCCGCTCTTATGTATGCCCATGTGCTTCGTATTCTCTAATTGCACTTTTTGGGTCACCCTTTGCTTCTCACTCCTTGCTTTACTGATTGTGTGCACTGTCTGCTGTCTATATCACGCTCTGAAAGTGAAAGTTAGATCTGATATACTCTAGAGGGGGGGGGATAGAGTATGGTGCTTGCTAAAAACTTTTTACAACTGTTGTTGTATTCCTAAGTGAACAGGGAAGCAAATAATAAACAGTAAATCTAAATACAGAATAATCACAGAGCAATTACAATCCACAAAGCAATCTAGTCACAAACCACAGCCAGAAACAAAAAAGAAAGACAAGCAACCAGATGACACAAGGAACTATAGTGGTTCCCCAATCAACCTGTTTACATCCACTCTTCTACCACCCTAGGTAGGAATCCACTGCAGGATGAGTTGATCAGGTGTCCTGGGCACCAATGAGCTTTTGATAAGGTGCTCAAAAACCAAACTAGATTTTTTGATCAGGTGTCTTGCCACCACTGAGTTTTGATAAGGTCTTAGAAACCAAACACAAACTTTTGAAGGGAGTTTGAAAAACCTTTACAGCAGAGAGAGAGAGAGAGGGATGAGATGATCTTCTCTGTCAACAGTCAGAGAGAAGATAATGGATGTTGTCAAAGCTCCCCCTGAGATCTTGAGTTGTTCAGGAAGTGAAGCTTTGCAGTAGGGTGATAGGCCTTCAGATGATTTGATCTCCAGCAAAAGATGATTTCAGCAGCAACTGAAATGTGTGATATCTGGAGTCTTGAATGATGATGGCCTTTGAACACTTGAATCAAGAGAGATCTGAAAATTTCAGTTGGTTGATCTCCTTTTGTGATGTGTGTTCTTGTATGAATTTTTAGACTGAGAATGTCTGCAACTCTTTCTCTTTCTCTTGTGTAATTGTTGTTGTAAGAGTTGTTGCAGAAGTTGTAATTCTCTCTGTTGCACATAATTGTTATTGCAGAATATGTGTCCTTTTTTGGTCTGACTCTGAGAAGAATGAAAAACTGATCTTTTATTCTCTTGGTCTGAAAAGAAATGATCCTCTGTTCAAGATAGCCGTTGACCTGTCATAAATGACTTCCTTAACTGTATTTATCTTCTGGAGGAAAGTCCAATAAAACATTCCTTTAAAATTCCTTGAAACTTGCTCCAGATTAATTGAAAAACGGCTACAAGATCTCTGAATTAAATGCTGACAATAATTCCACAACTGTCTGGATTTGAATCTTTAAAAACATCTAACTCTTCAGAAAAATGTCGAACTGAGCTCCACTATCGTTGAACTAAGCTCAGAGACTGGACTTAGACAGAAACAGGGATCGTCGATCTGAGCTCAACTATCGTCGAACTGAGCTCAGAGATAAGGAAACAAACTGGAGTCAAGAACGTCGATCTGAGCTCGAAGATCGTCGAATGGAGTTCGACGACTCGTCGAAGTTGAGCTCAGAGATTGTCGAATGGAGTTCGACGATTCGTCGAAGTGAGCTCAATGATCGTCGAATGGAGTTCGACGATTCGTCGTACTGAGCTCGACGAAATGACTTGGTCTCCAAAACTGAAATCTCTGGTCTTGAGGGCAGCTTTCAAACCTAAGTACTAACCATTAAACTCAATTCTAATTGACCTTTAGATCTATACAATGAGGTCAAAACAGGTTTCCTAAGAGACATAGTGATCCTTGCCCAAATCAGTAATAGGGTGTTCCAACAATCTCCCCCTATTTGGGTTAGGATTACTTTTTACAGACATTGAGGAAATAAAAACATACAAAGCATAAATGTAATAAACAAAATATTGCAGAATCACAGACATTGTCACAGATAGTTCAGAAATCAAATAACTGTCACCTTACAGAATTATTCTTTTTCTTTGCTCTTTATAAGGACTATTTCCCTGTTTGGATTGAGAGCTTCTTTCTTAGATCTTCTATCATCAGCTGCACCTAGAGAAATTTGTTGCTTTGGCCTGGACACTACAGCTTCAGGGTGCAGCTTCATGTAGCTTTCTGAATCAAAGAATTTACTGGATGAATATTTTTCAAGTTCCTTTTCCTTTGATTTGATAAAGTAGTTATGTTTGAAGTATCCCTTCCTTGTTCTCTGGCTTTCTTAATCTGATCTAAAGCAACCAATTCCTTCATCCTGGCTGTCCATGAAGTTGGATTGTTTTATGGATCCTCAAAAGGAACTAGAGGCTCATATCTATTTGAGGGATTCTCTAGAGGAGCTCTGGAAGAGACTAAGTCTTTCAGTTTGTAAGGAAAGGGACCAGAGGTTGTATCAGATGTACCTTGTCCTTCCCTTGAATATGGATGTTGCCTGGAATAGCCTTTTGAATATACTTGGAATTCTCTTTGATTTCCTCTATAATTTCCTCTCCTTGACTGATAGCCTCTAGATTGAATTCCTCTGTATTGGGATCTACCTTGAGGTTGATAAGAGCTTTGGCTTCTGGCAGAAGGTTGAGATGCAGAACTTCCACTTGCACATGCACCTGGTGAGGAGGAGGAGGAGGAGGATGATGGAACTGGGATGATCATTTATCATATTTTCTCTTTTTCTTCATAGCTTTTAGTTGATTTTTGGAGTATTGCATCCAATATTCTATGATGGGGCAATCATACAGTATGTAGTAAGGAATATCATTTGTGTCTTTCACTTTTGCTGGGGAACTCTCTTCATTGCTTTGCTTCTGGCTTTTCTTTTCCTTGCTATTGTAGCAGAGGAGTAATCTGAGTCAGTCCTATACTGATCACTATCTGAGCTTGGAGGGTTGTCATACACTGCATCAATCTTTTTAAGATAATCTATCTGTTGTTGTGACTGAGCAGGAGAGATAGCAGAAACAACAATAGTAACAGCAGTAACAACAGGAGGAGGAGTAGAAGCAATACTGGCAGAAGAAGTTATAACAGCAGATTCAAATACAAAACTTTCAGAAACAACACTTTTAGAAACAGAAGGTACAGCAGCAGTAACAACAGGCTCAAGGATAAGTGCCTCTGTCATATGCATATCCTCAGATACTAAAATAGCAGGAACATCAGAACTATCAGAAGCAGCAACATTTGCAGTAGGAGCAGCAGCAGTAAGATCAACAGAAACAGAAGGCTCAGTAGTATATAGGGAATTTATATATGAGCTTATTAAGCTGGTATCACAGCTGGAGATGGGCACAATGGCCTTAGACAGATCTTCAGAGTGCTGGACTATATTGTGCTTTGGAAGATAGCTGAAATAAATAGAATCAAAATCTGATAACAGTGACCTGAGGTCCACTGTGATAACTGCAACTGGAGGTATTGAGGCTTGATCTTGGACTGAAGTAACAGCAGTAGCAGCAGCAGGCAATCTTTCCACTTCATGAGGCATCTCCCCCTGCCTAGATTCAGTGGCAACTGGATCAAGCCACCCATAAGAAGGGATTGCCTGAGAAGGAGGAAGAGAGGAGAGCTTGACAGACAGTTCTTGGACTATTTTTAGAAGAGGAGCCAAGGAGGTCTCCATCAAGAGTGATAGCCTGGGAGCTAGCAGCTCATAGAGCCTGTCTGCTAGAGCTGGAAGATCTACATGCCCAAGAGGAACTTGAGTAGAGGTAGGAATTGAAAGTGAGGCAGCAGGGGAAGTTGGAGGAGAACTGGTGGATGGTGGAAATGAAGGTTGCGAGATGGGAATTGTGGAAATAGAAGATAATGGAATGGAAGTGGATGGTGTGAAAGATGGTTGTGCAATGATATCTTGCAGTAGTTGTTTATAAGATGTGGATGAATATGGTGGCTCAGCAGGGGATGAGGGAGAATCATCCATAAAGGAATCATCTATAAGATTGAAGGATGGAATGTGGGATGATGAGTCAATCTCTAGGTGAGGGTGTTGATGTAGAGGATGGAAAGTTTCTTCTATGAATTGTGGAGTTGGAGAATGGATTGAAGTTGGAGATGGGGTGGAAATGGTGATGTGGATGTGACTGGTGTAGATGAAACAGGAGGTGGAGGAGGAGAAGAAGAAACAGGCAAGTCTTCTGCAGGGGCAGAAACTTGAGGGGAAGTGACTGCAGCAGTCCTTGTGCCTGAAGTAGTAGATGCAGAGGGCCTGCTGGGCTTCACTATTTGCCTGTGCCATTTTCCAAACAGGGCACAGGTGAGCCTCTTGGAGGCATTGATGTGCATCCCATTTGAGACTAGCAGAGCAGGGCATCTGTTCTGAAGAAACATCCCTAATATCCTTCCAAATTAATAAAGTTTTTGTTGATTTTCTTCTTAATCAAATCAAAGAAGACTTCTCCCCAGTTCAATTGTTTCTTATCCACAAGAGCACCCATCAAGCAGAGCTGATACCTGGATATGGTATCATGGGCTGAGTGTTTGGCCAACAATACCTTTCCAACCACCTCAGCTAAGAATCTGTACTCCACAGATAGATTTTTCTTCAGCAGCTTGCTAGGGTTTGCATCTGAATGTCCCATTCTTTCAAGCAAATCAGAAAATTCTCTCCAGAAATCTCAGCAGAATCCTCTCCAGAATTTAATTGGAAGACCTCTTTCAAGACAGCAGGTGTGAGAGATACCTGGGTTCCTGAGATTTTTCCAATCACTGTATTCTGATCCAGGTTATGGGCAGTACACACCCATTCTTTGATCTCATCTGCAGCTAATTTTATCCGATAGTCATTATTGTAACTAGCTGTTGTTCCTTGAAATGGTTCAGAATGTCCTGGAAAATTTGATTGCTGTTATTGAATGAGTCCATGTCTATGTCAAAACCTGCATCAAATTTCATCGCGGCCAGGATTGCAACTGAGACGGCCATTGATTATGTAAAAAACTAACAAACAAACGACCAAGTGTAGAGAAGTTTGGAGGGAAAGAGAAGTTTGCAGAAAGTATGAAAGCGCAAGGGAGAACGACGGCCAAAAAAAGAGTTTTATACTAGGGTTCAACGCAGAAAAGGAAAGATCGTTGAACTCTGTTCGACGATCTGGGCTTCTAAAGGAAACTGAAAGGTCATCAATAGCGTCGATCTCCGTTCGACGATATTGGAGAGCGTCGAGCTCCGTTCGACGATAGTTCAAAAAACAAAATCGTCGAACTCAGCACGACGATCGCTGACCTGAAAGAGATAGTTGAGCACTATCTGAGAAGCACTGAACTCTGGTCGACGATTTCGAAAAGCGCCGATCTTCGTTCGACGATCTGGGGGGAAAATCGTCGAGCGCAGTTCAAAGATTAGAAACACTCTTATACACTAGAAAAATCAAGAAGTTTGCCTAGTCTTGGTCAATTTTTAGAGTTTTAAAATCTTGGATCTTATTTTAGACTTCCTCCATCTAACATTCCTAACTGATTCAGGAAGAAAGTGTGTTTCTTTTCATCCAAGGGTTTGGTGAAAATATCTCCGTTTGCAAATCAGTTGGGATATATTGAAGTTCAATTTTATTTTTCTGAACATTATCCCTTAGGAAGTGATGCCTAATTTCTATGTGTTTTGTTCTACTATGGAGGACTGGATTTTGGGCTATAGAAATAGCACTGGTATTATCACAAATATTTTTTGACTTCTCTAAGTTGTAGCCATAGTCTAGTAGTTGGTTTTGAATCCACAGGATTTGTGAACAACAACTACCTGCAGCCATATATTCAGCTTCAGCAGTTGAAGTTGACACAGATGTTTGTTTCTTGCAAAACCAGGAGACAAGTCTGTCACCAAGAAACTGACAAGTTCCACTGGTGCTTTTCCTGTCTATTCTGCATCCAGCATAATCAGCATCAGAAAATCCAGTTAAGTCAAATGCTAAATCTTTTGGATACTAGAGACCTAGATTTGGACAACCTTTTACATACCTGAGAATCCTTTTTACTAAGGTTAGGTGTGACTCTCTAGGGCTCACTTGGAATCTAGCACATATGCATGTAGCAAACATTATGTCAGGTCTACTAGCTGTAAGGTACAATAAAGAGCCAATCATTGCTCTATATGTTGTCTGATCAACAGGTTTCCCATGTTCATCAGCATCTAATACAGCATTAGTAGGCATAGGTGTTTTCATGCACGATGCTTCAGACATACCAAATTTCTTAACCAATTCTTTTGCATACTTGGTTTGAGAAATAAATATGCCTTCAGCATGTTGCTTGATTTGCAATCCTAGAAAGAAGGATAGCTCACCCATGCTACTCATTTCAAATTTAGAATGCATTAGATTAGAGAACCTTCTGCACAAATTTGAATCAGTAGAACTAAAGATAATATCATCTACATAGATTTGTACTAGTAGGGTATGAGACTTATTGGTTCTAATAAAAAGCGTTTGGTCTACTCTACCCCTTATAAACTCATTTTTTAGAAGAAAGCATGCTAGGGTCTCATACCATGCTCTAGGAGCTTGCTTTAGACCATATAATGTTTTATGTAACTTGAAAACATAATCAGGATGAGTTGAAGAGATAAAACCTGGAGGTTGTCTCACATAGACTTCTTCTTTGATATCTCCATTGAGAAAAGCACTCTTTACATCCATCTGGTATACTTTGAACCTTTTGTGTGTTGCATATGCTAAGAAGATTCTTATAGCCTCCAACCTTGCAACGGGTGCAAAAGTCTGGTCATAATCTATTCCTTCTTCTTGAGAGTACCCTTGAGCAACTAGCCTTGCCTTGTTCCTTACAATTACTCTTTGATCGTCCAATTTGTTTCTGAACACCCACTTTGTTCCAACAATGGAGTGATCCTTAGGCCTTGGTACTAGTTCCCAAAATTTGTTCCTTTCAAATTGATGCAACTCTTCTTGCATTGCATGATCCAGTGTGGATCTTGCTCAGCATCTTGAATGGATTGAGGTTCAATTTGAGAAAGAAAGCAAGTGTGCATCAGGTTTTGGTTGACCTGATTTCTGGTTTGCACACCAGCTGAGATGTATCCAATCACTTGGGAAATTGGATGGTCTCTTGATGTTACTAAATCAATAGGGGTGTTGATTGTTCATCAACCTGTGTTGTTGTTTCCTCTAGTGGTACAACAATGGCTCTTCAAGAAGTTTCTCTTCAAGATGTTGAATGTCTTCTTCATCTTCACTGCTTTCCTCTTTTTGAATGATTTGTAACCTATTCAAGTCTTCTGCAAGAGAGTGTACCTGCAAAGGTTCTATGGTAGAAGTATTATTCTCCTTGAAAGACATGTTAGTTTCATCAAAAGATATATGAACAGATTCTTCAATTTTGAGAGTTGATGTTTTATATACCCTATAAGCCTTACTGATCATGAAGTATCCCAGAAACACTCCTTCATCAGCTTTAGCTTGAAATTTTGCTAAATATTTCTTGTCATTATTGTGAATATAACAGATACAACCAAAAATTCTAAAATAGTCTACTTTAGGTTTCTTCCCTTTGAGTAATTCATATGGAGTCTTGCCCTTCAGTTTATGTATCAAACTTCTATTCAACACATAGTTGGAGGTGTTCACTGCCTCTGCACAAAAGGATAGAGGAAGGTGAGCATTTGACAACAATGTAGTGGCAGATTCAATAAGGGTTCTATTTTTCCTTTCAGCTACCCCATTTTGTTGAGGAGTTCTAGGAGCTGAGAAAGTGTGTCTGATCCCTTCACTCTGACAGAACTCTTGTATAAGAAGAGAATCAAACTCTGTCCCATGATCACTTCTGATCAGGGCAATGTGAGTATTGAACTCAGTCTGTATGCATTTGAGAAACTCTGTCAAACACTTAAAGTTATCAGACTTCTTCCTCAGAAAGAACACCCATGTGAATCTAGAGAAGTCATCTACAACCACTAAAGTGTAAGATTTCCCTCCTAAGCTTTGTACTGTAAGGGGTCCAAAAAGATCCATGTGTAACAGATACAAAATCCTAGGTGAATCACTCTTATTAAGTGACTTGAAACTATTTTTGGTTTGTTTGCCTAATTGACAAGCCCTGCAGAGTCATTCCTTCTTGTAGGGGCCAGAAGGTAGTCCTCTAACAAGATTGTCCTTGGATATCCTAGCAATGGTTCTAAGGTTTATATGCCCTAGTCTCTTATGCCATAACTCATTAGGTCTACAAATAGAATTAAACAGGCAAATATCTACTTCTGTTGAAAGAAAGTCTACTAAATAGATGTTACCTTTCCTGTTACCTATCAACATAGTTGTGTTGTCCTCTGATTTGATCTTGCATAAGGATTTGCTGAAAGTTACCTGGTAGCCTTCATCACATAGCTGACTGATGCTGATCAAGTTGTGCTTCAGTCCTTCCACATAGGATACTTTCTTGAATGTGACTGTGCCAATCTGAACTGCACCATATCCTTTTGTCAGTCCAAAGTTTGAATCACCAAATATGACTTTGGGTCCAATCTTGGCTTTAAAGGATGTGAAGTTGTCCTTGCTCCCTGTCATGTGCTTGGATCACCCACTATTCAAATACCATTGCTGGTTTGATGTTGGATAGGTCTTCACCTGCACATAAAGCAATTTACTTGTTTTTGACCTAGTTTACCTTGGGCCTAAGTTGATAACCTTTAAATTCAGAAATAAATGACATCCCTGGTTGACTCTTATAACCTTCAGGATGATATCTCCTTAGAGGTATTATCCATTCAGTATAAGGGTTAAAGCTTTGGGATGAAGGACCCCTAGGTTTGGATTTTGATTTACCCTTGAAAAGGTTTTCAAAGCTCTGATCTCTGCTCGACGATCGTTGAGCTGAGTTCGATGATCTTGGGTCAGATCGTCGAGCTCCGTTCGATGATCGACTGTGGCAGAGTTCAGGGTTTAGAGATCGTCGACCTGAGTTCGACGATTTTGCCTGAGATCGTTGATCTCCGTTCGGCGATCGTCTAGCTCCGTTCGACGATTTCTGTTGAAATCTTGTTTTCTTGGGTAAGTCAGAATTTCTCCTAGCTACCTCTACAACTCCCTTCCTTTATCAGAGATAAACTTAATTGGGGTTGTTAGAACTATAGGTTGGCTGGATGAAGTACCCAAGCTCAGTGTACTATTGAATCTTGAGTTCACTGTGCTTGTGATATCCATTAGCTTGATGCTTCTCCCATTAAGGGATTCTTCAAGCTTTTTGGCCTCTGATAGTTCACTTTTCAGTGAAGCTATCTGCTCCCTACAGCACTCCAACTCCTTAGAGAGTTTGAGGTTTTGACTTTAAGGTACTGTGTTCAGACAATTGATTTTGAGAGAAATGATTTCCTTCTCAGATTTTAATAAGTCTAAACATAGTGCTTTAAATTCATACTTAAAGTCCTCAGAATTGAAATCAAATGAGTCTATTACCTGGTCTTTTTCAGGTTGAGTCTCTAATTCAGATTCAGACTCTTCTGCATCAGAATTGTGTTGTGAGGCATTGATAGCCATCATGCATAATTCTTTTCTTCAGCATCATCCTCATCATCACTTGAGCTGGATGAAGCTTCTGATTCTACTTCTGTCTCACTCCAAGTTTCAGCAACAAATCCCTTCCTTGTGTGTTTGTTCTTGCTGGAAGAGGGTTTGCCATTGCTATTCTTCTTGAAGTCCTTGTCTTTTCTTCTTTCTTTCTTGTCCTTTCTATCCTTGTGTTTATTTTCTGGACAGTCAGGCACAATATGGCCTAGTTTCCTGCAACCAAAACAGATAATTTCTTTGTTATTTGATTTATCATACCTTGGCTTGTCATGCTCTTTGTATGATCTTTTCCTGAAGTCCTTTCTGGCCATCTTCTAAAATCTTTTGGCCAGTAGACTAATCAGCTCATCATTACCTGGATTTTGTCTTCAGGCTGATCTTCAGTGGCTTTGAAAGCTATTGACTTTTCCTTTCTTATGGCTGGTGAGGCAGCCTTCTGCTCTTCTTCTCTATTTTGATGATTAGCTCATAAGACTTGAGCTTGCCCAAGAGAGCTTCTGTTGTGATCTCATTGAGACTTCTGGCATCCTTGATTGGCCAGATCCTTGAGTCCCAAGTGCTTAGGAAGCACATTAGGATTTTATCATTTAGCTCAGTCAATGAGATCTCCTTATCCAAAGTTTTCAGCTCATTGACTATGAGACTGAGTATGTTATACATGTCTGCTACTGACTCAGCTTCTCCTTTCTTGAAATTCTCATATTGGGTTATGAGGTGAGATCTTCTGTCTTTTCTCTCATCAGCAGATCCTGAGACTATTTCAGATAGCTTATCCCAGATGTCCTTTGCTGAGTTGCATTCAACTACCTTTTGGAATATCTCATCAGACATGGTCTGGGCTAGAATGTTCATAGCCTTTGCATCTGCCAATTTCCACTTCTTGATCTCTGCATCTGTTCCTGATGGAGGTGGAACAGCACTTGTACTTGTGCTCTCTAGAGGTCTGGACACACTGTCAAAACAGAATTAAAAATGTCCTCATCAATAGAGTTCATGTACAGTCTAATCTTGCCTTCCAAAGTGCAAACTTAGATAGATCAATAAGATGCACATAGTCTGGTGCTAGCATAATCTTTATTTTGGGCCAAATTTTGTCAGGAAATAATTCTAATAAAAAACTTAAAACAAGCAGATCTAACTGGAGGGATCTTTGGGTTCAGGTGTTAGCCTGTGAAACCACTAAGGTATGGTATTTTAACCAACCTGGAAGATGTGGTATTTTTAACCAACCTGGCTCTGATACCAATTGAAAGTGCAAGTTAGATCTGATATACTCTAGAGGGGGGGGGGGGGGTTGAATAGAGTATGGTGCTTGCTAAAAACTTTTTACAACTGTTGTTGTATTCCTAAGTGAACAGGGAAGCAAATAATAAACAGTAAATCTAAAACACAGAATAATCACAGAGCAATCACAATCCATAAAGCAATCTAGTCACAAACCACAGCCAAAAACAAAAAAGAAAGACAAGCAACCAGATGACACAAGAACTATAGTGGTTCCCCAATCAACATGGGTACATCCACTCTTCTACCAACCTAGGTAGGAATCCACTGCAAGATGAGTTGATCAGGTGTCCTGGGCACCAATGAGCTTTTGATAAGGTGCTCAAAAACCAAACTAGATTTTTTGATCAGGTGTCTTGCCACACTGAGTTTTGATAAGGTCTCAAAAACCAAACACAAACTTTGAAGGGAGTTTGAAAAACCCTTTACAGCAGAGAGAGAGAGAGAGAGAGGAATGAGATGATCTTCTCTGTCAACAGTCAGAGATAAGATAGTGGATGTTGTCAAAGCTCCCACTGAGATCTTGAGTTGTTCAGGAAGTGAAGGTTTGCAGTAGGGTGATAGGCCTTCAGATGATTTGATCTCCAGCAAAAGATGATTTCAGCAGCAACTGAAATGTGTGATGTCTGGAGTCTTGAATGATGATGGCCTTTGAAACACTTGAATCAAGAGAAATCTAAAAATTTCAGTTGGTTGATCTCCTTTTGTGATGTGTGTTCTTGTATGAATTTTTAGATTCAGAATGTCTGCAACTCTTTCTCTTTCTCTTGTGTAATTGTTATTGTAAGAGTTGTTGCAGAAGTTGTAATTCTCTCTGTTGTAGAGAATTGTTATTGCAGAATATGTGTCCTTTTTTTGTCTGACTCTGAGAAGAATGAAAAACTGATCTTTTATTCTCTTGGTCTGAAAAGAAATGATCCTCTGTTCAAGGTAGCCGTTGACCTGTCATAAATGACTTCCTTAACTGTATTTGTCTTCTGGAGGAAAGTCCAATAAAACATTCCTTGAAAATTCCTTGAAACTTGCTCCAGATTAATTGAAAAACGGCTACAAGATCTCTGAATTAAATGCTGACAATAATTCCACAACTGTCTGGATTTGAATCTTGAAAAACATCTAACTCTTCAGAAAAAACGTCGAACTGAGCTCCACTATCGTTGAACTAAGCTTAGAGACTGGACTTAGACAGAAACAGGGATCGTCGATCTGAGCTCAACTATCGTCGAACTGAGCTCAGAGATAAGGAAACAAACTGGAGTCAAGAACATTGATCTGAGCTCGAAGATCGTCGAATGGAGTTCGCCGACTCGTCGAAGTTGAGCTCAGAGATTGTCGAATGGAGTTCGACGATTCGTCGAAGTGAGCTCAACGATCGTCGAATGGAGTTCGACGATTCGTCGTACTGAGCTCGACAAAATGACTTGGTCTCCAAAACTGAAATCTCTGGTCTTGAGGGAAGCTTTCAAACCTAAGTACTAACCCTTAGACTCAATTCTAATTGACCTTTAGATCTATACAATGAGGTCAAAATAGGTTTCCTAAGAGACATAGTGATCCTTGCCCAAATCAGTAATAGGGTGTGTTGGGTACATTGGAATAAATGTACCAGATTTGAAGAAGCCTCACCCTACTCAATGATATACATCAAAATGTATTTGATGTGTTTTGAGTTTAGTTGTGCAGGTTAAGTATTTGCAGAGAAAGCTGAAAAGTTTCTAAGTCCATGTGTCGACACCCAAAAGAAAAGTGTCGACACTTGAGAAGACTTGTGTCGACACCCAGAGAAGTAATATCGACACTTGGAGTAATTGTGTCGACACCAAGGATGCAGAGTCGACACCAGGAGGAAAGTGTCGACACATACAGGCTGTGTCAACACACAATGAAGAAATGTCCAGTGAAGCTGTGTCGACACTTAGAAGCAGTGTCGACACCCAGAGGAACTTTGTCGACATCAGAAAGTGTCGACACTTGGAGGCTGTGTCGACACTCAGCTATTTCAACAGAGTCTAAGTATAAGTGTCGACATAATGAAGAATGTGTCGACACACAGCAGAAGACTCAACACATGAAGAAAGTGTCGACACAAGGAGCTGTGTCGACACTCAGCAAAGTTCAACAAATTCTAAGTACAAGTGTCGACATAATGAAGAATGTGCCGACACTCAGCCAAAGTCTCAACACAAGAAGAATGTGTCGAAAATAAGGCGAAGTGTCGACACTCAGCAAAAGTATCAACACAGAAGGCATGTGTCGACACCAAGAAGATGTGTCGACACTGAACAAGTTCAACACAAGGAGATGTGTCGACACAAAGGAGTTGTGTTGACACAAAGGAGTTGTGTCGACACTTACAAGAATTCAACAAAGTACTGAAGAACAAGGAGTTGTGTCGACACACAATATCAGTGTCGACACATATTGAAGAAGCAGTGTCGAGAGGTAAATTATACAACACAAGGAGTTGTGTCGACACCTTGAAGGCTAGTGTCGACACTTAGTCTACTTGTGTCGACACTTAGTGTATAAGTGTCAACACTTAAAGACAGACTGTCTCGACACTTTCAGACAGTTATAGATATTTCAAGAAGTGACTGGATGACATGACAGCTACCATTCCAGCTGGTCTACTGCAACTGTCAGAGTTGTCAGAAAGCTGTTAGGAACCGGATCAGCCGGTCACCATGAAGAAGGCCTATATATAGGCTTATTCTGTCAACAGAAGAAGATGATTATTCATTGAAGAATCAATTCAAGTGAAGATCTAAGTAGTTGGAGAGAGAGAACTCCTTCCAAGAAGACAGCTGTTGGAACCAGGCTGTGAAGAAAGTTTCAGACCTAGTTCTGATTCTTAAGTTGCAGTGATTGAAGATCAGCTGCAGAGAGTATCAACCCTATTGTGTTATACATTCAAGAAGCTTTGAAGAAAGCCAAGTGAGGTTGATCTCAGCAGAGTTCTTCCAAGAACTCATCAAGAAATCTATCAACTCTTCTCTCTTATTCTGAGTTGTAGGTATATACTTTGTATTCTTAATTCTTATAGGATCCTTAGGGATCTGAGTTGTAAGCCTGCAATTATAAAGGCTGAGTGGTAGGGCCTGTGTGCCTGAGTGTAGGAGATCTATTTATCTGAGTGTAGGCCTTGTTGAGGGCTGAGTGTAGGCCTGTTGAAGGCTGAGTGTAGGTTTTTATGAAGACTGAGTTGTAGGTCTTGGGCCTGAGCTGTAGGAACCTGTTTGGGGTTCTGAGTGTAAGATCTGAGGATCTGAGGAATAGTGGAGGAGTTGGCCGAATATAGTACACTACTAGATAGGCGAAGGGGAAAGTGGATGTACCAAAACCTTGGGGAACCACTATAAAACTGTGTGTACTCTGTGTGTGTATGATTCTGTGATTGCTGTGCTGATTGTTGTGAAGAAGTATTTATAATTCTGTGATATAATCTGACTAAAAGTTTAAAAAGATAAGGTCACCTATTCACCCCCCCCCCTCTAGGGGATTAGGTACAATTTATTTCAAGTGGTATCAGAGGGAGGTTACTCAAAAAGGACATAACTGTCTGAGTAAAGGATCCTATTGGCAGATTCAGTGAAATCAAGGATAGATTCAGCATAATCAAGAAAATCAAGAAAATGGGTTCAACAGAGAATCATAAAGAACTTGGATCCATGAAGTTGCCAATTTGTAGAAAGGAGATCTTTGGCATCTGGAAAGAAAGGGTTAGGCTATTTATGGAAGCCTCTGACCCTAGAATCTATATCACAGTTAAAGAAGGGCCATATGTGCCTATGAAAGTATCAGTCCTGGATGTAAATCAGAGAACACCTAAGGACTTTTCTGAAATGACAAAAGATGAGATTATTCTGGCCACCATGGACAAGAGGGCTCAGAATATCATTGTAAGTGCCATAGATGATGCTACATTTCAGAACTTGATACACTGTAAGACATCAAAGGAGATGTGGGATAATCTGATAGTGTACATGGAGGGTTCAGAAGAAGTTAGACAGGACAGAAAGTCTTTGTTAAACCAAGAATATGAGAGCTTCAGACAAGGCAGGTCTGATAGCATAACAGAATGTTATAAGAAATTCTATAGGATAGTTAATGAGTTAATGTCTTATGGAAGAGATTTCAGCAATTATGAGCTGAATGATAAGTTCTTGAGGTCCCTAACAAAGGATTGGGATACCAAGATCTGTGCCATAAGAGAAATGGCCAAGTTAGCAGATATTCCTCCTCCAACATTGTTTGGAAAGCTGTTATCCTATGAGATGTAGTTGATGGTAAGGAAGGAGGAGGAGAAGACTATAAGAAGTGAGCATAAAGAAAGAGCAGTGGCATTCAAGACAGAAGCCACCAAGAAATACAAAAGTAAGTCTCCATCTCCACCTCCAAAGGTTGCTGAGACTGAGTCAGATGAATCAGAAGGCAGGAATTCTGAGAGCAGTGAGAGTGATGAGGACTTTGCAGCTTTCATAAGACACTTTCAGAAGTTCCTAAAGAAGAAATAGTGGAGGACTAAGCCATCCACTTCACAGAAGTCATCAAAGAATGACAGGAGAAAGCCCAAGTCAAATAGAACTTCATCTTCAAGGATAGTTGTTATTATTGTAACAAACAAGGACATGTTGTTGCTGACTATCTAGAGAAGAGGAGAGAGTCAACTGATAAGAAGAAGACTCAAATCAAGGGCAAGAAGGAAAGGTCCTTTGTTGCTAAGAAGGATAAAAGCCTGTCAGACATATCATCTTCAGAAACTGATTCAGAAGCAGAAGCTTACATTGGACTGTTTGCTGAAGAAGAAGAAGAGGAGTTCATCCAGTTAATGAACTCTATATATGAGCAAGAGGACAATCAGTGCCAAGGACTGATGGCATTATCAGAAGGAGATAAAATCCAGGAGCAGCCTGGACCTAGTCAGGTACTAAATTGTTCTGCTGATTCAATTTCTAGTACTGAGTCAGATTCAGATTCATCTTCATCAAGTGATGAGTGCATCTGAATCTGAAGGAGTCATTCATCAATTAATTGATGAATATAGAGTACTGTTACAAGCTTTTAAGAAAAGCAAATCCTTGGCCAAGAGTCAGGCAAAGGAGATTGCTAGTCTCAAAGAGGCTGCAACTGATTTTGAGAAGTTGATTGATCAAAAACTAAATGAAATAGCCAGACTGAAGCACATAACTGTTATTCAGATGGGGACTATAACATTTAAGAATAATCAAATCAGAAATCTGGAGATTAGTCTTCAGAAGGAGAGAGATATAGTAGCAAGGTTCTCTAAACCAAAATCAATTCTACCTTTGACAGATGAGTTTATACCTCACAAGGGTAAAACTGGATTGGGGTTTACTAACCCTGCCAGGACTGTAAAGTCCAAGTCTAAGGGCAAAGCCCCAGTACTCAATAAGCCTGCTATAGATAGAACAGCCAGGGTTGTACCTAAGCAAAGGTACAATAGATTTGAGTGCTGGTGTTGTGGCAAGGTAGGCCACTTTGCCATAGACTGTTGTCACAATTCTAGTGCCAAGATGAGTAGCAAACTGCTTGTTGGAAGGTCTGCAGGTAGCTTTGTTAAGAGGCAAACTAACCAGTACCAAGGACCCAAGAATTCTTTGGGTTCTAAGGTTAACTAATCTGTTTTGCAGGTAAGTCCAAGTGGTCATGCCCCAATATGGTACTTGGATAGTGGATATTCCAGGCACATGACTGGAACTAGGGGATTGCTAAAGGACTACACACCAATCAAGGATGGTCCTAAAGTCACCTTTGGTGGTTCTGAAAAAGGAATCATCAAAGGTTTTGAAGTATTTGCAGCACCACATATGTAACTAAGAAGATGGACAAGCTCACTATTGAAGAAGGATCTACTCCAAGTCAGCATGTAGATGATAGTGGCTATTGTCCAGTGGGAGTACTAGATGCACCTGATGCAGAAGAAGACCAAGGAGTGCAGCAAGTTGAAGAAGCTGAAGGAGTTCAACCTGAAGATAGGCTGCCTCCAGCTAATAGACATCTAAAAGATCATCCAGCAAATCAAATTATTGGTGATCTAAGACAAGGGGTACAAACAAGGAGCAGAAATCTAAGTTCAGTACTATACTCCAGTTTTCTATCCCAAGTTGAGCCAAAGAAATTTGAAGAAGCCATCCTAGACCCTCATTGGATTGAGACAATACAAGAGGACCTGAATCAGTTCAAGAGATGCAAAGTCTGGGAGCTTGTTCCTAAACTAAAAGACCACAACATAATTGGAACTAAGTGGATCTTTAGGAACAAAATGAATGAACATGGAGTGATTATCAAGAACAAAGCAAGACTGGTTACAAAAGGATATAGGCAGGAAGAAGGTATTGACTTTGATCAGACCTTTGATCCAGTAGCCAGACTGGAGGCAATAAGAATATTCTTGGCCTATGCAACCTATCAAGGATTTGAAGTATACCAAATGTATGTTAAGTCAGCTTTTCTTAATGGAAATCTGAAAGAAGAGATCTATGTGGAACAGCCATCAGGTTTTGTTGATTCAACTCAACCTAATTATGTCTATAGACTTAGGAAGGCTTTGTATGGGTTAAAACAAGCCCTAGGGCTTGGTATGAAACCCTGTCTAGTTTCTTCATTGAGAATAAATTCACAAGGGGGAAAATAGACAAGACTTTATTCCTTAGGGAGTCCAGAGGTAAGATAATCTTAGTCCAAATATATGTAGATGACATTATATTTGGATCTACAAAAAATAGTCTTTGCAGAAAGTTTGCAAAACTAATGCAAGGACAATTTGAGATGAGCAGTATGGGGGAACTTAGTTCTTCTTGGGTCTCCAAGTTAGACAGACTGAGAATGGTTTATCCATATGCCAGTCTAAGTTCAACTAGAATTAATAAGAAAGTATGGTATGAAATCATCCAGTACCATGAAAACTCCTATGGGGTCAAGTATGTCTCTTAGCAAAGATGATGCAGGGAAACCTATAGATGAGACTTTGTATAGAGGGATAGTTGGATCCCTATTGTATTTGACTGCAAGTAGACCAGATATCATGTATGCTACATGTGTCTGTGCTAGGTACCAAGCTTGCCCTAAAGAATCTCATTTGACAGAAGTCAAAAGAATTCTGAGATATCTAAAGGGCACTCCTTATCTAGGACTTTGGTACCCTAGGAATGGAGACTTTGAACTGACAGGTTATTCAGATGCAGATTTTGCAGGCTGCAAGGAAGATAGGAAAAGTACAACTGGTACCTGTCAATTCCTAGGTGGAAGATTGATATCACGGAGTAGCAGTGTCGACAAATATTGAAGAAGCAGTGTCGAGAAGTAAATTCTACAACACAAGGAGTTGTGTCGACACCTTGAAGGCTAGTGTCGACACTTAGTCTACTTGTGTCGACACTTAGTGTATAAGTGTCGACACTTAAAGAGAGACTGTCTCGACACTTTCAGACAGTTATAGATATTTCAAGAAGTGACTGGATGATATGACAGCTGTCATTCCAGCCGGACTACTGCAACTGTCAGAGTTGTCAGAAAGCTGTTAGGAACCGGATCAGCCGGTCACCATGAAGAAGGCCTATATATAGGCTTATTCTGTCAATAGAAGAAGATGATTATTCATTGAAGAATCAATTCAAGTGAAGATCTAAGTAGTTGGAGAGAGAGAACTCCTTCCAAGAAGACAGCTGTGGAACCAGGCTGTGAAGAAGTTTCAGACCTAGTTCTGATTCTTAAGTTGCAGTGATTGAAGATCAGCTGCAGAGAGTATCAACCCTATTGTGTTCTACATTCAAGAAGCTTTGAAGAAAGCCAAGTGAGGTTGATCTCAGCAGAGTTCTTCCAAAAACTCATCAAGAAATCTATCAACTCTTCTCTCTTATTCTGAGTTGTAGGTATATACTTTGTATACTTAATTTCTTGTAGGATCCTTAGGGATCTGAGTTGTAAGCCTGCAATTATAAGGCTGAGTGGTAGGGCCTGTGTGCCTGAGTGTAGGAGATCTATTTCTCTGAGTGTAGGCCTTGTTGAGGGCTCAGTGTAGGCCTTGTTGAAGGCTGAGTGTAGGTCTTTGTGAAGACTGAGTTGTAGGGCCTTGGGCCTGAGCTGTAGGAACCTGTTTGGGGTCTGAGTGTAAGATCTGAGGATCTGAGGAATAGTGGAGGAGTTTGGCCGAATCTAGTACCCTACTAGATAGGCGAAGGGGAAAGTGGATGTACCCAAACCTTGGGGAACCATAATAAAACTGTGTGTACTCTGTGTGTGTATGATTCTGTGATTGTTGTGTTGATTGCTGTGAAGAAGTATTTATAATTCTGTGATATAATCTGCCTAAAAGTTTAAAAAAGATAAGGTCACCTATTCACCCCCCCCCCCTCTAGGTGATTAGGTACAATTTCTTTCAGGGTGTTCCAACACGCTCATTATTTATACTCACCCACATGTCTATTTGGTCTGGCCCTCCCTTTTGATACTATTAAAGGGGGAGAAGAGATTGTTCATGAGTATGAGACAAGGGTTAGGAAGGATCAATTGTATGGGGAGTTTGCTACAATGTGTGCACGTAGATAGGGGGCAGTAGAACATGTAAATAGGGGGAGCGTGTGTGTAGGGGAGGTATATAGAGAACCTGAGAGCTGAACATTCAAGATTACCTTTTATGTAAATTCACTTTATCATGCACTTCTTTGTTATTTCTCATGAACGAGATTTTATATTATCAAAAAGGGAGAGTTTGTTGGAACCGATGTTTCACATTCCCTATGTTTGAGAATATCAAATCTCAGGTTGTATTTGATCATGTCTTGTGTTGATAGAGTGTACATGTTGACAGGTCAAGCAAAGAAAAAGGATCACTCCTCAGGAACCTAAAGCCGAGCCGTAGTAGCTAACGCCGGGCGGTAGCCTAAATTAGTTGGACAGGTGCTCGGGAAACAACCGTGTCGCGCTAGTCCTACCGCCCGTGCTAGCTCAAGGAATTATTTTAGCCAGACACTCTGGAATCTACTGCACAGGCATCAACTTGTACTACGCCACGCTAGCACAATTAACGCCGGGAGTAACTCCAGACGATACTGCATGCGATAGCAGGGTGGAATTTATTTTCAGGCTCTCAGGAAACTACCAGAAAGCGCTAACCTTACCACTCCGCGCTAGCCCACTCAACGCCGTATTGAGTGCGTCAAGTCAGATATACCGCTCCGCGATAAATGTTAACGCTCCACACTAGCACGATGAAAAGGAAAATATTTATTTTAAATATTTTTCCAATTTTGCAGGACAGTTGTCAGCACGAAGCGCGCGAACTACCGTTGGGCGCTAGTCTTACCGCCGACAGTAGCTTATTTTTATGAAGATGTATATAAAGCCGCATTTGTTTTTGTATTGTTGACCTAAGATGAAAAAGGACAAGTTTGTGCATTCCAGGGTTTGGCCACCTCTATGCGTTCTGTTCCAATCGCCTTTGTCGAAGGAAAATAAGTCCGCCTCCCTTCCGTTCGTGAACGAAGATCTCCGGCGATCCAAGGACTATATCGATTATGAACAAACGACCGTTGCAAGCACACGAATATCTCAAGCACCAACCATGGATCGCGATACGGAGAAATCGTCAAGAGGGAGACTTTAATCTTTATTTATTTATACCTCATTTTTTGTGTAATCTTCTTTTCTGTTCATTCTTATGGTGAGGAAAATCGACCGGTGAAGGTCGTCGGAATCTGGAAGGATTCTATGGGAAATCGTCCCTGTGTTGGGACGTCTAGATCTGGTGAGCTAGATGGGATCTAAGACCCTTCCTTACGTGGAGGTGAAAGACTGACTCAAAGACCTTTCTTGGAGGGAAAGGGAGAGAGCAAACCGGTCTGTGGAGTGGGTTGGTATAGAAAACAAAAGAGTGTTTATTTCTCACCTCCTTCGATCTCCGGCGTCACGGGGATCATGATTTTGTAATCATTAAGAACTTATTTTTGATTGAATTTTAATAAAGTTTGTTTCTGTGTATGTATTCTTCTGTGCGTGTACGATAAAATTCTCTCTAGTGTGTGCGGTTCTCCAAATTATGATTTGCCCAAGAAAACGCGTTTTGTAACTTACCGCCACGCGTTAGACACCTAACGCCCCCGTGGTAGCATCCAGAACTAGTTAACCTGGAACAAAATAATTTGAATTTTTCAAATAACGCTCGAAACCTTATTCACCCTCCCTAAGGTTGGCCAGTAGATACAACAATCTCATCTCCATCATTACCTTTAAAGCTTTTTTTAAAATAATCAAAAAAAAAAAACCTCCGCCGCCTTCAGTACCACCTCGTGGGATTCAATATTTTTTTGGTGTTTAAATAATATCGGGCAACAGTGCACGTTAAAAATGTAGTTAGACAGTTAGCTGTCATTGTAATGGTAGTTGTGTTATTGTTCCCTTTGAGATGTGAGTTTATGAAGAAAAAAACATTCAGCGTCAAAAGGGTAAAATGATAATTTACATTGTAGGATAAATTCCCAAAATAAAGGTTTAGGGTCAAGTACTATCCTTGTTATATGGGGTCTTAAAAAAATTGATGGACGAGTTGCTTGATTTGATGGTAGTTGTGACGACCAGGCATAGCTTCACTCGAGACCACGTCCACCGAGGAGACCA